>OX463756.1:107936318-108356267 GCA_949824845.1 Rhingia rostrata
TGCCCTTGAATTCCTCGTAACTCTACCATTCGCGTGTTACTCCGTATATACTCAAAACAGACAGGTTTTTACCCATTACAAAGATTTTATTCAGGAGTTTATTCAATTGGGTCATATGGAAGAAGCAGCTCAAGCAGCACGACCAGGAATGCATTACTTTATGCCGCACAGGGCCGTCATCAAAGACACTAGCACGACTACAAAACTGAGAGTCGTTTTAATGCTTCCTGTCGCATTTGTTCAGGATTTTCACTTAATGACTCACAAATAATCGGACCGCAGCTACAGCCAGATTTGTTTTCGACCATACTTCGGTTGCATACACATCGTGTGCTGATGTAGCGAAAATGTACCGCCAAGTACACGTGGAATGAAAGCATATCGACTTCCAAAGGATCTTTTGGAGAGACTCTCCTTCAGATGACATTCGAGATTATCGACTTTTGACTGTCACATATGGAATAGCATCGGCATCTCATCTGGCAGTAAAATCTCTTCAAAAAACTGCAGTAGATGCAAATCCAAACTCCAATAAAATTCAAGTTATCCTGCGTGACTTCTGTGTGGACGATCTGCTGACTGGTTGTTTTGAGGAAACTGATTTGCATGACCTTCAAGTTGAAATATCCAGCATACTAAGCCGAAGCGGAGTTCTTCTGCGAATGTCCTCTAACTCGCCAACCGAATCACAGAGGAAGATTCTGTACAAACGCTTGGTCTTCAGTGGGACCCGATATCCGATCATCTTAGATTTACTGTTCAAGTTAATGAAATATCATTAACAGCCATAACTAAACGCTTGCTTCTTTTGGAAACTGCTAAGTTGTTCGATCCATTGGCTTTGCTATCTCCAAGCACAATAATTACCAAGATGTTGTTTCAAACTCTATGGAGGCCCAAGGTCGATTGGGATGAGATTGTCCCACATGACGTCAAACGCAAATGGCTTTATTATAGGGACCATATCACCTACCTCGCAGCAATCAAACTGCCGAGGTGGGTCGGTACAGGTTTTCCTAGCGCCACAACTGATTTACAAGGTTTTGCGGATGCTTCACAATCAGTAGCTCCCAACGGTGAAACATCTGTTTGCCTCCTCACTGCAAAAACAAGGGTCGCTGCTTTGAAAACAGCCACTCTGTCTCCTTCCCGCTTGGAGTTAATGGGTGCAGCTCTTTTGGCACAACTGTTGACACATGTAAAAGTTACATTGACCATGACCACGCATATACGCAACGTTTACGGGTGGATCCGTCAACACCCTGGCAACTGGACTGTTCAATCATCGGATAACCCTGATGACTGCGTTACGAGGGGTAGAGTAACTTCGGGTATTGTGGAATATGCGGGTAATGTGGAATAGTGCTCTATTTCCTTACACACAGATGGTCTGTCTGCTCTCCTAATTTTCTCAGAATGTAAACAGAAAAAAAATAAAATGCTACGCACTTCTCTTTGCTTATATTATCAACTGGTGTGTCTCAGTCATTCAAAGCTCCTTCCTACATAGGTATGCTTGACTTTCTTTGTTGGTTTTGTTTTATTATTTTTCGGAGAAAAAAAATGCGGTTTCTTTAACTGTGGAAGTGTAGTTTTCATCGAACACGTGTCAAATTTGATTATTTTACTTTAAATCAGTGAGTTTTTAGATATATTATTTGTTTTAAGTCGTATGTTGCAATAGTTTCCAAATCATCTAATGTGGAATACCATGAGGAGGGTATAGTGGAACACTATTCCACAGACTGCTTTGGAAGATGCCTAAGAAAGTTGAAATAAGTCGATGGGATGAAGATATGATGCTGTAAGGAATCCTTTTTCAACCTCCTGGATGGAGAATATGATAGACATAACTTTTCCGCAACAGCTATTTGGAATGTGGATAAAACAGGACTATCGATCGTTCAAAGCAAGCATCCAAAGATCTTAGGAAAGAAGGGTAAAAGGCAAATAGGAGCAATGATTTTTGCCGAACAGGGATCACTTATTACCGTCATCACTTGCATGAGCGCAGGCGGATCTTTTGTTCCACCTTTTTTTAGTGTCCCTGGAAAAAATAAAAATCCACAACTGATGAAACACGCCCCTCCTGGATCAGATTCGGCTTGTCACATTTCTGGTTGGGTACAGGTTGATATATTCACCAACTGGTTCCAACATTTTTTTAAATATACAAAACAACCATAGATATGCCGATTTTATTAGTTTTGGATGGTCACTACAGCCATACAAGGAACATAGAGCTGTTGGAACTAGCCCGTGATAATGGCGTCGTAATTATTTCACTTCCACCGCACTCAACACACAATTTACAGCCATTAGATAGGACATTTATGGGGCCTATGAAAATCTATTAAAGTGAAGAAATAATGAAATTTACACGCGAACACGGTAGAAAAGTAACCCAATTTGACGTTACCGAATTATTTGGGAGGGCTTACCTTAAAGTGCAGTCAGGCTAAATAGCTATAATTGGGTTTAAACGCACTGGTATTTATCCACTTAATAAGAACATATTCTGTGATGCTGACTTCATAGCTGGAGAAACTGACGAATTTGAAAAACCCGTTGATGGAAACATCGTCATCGGAGAAAAAACCTGTACCGAAATTCGAATGGAACACACAGTCATTGAGTCATCCCCTCATCTCCAGCCTTTGCACATCAGTCATCTCCTTCGGATATTTCACCTCCACCAAAAATTCACCGGCCGACAACCAGACGCAGAGGAAGAACATCAAAGCCGACTGTGCTAACAAAGTCGCCATATGAGCTGAAACAAAGCCTGCAAACAATTAAAGAGCGAAAAGAAAAAAATTGGTAGGGGACGTAAACCCATAGCCAAAACGCATAAACGTGCCGTTGTAAAATCTTCTTCCAGTGATTCCAACACCAGATTCGGACGACGAATATCTTTACTCACCTTCATCTTTACGAGCTAGACGAAGCTCTTAATCTTTGGATACATCAAACTCAGAAGCATTTCTTCAAAGACGACATCCTATGACTCAAATCGAACAAGCCTATTGGTCGGTGTAGTAAACTATTAAAACTTCATCCATTCCTGGACTCGAAAGGCATCGGCATCCGTATGATTATCGACCCTCGCTTGTGAAGACATTCATCGTACAACATTGCATGCAGGCCCACAAACTATGTTGTTATACTATAAAACCGTTTTCGGATCATTGGTGCACGACAAGTTTTCGGAAAGTTTTCAAATCGCGTGTCATGTGGAGAAAAAATGCAAATGTTTACCAGCAGCAACTAATGGGTGACCTGCCTCGACCGCGTGTGGAAGCTTGTCGACCATTCTTCCACAGTGGAGTCGATTTTGCCGGACCGGTGCAGTTACGCTTTTCTAAGCGACGCGGATCAAGGGCTTTAAAAGGTTATATATTCATTTTTATTTGTATGTTCAAAGGTGCGATGTATCTGGAACTTGCGAGCTATCTTTCGTATGTAACGTTTATCGCAGTCTTCAAACGGTTTATCTCACGAAGGGGTCACTGCAACGAACTATATCGTGACAATGGCACCAACTTCGTTGGCGACGACAAAAAGCTAAGGACCTTTCTTGCACTTGCCATTAAGGATGAACACATAGCAAAATATCTTGCTGAAGGCGGTACTATTTGGCATTTCAACCCTCCAGCTTTCCCCCCCACATGGGAGGCTACTGGGAGGCATCAGTAAAACGGGTCAAATTTTATCTGCGTCGGACCTTGGGGGAGAACTTGCTAATATTTGTTTTCCACATTGTTGACGGAGAACAAAGCATGCATCAACTCAAGACTACTTTGCGCAGCCTCTTCGAATGCTGAAGACCTCACCGTATTAACGCCAGGTCATTTCTTGATTGGGGAACTATTAAGAGCGATACCAGGGGCTAGTATATATTAATTCAGAGGAAATCTGGTGAGCAGTTGGAATTTCATTTCCAGCTTAAGGCAACACTTCTGGAGGAGATGGAGCTCTGAATACTTAGTACAGCTTCCAACAACGTCATAAGTGGAATCGTCGAAATCCCCACTGTAACAAGGGAGATTTGGTATAGGTTCGGGAGGGGAAACTCCCACCAACGAAATGGAGACTAGGCAGGATCATAAAGGTGCACACAGGAACTGACGAAAACGAACGAGTCGTCATACTTCAGACAGTCGATGGAATTCTAATGTGTCCAGTGGTTAAGACAGCATCACTTTTACCTGTGTGCGATGAACCTCTCAAAACTTAATGTTGATCTGCTAAAACCATAATTAAAAAGTTGAATATTTTTGGATAATCATTTTCTAAACGCCAATGTTTGGATTTATAAAAAAGCTGGAATGAGTAAAAGAAAATTTTAAATGATGATTTTCATAATGAAAGCTGTAACTGCAACCTACAATGTACGCAGTTTGATCTAAATACGCCAACAATATGAAAATGTACCAAATGGTTTTGAAACGTACTAAGATGTTATCTACTACGAATGAAGTGGGAAGACTGGTGTGACGTGGTGGCTTATAAATTATAATCAAACAGTCTTTTTGGTAACTGTCAAACAAAATATTGAAGGTGCTAACTGCTAGCAGCAGCAGCATATTTGCCAAAATAAAAATAATACTTCTTATATTAACAATATATCACTGCCGCTTATGAAAATATGGCCATTTGTTGAGTCATTATTGTTAAGTTGTGTTCTACTAGTTACGATGGGTAGGAAATTGTTTTTTTTTATCAAATAATAAATTTATTAATAATTTTATTTATCTATATTTAGATTCCTCTTTGGTCCAATCTATCCCAAACGTTACTAATGAGATAGACGATCTCAAAGATGGTGATTGTCTCGACAAAGCTCTTGGAGAAACTATTAACCTGCACAATATGGAAAGAGATATTAGTAGAAACACTGACGAATATGTTCTAAGAAATCAAGATGAATTTATGAATTCACTACGTTTAAATGACGTTGACTATATGCCGGTAACTAGCGAAGACAAGTGAGTTGCTCTCTTATTTATTTATTTGCTTGTTAAGTTTTTTTTAATATATAAACGTCCTTTTTATGTTATTGTTACAATTTTTTTTGACTCTAAACAATGAATATCATATCACCCACAATAGTAGTACCTACATACCAATCATTAATAATTACTAACAGAGTGTGTTTGAGATTTCTGATAATGACTGCTGGGGGATTTCCGTTAGTGACTGATTGTCATCGCTTAGGTACATGACAATTTTTGATAACATTTCATTTTCAAAAGCTTTATGAACAAAAAAGTTTCTTGTTTACATGCAGTTCGACATCTTACATTCTTTTGATGTATGTTATCCGTATAAAACTACGACCATAATTTGAGCCCATAGTAAGTTAAAACATGTTCTTCAAATATGAAATGTATCCTAGAAAAATGAGTTTTATAGAGTCGACTGCAATCATCTTTTAATTAAAAGTATTGCAATAACAATTCTTTTGTGACCGATTTTCCTTATTTGATCAATAGCTACTGTATTTCTGAGATAAATGCTGTCAATACAATATTGGATTTAGATATGATTGTATCTCAATCTTAATGGAATACTATAAATGTTGGAGAACTTGTATTAATATACTGCTGGCCATAAGTCATGTTGATTTGAAAATTTTATAGAAAAAAAATAGTGTCCTGAAATCCCAATCACAAAGTAGAAAAAGATTGGGGGACTCTAATTTAAGTAGTGTAAATCGGTCGTAGGTTAGGTTTTATGGGCTGTTGACACTTAGATAAGGCTTCAAACTCGCATATGCCTGCTTGGGCTCTTAGTGATATCCTCTCATGTAAACAATAAATGGTGATGAAATGTGATTAGTAAAGTAATACTGTGATGAGGTTCAAAATCCTTTGGAGAAACGGATGATCTGGATTAAAGGCGGCCAGATCTTGTCGATCTTTGTAGTAGTGTCTGCCAAGTAGTGTTGTTTGCGGTTAGACAACAACCATTGGTGACTAATTCGTTATGCTGTATATTATTTGTTAAAACAAGCGAGATATTTACCTTGCTATTTGCTTGGAAAGTACACCGTTCATAGTCTAGCTAGTCCACCAGCTATTTGATTTCCTATAACGTGATTATGTCCTGGTACACACGTTATTTAAAAATTTTCTGAGTGCTCTGCACGTCAGCGTACAACAACATCCAGGTCGATGTTTTTTTTCCCAATAACTTTTAAGTGAAAAACAATACTAAAATTTATATTTTACGGATTGATTATTTGGACTTCAACATTATGTATGATATCGATCAAGTGGGCGCTTCTGGTCGTGGTGCAAACTCAAGCTTTTTTAAAGCACATTTTGTTTAACAATTTTGCAGACTTCTGGTGTAATTGTACCAATCTTGGTTCTAATCTTATTTTTACCCATCGAAGTTGCGGTTGGTTTGTTGATGTAAGCTTTTTCCTTCAAGTAGCCCCATAACCCCAGGGGATCGGGGGAGCCAGTTGATATAACCACGTTTTGAATATTATTCAGCCTGAAAAAATGTGTGTGATGTTGCAGCGCCTTGCCTTGTTGACAAGCATATACTTGGTCTTATTATCATTTATGTACTTCTTTTTTTTACCTCCTACCCTATACGAACAAACACTATACAGTTTTGGTTTTTTTTCTATGATCTGCAGAAGTGTGAAGAATTATCCGTTGCGGATGTTCCTGACCTAAAACCACACTAGTAAGGATAATAAGGTTCTTGTTAGGTTTCATAATTTCACATATTACGGCGTTCACATTTAAGACGATGTCGAGGAGACTCATGCTATAGCTTGCGCAGTTCGGAGGGTCTCCTATCTGCAAACAATTCAGGCATACTTTCATCCGACCGAAATTAGTTGGTGACCAAATCATCTTTACCGTTTATATTAAGCCGTCATCTCCGGCACCCTTGTTTTATTTCGATTGTGTCACAACTACGATCTTTTCTTGTTCATCTTGGCAGGATTCTTTTACACATTGGTAAAACTTACAAACATCTTTTCGTAAGCGTATATAAGGCTTATGTTTGCGAATTTGACCTTGATGCGGATTGTTACAATGCCTTCGCTTAAGTCTTGGAAGATTTCTTGCCTAAGAAAGGTGATCTTGTCAAAGCATTGCCTATCATTTGACAACTCCTTTTTTTTATCTCTTCTTAGTAAGATAATTCAAAATAATAACATCTATTTAGTTCCTTTTTTATTCTATAAAGCTAAAATATTTTAATGTCATAAATTTGACGGTAATAAAACAAATGTATTTCTAAAAAGAGTGGTAAATATCAAAAAATTCCCATTGTTCATATCTACACAGCTAGAGAAATACATTCTCCTAGTTTTATTACTCTACGATTAACTTATATTCCTTGAGTCATTTGCACCAAAGTATTTATTCAACTAAACAGTAGAAAGCTGCTTGAAATCGACCAGAAATGACTAGATAAATGAATAGATGAATAAAGTCACTAAAAAACAAAATTCAATTGAAGTGTTTCTTTATCTATTTATTTCTGTAACAAAATAGAAAATGAGTTAATATTTAATACACGCAACATATGGGTGTGCTTACATTAGCTGCAATTAAAATAAGATAATTATTCGCATAGGAATATATATAATTTTTTCTTTTGACTTCTAACCACAAAGAAAAAACTTTTGCTGTTATCCTGTGTATGTATTATTTTCCTTACTTATCATGTTTATCATCCATTAGCAAAGGTTAACAAACACAGCTATTACCTTTTTTTGGGGATTGGTTGTGCGATGTTATTATCATGCGCACCACTAATATATTTTGTCTGTTTCCTTAAATTTCAAAGTATACATTAGAGACAAGTCTATATATTGACTTTTTTATCCAAAGAATTTGTAGAAATGTAAAAATATATTTAATATTTTTGTTTTAACTCAAATAGTGTAATTATGTCATTTTTTGTGCTTCCTATGGAATTAGGGCCCGAAGAACCATTGATTGACAAGAGCAACTCTTTCTTTGGATTCTGACGATCTTTTAAATAATTTATATTGAAGCTAAGAAAGGAAGAGTCAATGTTAAGGTTCTCTTTTTGTTTACAGCATATACTTGGTTAGTTTGATGAAATGCTGCCCAATACGGCTGGGTTCGATAGTGATTTTTCACCGGCCCTCCTCACGTGACGTTCTGACAAATCATTCGATTAGTATCATTTATCATGGTTGATGGTTGGGTGTTGTAGAACGATGGTAGACTCTGATTGGATTTAACTTGGCAATGCCCAGTGGTTGTAACTCTCGACTAATCATCAAGTGCTTATTTTTTACCTCCAAGTGGTAACCATCGGGTACTGGTCTCATCCAACCGGATTTGACTTGCTAAACGATAAGCGCGAGTGTTGATAACACGACGAAAAACAGCAACACTATAAACAGCCAGGTCAGAATGGCACGGAATTAATACCCGGCCTGCTGTCCCAGGCGAACCTATACAAGCTGCTTCGACATATTCGGATAACAGTCAGGCCCCTTGAACAGAGATGAACCGAAAGGCCAACGGCAGCGCTCAATACCGTAGTGGATACTGATGGCCCCGTATCCTAGGGGTATCTAATAAATTGGAACTGGCCCTCCAGGTTGGGGGTTGTGATTTGGGTTAACTACCCACCCACTTAAAAAAAAAAACCATTCTTAGGAAGCAACCAATAGCCTCGGAAAGGACTGATTTTATTGTTGACGACACGGCTAAACGAAAAAAGGACAACGACGTTCGTATCTGCACCTGGACTGTGAGAACATTAAACAGGAGAGGTGCAAGCGAACAACTAGCGGAAGCCCTAAACTGCTACAAAGCAGACATTACTGCCATCCAGGAAATACGATGGGATGGGCCGGGCAAAAAGAGGATGAAAAAATGTGACATCTACTACTACTCGCGCCTACCAGCAAGAAACCCCTGGTTTGATGACATGCTCAGATGCTCGCAGCCAAGAACGAGGTCTACAAGGCTAAGCTGCAGGTGAAGACGAGAGCTGCCGTTGAGCTCTATAGGCAGAGAAGAAGGGAAGAACACCGGCATTCCAGAAAGATAAAAAAGAGCAAGAAGAGCGCCGACGAGGATATAGAGAGGTGCCACCCCAGGTTCGCAAGTTTTACCAAAGTGTAAAACGTCAAAGCCAAGGATACAAGGCTCGAACAGAATCCTGTCGAGATGAACAAGGAAATATCGTATTTGAGACACAGTCGATGCTGAGGATATGGAAGAACCACTTCTGCAGACTGTTAAACGGCGATGATGAACAACATTCCGCTGTCAGGCAGAATGAACCATTCAATATTGGCAACGACAGCGCGAACTGCCAACCACCCGACCTGAATGAAGTGAGGATAACAATATCTAAACTGAAGCTTAATAAGCCTGCCGAAAATGACGGCCTTCCCGCCGAGCTTTATAAAGCCGGCGGAGATGACTTGGTAAGTAACATCCACCACCTAATAAGTCAAATCTGGTCGAATCTGGTATGCCTGAAGAATGGAACCTCAGCATCGTTTGCCCGATCCACAAAAAAGGAGACTCTGAAAACTGCGCCAACTACAGAGGCATAAGTCTCCTCAACATCGCCTAAAAAATCCTATCTGCCGTAAAAGTTGAACGCCTGAAACCGTTTACCAACAACCTGATTGGCCCTTATCAGTGTGGTTTTAGGCCATGAAAGTCAACAACCGATCAAATCTTCACACTTCGGCAGATCCTAAAAAAAACCCAAGAAATCCAAATCGATTCATCGATTTCAAATCCGCATACGACAGCATTTATAGATTCGAACTATACAGAGCCATGTCTAGTTTTGGTATACCGCCCAAACTCGTCCATTTGTGTAGGATGACGATGGAGAATTCTCGCTGCTCCATCAGGATCGGAAACGACCTCACCATTTCGACTGGTAACTGGCGAATGACACGCGTGATGTTTTCCTCCAAGGCCTGAATCGAAGCGGATTTGTCGGCATAAGCTTTTGACTTTACATGTCCCCACAGGAAAAAGTCTAACGGTGTGATATCACACGATCTTGGTGGCCAATCGATCGGCCCAAAACGTGAAATTATGTGCTCACCGAAATGTTCTCTCAATAAGTCCATTCGATACCAAAAAAGGATTTAGGCAAGGCGATGCGCTATCATGTGAATTCTTCAATTTGGTTCTTGAGAGGATTGTGCAAAACTCACAAGCCAACACCAGAGGCACAATTTTCCAAAAAATCGGTACAACTACTAGCATACGCCGACGATATTGACATCATTGATCGGACCCAACGTGATGCCATAGCCACGTTTGCTAGTATAGAGAAAGAAGCGGAAAAATGGGGTTAGCAGTTAAGAGGAAGTATATGCTGTCAACACGAGAGGACACACAACATCGATGAATTGGACAGAACGTCACCATTGGCAGATATAACTTTGAGGTAGTATGGAACTTTGTCTATCTCGGCTTTGATAATAACTCTGCCAACAACATCTCGTCAGAAATTAAACGGGCTAAGATGGCAATTCAGTGGTAAAGCCCACACTCGAACTACTAAGGGGGTCCTATATAAGACCTTGATCATCCCAGTCCTGCTCTACGGCGCTGAAGCCTGGACCGTCGCAATAGCGGATGAAGAAATCCTTAGTAGATTTGAGAGTAAAAATCTTTGAAAAATCTTCGGTCCCGTTTGCGTTGACGGGCTATAGAGACGAAGATTCAACCAAGAACTATACGAGCTGTACAGCGACAAACCCCGGCTCAAAAAACTCCGCATTGGACGTTTTAAGGCTAGGACATGTAGAACGAATGGACTCCAATACTCCGGCTCGCAGAGTCTTCGATTCCCAGCCGGACGTCGGACGAAGTAGAGGAAGAACTCGCCTTAAGTGGCGCGCACAAGTAGAAACCGAGTTCAACCAACTCGGAGTGCACAACTGGAGGCAGTTAGCTAAGGACCGGGCTAATTGGAGAGGCATGTTGGTTGAGACCCAGGTTCATTCCGGACTGTAGCGCCACTTAAGTAAGTATCAATTATCAAGAATAGCTTATCTTATTAGTCCCGCCATCGTGCAAGAAGTAACACTTGAATGGTTGTGAGAAAACTAGGCCCTAGGTATAATCGAGAGTGTTGCGAAAACAAAATGTAAAATAGTAGTTGCGCTGATTTATAAAATATAAGCCCTTACTGTTAGAAATCAGAGGACACGCGTCTCGAAAAATTGTCCATCGCCATCTAGCACAAACGGACTAATTTGTGTAGTATGTTTCTGGTCAATGCTATCAATGCTATGACATTATGCGAATCAATTGTGGGTATCACTTGTACAACATCTTCTAGTTTTCCCCTTTTGTTATTTAAAAGATTTATTTTCTTGTAGTTCATGCAAGCTTCGTTTATCAGTTTGCAAAAGAGTGAAGAGTGATATTCTATCAACAAAGCCTTAGCAATACTTTTCAAAAGCTATTCCAATATAACTCCTGTTAAGTGTGCATGAAGTTTCTTCGGATAACCATTTATTGTAAAATCCATTTGACTTAGAAAATATATTTGCATACCGAAGTTACATTTTGGGGCACGGCTTTAAAATCGTATTAGTTATAGTGATACAATTTTGCTTAAGTTGTATTTCTTATACTCTCAATGCTTCATTAATATTTAAATTAAATTAAATAGAGGTGTACTTCAACAACATATATTCATTACAGAAACAACTTAAATATAACACCTTTAATGGACTCTAACATGGACTGTCACTGTCCTCCGGATCTATATCAACGTCCGGATGCCAATAGCTCATTATTTTTTAAAGACGGTGCCCGTTCCATTGATTTTGTTTTAGCCTACAAAATAAATCAACAAGTACTATATGAAGCTGCAAATGCAGAAAAACGTCGAGTATTTGAAGAGAATCTCATAAATCAAGGGTTGGAATTGGAAACAGAACATAAAACAAAGGAACAAATATTTTTCGTGAAGGTACTAATAATAAATTCAATTTTTTATACGTTTTAAAACCTCATAAAACTATTTTTTTTCCAGATTCATGCACCATTAGAAGTTCTCAGACGATATGCAGAAATTTTAAAACTTCGCATGCCAATGAAAGAGGTACAAAATCGCATTTAATTTATCTAATTAACTACTTATATACACTTTTTAAGTCTTTGTGCAGGATGAATATGAACGAAAAAACAAATAGGCTGCAAGACGCAGCGAGATACATGTCAAAAAAGGTCTGCTAGTTCTTAGATTTTTTAAAGAAAATGCTAAATATTGTTTGCTTTGAGTGTTTTAAACTAAAACGTAATATTCAAGATTATATAATTTTTCTTTTAAATGTAACAAACAATTTAAATTCGTTTAGAACTATAGCGTTATAAATCAATATACAAATATATTTTTGAATTTTAGTAATGAAAACTATATGTGCAAATTATTTCTCAGAACCACCCTAAAACTAGGCGAACGAAAATGTAAAAATGACATTTCAAACACATATTTGCATATCAACATTAGTGAACATTATTGCATGTATTAAATGGCATTCGCATTTAAAAAAATAGATCGGGTACTTTTTTGTGTCAAGAAAAATGAAAACTATCAAATCATTTCAACAAAAAGTACAACTACGCTTTGTCTAAGAAAAATGAAAACGTCTAGTTTAAACAATTAAAAAAGAGACGACAAAATTTTTTTTATTTCTTATTCAAATTTTGGTTTGAACGCGAACGGACATAGTAAATGTATGTATTAAAATAACGCAATTATATGCCTCCAGCTAATTGTTTTTCATGTTTGGACTGTTTTGTAACAAAAACCTTTTTCGTATTTAATTGTTGTCATTTTTAATTTGATCTTATGAGATTTAACTTGAGATAAATACTTATTGTCTCTTTTGTGCCCCATAGAAAAAGATTAGTTGGTGTGGTGTAAAATATACTTTAGCTCTGAAAAGATAATACTTTATATTTGCTTATATTTTTGCCATGATACATCGAAACTACTTGTGACGGCTTTTCGTCTAATTAAATTAATTTTCCTTTTTATAAACATATTTATAAAAGTGGATGTCCTGTATATTGTTTTTTATATTGTTACTCATGGCAATAGATAAACTATAATTGATCCATTAAGTGAATAGGAATTATTGCAATTGTCGTATGAATACCTTACACCTGCCTTATGACTCGTGTTACTTCGAAATTATATGGAACTGTCGCTTTTTCGCAAGTGCCATGGTGTTGTAGGACATGAGAACATCATGTTTTTATTTTGACACCTTTATAAAATTTTAAGGTGTTGGACTGATTTATTTAATTCTTTTAACTCTTACTGGTTTTGCAGCTATAATGCTTTAATAAATTAATAAAATCAAGCAAGTTTTCAAAAAAAAAAATTAAGCATATAAGCCATTTTTCCTTGAGTTTGGATTGAGCATTATCTAACCTTTTTTTTTTAAATTCAAAACAAAGTGTAAAATGATATATCAATTTTATTTATGGGATTTAATGGGCCCCAAAATGCTGAGTGACTTGCAGTGTATGAAATTTTGGGGTTAGAGTAACAGTTTAACATCCTCATCAAAAATGTGCTGAAAAACTTCCGTCGAAACTCCCTTCGGATGGAGATGCGCGACTCCGCATCTTGATATTCGTGTCTCATAACTCAGAATTATCGATTTTATGAAATCTTAATTGCAATGATAAATTGCAAATCGAATTGAATCACTTAGAAATATGTTTTTTTTTTGCAAGTGCGTTTCATTGGCCACCCTGTATGTTTGATGAATCAAAAAAGTTATTTAAGTTAAATTCTTTATTAAACTTACATTTTATTTTTGTTTCTATGTATGTTTCTGTAACACAGATAAAATAGTCGGTGAATAAAATTCCGAATCACTCGAATTTTTTGCTACATAATTCGTTTAAAAATAAAAATTTCCATTCTACGCATACTGTTACAGTACCTTCGGAAATCTTCGGGAGATTCGGAGTACGACGGATTCTGTGATAAATTTAATGAACTAATTGTATTGTCATTTTATTTGTTCGCTTAACAGAATTGTTCTCTTCCAAATGATAAAAATTTGATTGACAAGTGCAAATTTTTTTACTTACAGATTCCAGGATTCGCTGGCGTTCAAAAATCTACCTCAAATGTATACTCACGACTGAAAGGCGTATGGTCATTTTTTTGCCGTATCATATTAATTGACGAAATATATTTTCCAAAGAGATCACATCGTTTCACAGCTGTATACAGCAGGGATAAAGAATATTTGTATATAAAATCTTTTATAAAAATAGTAAACAAATAATAAATGTTTTTGTATATTTCAGATTTGACATACAACAAGAGTGTTTTTTTACTGCTGCTGTACGATCTAGAATTGTACAGTTTATTTTAGATAGACAACGATTTCCTTCGCGAGATAATGACGATATGGCTTTTGGTATTGAAAGACTTGTGAACGAAAGAGTTTATTATTCAGCATATCCTCTACATGATGTAAGTATGAGCAAATCTTCTAATAATGTGCATATATTTGATTCGATGTTGCTTTTAGGGTGAAATAACAGAAAAAGGAACGATGCGTGAGAAATTGTATACACAATGGGCCTCTGTGAGTAAATGGTATCGATATCAGCCTTTGGATTATATAAAGGAGTATTTTGGTGTAAAAATTGGTCGCAAATTGTTTTATGGAACATAATTGAACAATCCCTTTAACATGTTTTTTCTTCAATTTGCAGGTTTATATTTTGCATGGTTGGGGTACTATACCTACATGCTAATGTTAGCATCTGTTGTTGGAATGTTTTGCTTTATATATTCGTGGTTAACACTCGATAAGTTTGTGCCTGTGTAAGTATTGATACAAATCTTTAATAATATTGTGTTTTGCAAATTTAACATTTAATGGTGGTGTACAGTTGTCAGTATAAGTTTGCTTTCTCCGTAATAATTCACATTTCGGTTAAACTAAATAATTTTTACAATATTTAACCCGATCGTCTTCTATATATGGGACAATGCGAGTTAAGTAAGTAATCTTCTTATAACATAATTAACAGAAAGTCGTCTATATGGTATCATAATTGAGACAGGGTAACCTGTATCAAAGATTATAGTCATACAGATGGCGCACTGCATACAAGAAAAATTGTTCTATTGCGGGTCGTACAGGCACAGCTCGCCATATGTTTGGATCTCGTTTCTCATGTGTGCACACTGCACGTGCACACCGCCCACCCGTAATATGAAGCTGGTGAGCAAAAGTTTTTGCTTTTTATTCCCCATGCATCATCTGCACGACTTTGTAATCTTTGCCTGTTTAAGCAAATACTGTCAATTTTAAATGTTATACTTTCCGCAACAAGAATATTTTTTTTTAATTTTAATTTTTTACATTTAAAATTATCACATTATTTGAAAGTGGTGAAAACTTCTCAACATAACCTTTGAGAAAAAAGTTACCTTTGGAAATCTCTTCCTTTCGAGGTCTCCGTTTCGATTATTAGATCTTCCGACAATATTTATAGCATATGATGAAATCACAAAGCGTGAAGTCAACAATTTTTGACAGCAGCACGTTGAATTTCTTCCGAAGCTGTTCGACGAAGGATTGTCGTGGAATCCATCGAACGCGATTGTAACCTCCATTTTTTTTTTCAATAAGCCTTTATTTAAATTAACATGGAGCTCGCATATCTTGTATAAAAGGCGTGTGCAAATTATCTCAGTAGCAAGTTTTTATTTAGTCGACTGATTGTAATAGAACTAAGGGATCGATTGTTAAAATAATTATAAGTTATTAAAATACACAATTTGAGAATTTATTTCTTAATTTTTTTTTAAATTTATGTCGTCAAATGAAGCCATCTTAAATGTCCAATGTGGAGTTTTTTTTTACCTGGTCTATGTATTTGCCTTCATAGCCCTTAACGCAAACGCGGCGGAAGATATAGTCCATGCTTCAGCGTGGTGGAGGATGTCCTAAGTAGTTTGAGTGTAGGGTTTACGCCTAAATTGCTATTCTGGCGAAATGTGTTTGTCAGAGTTGATAGCGGAGATGATGTAATTAGAGTCCCTTACCCACTAAAAGTTTTATCTGTTCCTAGTGACGCCCTGTCCAATTCCTCAATGTTGTATCTCATTTACCCTTGAAAGCATGTAATTGCCTTGTTTAACCCGTTTTTACGACTCGTTCAGAATGTATTAAGAAAATATAATATATACTTACAATCGCGTGAAATTTTATTGTTACTTATTACCATTCCCATGCGTGAACTTGAGAGCTCATGAGGAAGGAAAATATATCCATTCATACAAATCAGTAAAATAATTTACCTCAGAAATGCCTGTTGTTAAGATTAGTAAAATGCCAGTTGGTATCAAAACTTGAAAAGTCGTTGTTTCGACATGAAGCCATTTAATGTCATTTAAAAAAAAACGCCAAACGAATAATTAAGTTTTTCGTAGAATTGCAAAATTAAAGGACTGTACTTTTATAGCTTCACGAGAATTTTAAGAGTCAAAACTCTATTACATGCTAGGCAGCTGCTTACTTTTTGTATATAAATGCAATTATTTTTATCGATAAAGAATTATTTTAAGCCGTATAATGATTTATTTTTTTTTTGTCAACAAACAAAACAAATAAAATAAAATAAAGTAGAATCGTTTGTTAAATATCTAAATATCAAAATAACTTTTTTGTTACAGAAAAGATGTGTGCTCTGATAAGTTAAACGCAAAAATGTGTCCACTATGTGACAGGTGCAGTTTTTGGGACCTCAAAGAGACTTGCTTCTACGCTAAGATAACTTACTTAATAGACAACCCCAGTACTGTGTTTTTTGCCGTATTTATGTCATTCTGGGCGACTTTATTCCTGGAACTTTGGAAACGCTACTCTGCAGAAATAACTCATCGATGGGATCTTACGGGTTTCGATGTTCATGAGGAACATCCTAGACCACAATATCTTGCCAGACTGGAACATGTGCCAAAAACAAGAATGGATTACGTTACTAATATAAAAGAGCCAATAGTGCCATTTTGGCGAATGAAATTGCCAGCAACAGTATTTAGTTTTTCGGTTGTACTTTTACTGGTAGCATTGGCATTTGTGGCGTTGCTTGCAGTTGTTGTATATAGAATGTCCATGCTGACACCTTTGCAAGTTAGCTCATCGTCTATGACGACGTCTAGTAAAATTATGCTAAGCACTGCATCAGCTGCATGCATAAATTTGTGCCTTTTATTTATTCTTAATTATGTGAGTAGTTTTTTTTTAACAAAAATTTTGCTTATTGATAAAATATGATCTCTTTTAGATTTACACTCACCTAGCTGAATATCTTACGGAACTGGAACTGTGGCGAACGCAAACGCAATTCGATGACTCATTAACCCTAAAGATATATCTTCTTCAATTTGTTAACTATTATGCTTCCATATTTTATATAGCGTTTTTCAAGGGGAAGTTCGTCGGTCATCCGGGAAATTATAATAAAATTTTTGACTATCGGCAAGAGGAGGTAATAATTGTAAATACAAAACTTATCATAATTTTTTAATTAAATATCGTAATAGTGTTCCTCAGGTGGATGCCTTACCGAACTTTGTATACAATTGGGTATTATAATGGTTGGAAAACAAGCAATGAATTCTATATTGGAACTTGTTACTCCAATCTTTTGGAAGAAAGTGCAATCTGTCAAAGTTGGATTGTCACGACTATTTAAATCCGGCCAGACTGATTCTCATAAAGGTCGGAACGAACGCTGGCTAAGGGATTTAAAACTACTGGACTGGGGACCAAGAAGTTTATTTCCCGAATATTTGGAGATGGGTAATAAATCAATTAAAATTTGCGTATATAATACTTAATAATTTGCTATACAATTTTAGTACTTCAGTATGGTTTTGTAACAATATTTGTTGCTGCCTTTCCCCTTGCTCCAATATTTGCTCTGCTCAATAATATTCTTGAAATGCGTTTGGATGCCAAAATTCTGATAACGCACCACAAAAGACCTGTTTCGCAAAGAGTCCGTGATATTGGCGTATGGTATAGAATACTGGACTGCATTGGAAAATTAAGTGTCATCACGAATGTGAGTAATTTTTTTGGTTAGTAGTTTGATTTAAATCGAACCCCAATGTTTGGTCAGTAGCCATGCAGGTGGGGAGGAGAGTTGTTACCTAATATTCTCATCACAACTTGTCTAAATATCTTTATGAAATAGTTTTTAAAATTCCCAATATTCCAAAAACAAGGTTTCGAACGGGAAATACAGAAATTAAAGCCTAAAAAAGCTCCGGGTTATGACCTGATTACAGAACAACTTCTTAAAATATTGCCTCGGAAATCATTAATTAAACTCCTCTACACTTTAAATGCAGCAATTAGATTATAATACACACCAAGACAGTGAAAAGTCGCGGAAGTGATTATGGTTCTTAAACCAGGAATGAATCACCGAATGAAATAAAATCTTACACACTATTTCACTTCTTCTAACAATTTCAAAAGTTTTTTAAATGATATTACTCGATTGCTTACACCCCATTATTGATCAGAAACGGCTTTTCCCATTAACTTGGGTTTAGAAGTAAGCATTCGACTGTGGACCAAGTTCGTCCAATTACTGATGTAATTAAAAAGCTTTCGAAGAAAAAAAATTTACTCAGCCTTATTTCTTGACGTGTCGCAAGCTTTTCACAAGGTTACAAAAATTATATAAAATCCTCGTGTCGTATCTCTAGCATAGACTCTTCCGTGTGAAACTTGGAAACAAATATTCGGATTTCAAATAAATATAAATATACCCCAAACGTCCTTGATCCATACTGACGATAAAGCTATACTAGCAGTTGGCACAACAATAGAGGAAACAAATATGAAATTACAAAACGCTCTTTACGAGGTAAATGAATGGACAAAATCCTGGCGTATCGTACTTAACGAGATCAAATCGATTTATGTATATTTTTCGTATTAACGGGTAAACAATTTGCCAGTATTTCTCAATACGGTTATTGTCCCTTTTGGAAATGAAGCGAAATATCTCGGAATGACACGCGATGTAAAATTAATATGAAAGTCGCATGTAAAAAGGAAATGCGAAGAACTTAAAAATAAATACAGAGAACTGTACTGATTACTCGGAAAATATTCGAATATTATTTTGTTCTTCTTCGTTCAACAAAGCCTTAATATTCTATATTTTAATGTTTCTAAACGCGGTCTTACGTTATTTCTACTCACTTCCGATAAAAAAGAAAGTTTGAATAAAATTTATGAAATAAAAAAAATTCAAAACAAGGATTCCGAATGAGTTCCTCAGTGCCAGCGCTACCAAGGATATAATGATACGCATACCTATTGTCAAACAGAACCGAGTTGTGTAAAATGTGCCGGAAATCATTTGACAGTAGATTGTAGGTCAGATAAGAAAACTCCTGCTATCTGCCTCAACTGTAAATGCAATCATCCGGCAAATTAACACGGCTGCGAAGTAGCTTCGGAATTGCAAAAAAGACGGACGAAATTTATAAGTATTAATTCATTCGATTGATCTTGAATTATAAATCGAAACAATGCAATTTAGCTCAATACAAGTCAGAAGCAGAAAATCCTTTCTGAAGATATCTTCTATTTACTGCCCACCACGATGCAAGGTTGAGAAAATCGATTTTGAAAAGTTGCTTGATTCCCTGGGACAGCGTTTTGTCATCGTAGGAAACTTTAATGCAAAACATACATTCTGGGGATCCCGATGCATATCACACAAAGGTAAGGTGTTTACATCATTATGTAGGCAGAAAGTACAACTAATTTCATTCTAAGGGTAAACCAACTTACTGGCCAACTGATATGTTACAAAAATACCGGAATTGATCGATTTTTCCATAGTAAAAGGTGATTCGTCCAATCGAATCAAAGTTGAAGAATGCTTTAATCTTTTCTCTGATCATTCCTCCGTCATTCTAACAACGAGTGAGTCAATGTTTAGAAGAAAACCAACTTCGAAGGCTTCAAAAACGATAATGAAAATAATATTCGACTGCTTAGATCCCCATTGGAACTCGAAGTTGCGGTTGACTCCTTTATTGATACCGTTCAAAAAGCAGCATGAAATAATACTCCTCAACAACGCAAAATAGAGAGCTATAGTAATATCAAGTACACAAGGGAAATAAAAGATTTACACAAAAAAGAAAAGTTAGACAAAAAAGAAAAGCTCGTAAAAGATGGCACCAAACTCGTGCCCCCCAAGATAAAACACATGTCAATCGGTTAAGTAACTTGTTATCAAATCAGCAAAGCATAACCGATGGAAAAGAATTGAATTATTCACTCTGGAAAGCAATTAAAGTCATAGAACGGCCAAAAAGAAGTTTGGGATAAAAGCGATAAACATTTAAACCATTTTATGGTCCAGAAAGCGATAATTTATTCGAGACTACAACCGATAATAATATAGTTAGATATGCAAGTATTGCCGAAATACAGAAATGAAAGCCTAAAAAAACTCCGGGTTAAGACCTGATTACAGAAGAACTTCTTAAAATGTTGGAAAGCATTAATTAAACTCCTCTTCATTGTAAATGCAGCAATCAGATTATGATACATACCAAGACAGTGAAAAGTCGCGAAAGTGATTATGGTTCTCAAACCAGAAAAATTACCGAATGAAATAAAACCTTACTAACCTATTTCACTTCTTCTAACAATTTTAAAAGTTTTTGAAAGGATATTACTCGATTGCTTACACCCCATTATTGATCAGAAACGGCTTCTCCATGGCCATTAATTTGGGTTTAGAAGTAAACATTCGACTGTGGACAAAGTTCATCGAATTACTGATGAAATTGAAAAGCTTTCGAAGAAAAAAAATTTGCTCAGCCATATTTCTTGACGTGTCGCAAGCTTTTCACAAGGTTTGGCATAGAGGACTTCAATACAAACTAAGACAAGGTCTGACTGAAAAATTATATAAAATCCTCGTGTCGTATCTTGAGCATAGACTCTTACGTGTGAAACTTGGAAACATTAGTACCCCAAAGAAGCGTCCTTGGTCCACTTTTGTACCTCCTATTTACACGTGATATCCCACAAACAAACGATACAATAGGTGCAACGTTTGCAGTTGGCACAACATTAGAAGAAACAAATATGAAATTACAAAACGTTCTTTACGAGGTAAATGAATTGGCAAAATCCTGGCGGATTGCACTTAACGAGAGCAAATCGATTCATGTAGATTTTTCGTATAAACGGGCAAACAATTTGCTGTATTTCTCAATACGGTTCGAATCCCTTTTGGAAATGAAGCGAAATATCTCTAAATGACATTCGATGCAAAATTAAAATGAAAGTCTCATGTAAAAAGGAAATGCGAAGAACTTAAAAATAAATACAGAGAACTGTACTGGTTTCTCGGAAAATATTCGAAAAAAAATTTTTACATCATAGGTGAAAAGACAAAAATCGATGACACAATACCGGCGGACGGTTAGAAATTCTGATTCGACATGCTACAAACTATGTACATACACAAATTTAAATATTGAATGTTTTCGGGATATTTTTTGTCATATTTTGTACTTCACTCGCATCTGCCTTGATTACATCAGATTGTAATACAAAACAATCATCAGATTATGAAAAAACATAACACTTTGGAAAAATATCTTGATATCGTTCGTCCACAGCAATGTAATTGGATCTACATGCGACATTTTTAATACATTTATGAATGAAAACTACATTTTTAAGTAGCTGCAGCTGTACAGCACTAAAATCCATTTTTAGGCTTATAAACCCATGAAAAATGTCATACTTCTTAATGTTCAAAGTTATTTAGGTGGTAAATGAAAACAAACATCCATCCAATTTAAATAAAAAACTAAAAATAAAATTTCGTTTATTATATTTTTATTAAAGGGATTTATTATAGCGTTTACATCGGATATGATACCACGCCTGGTATACCAAACTTTAGTATCCGAAGATGGAACTTTAAATGGGTATTTGGACTTCAGTTTATCTCAGTTCAGCATCCATGACTCAGCAGCACTAAGTAAATTGGTTGAAAAGGGGTCAAACATCACTATATGCAGGTAACATTTGAATTAAACATAAAACTGAGTGTAATTATTTAACAATATCATATTTCAGATACACAGACTATAGGGAGCCTCCACACTCAAATAAAAAGTATATTCTGTCTAATATGTTTTACATCATACTGGCTGGTCGACTGGCTTTTGTCGTGTTATTTGAGGTAACATTAAGAAGAAACTCGGATGGCATAATGTTTTGATAAATTTATGTTTGTTTTTATTTTCAGAATTTCGTGGCATTGGTTATGATATTAGTACGGTGGTGTATTCCTGATATGTCTGTTGAACTTCGTGATCAAATTCGTCGTGAAGTTTATATTACAAATGAAATTATAATAGAACAGGAAGCATCTCGTGCAAGAACTGGTTAGTATAAGTACAAACATTTCGTAGCCTAACCTGCAAAAATGTATTTATCCAAATGTCTGGGTACATTTTCTGGTAGATTTCAGGCAGCTAACTAATAGTTAGTTGAATAAATGCGTTGGTGCAAGTGTCCATAATGAGTGATTTTCTAATGAAGTGTTTCTTAACGATATAATTAATAAAACCCTTTTTTTTAATTATAGAACGTGCAAAACGACAAGAATCAACTCAACCGAGTGAAATCGTTGAACCAAATCTTAAATTTTTGAAAATGGAAAAACTTATGAGTGGTAATATGTCTCAATCTCAAATGGATCTCATAATACACGGACAGGATGAACTAACTGGAATCGGTGGTGTTGCAAATAATTTAGCACATGACATAGAATCGAATAGAGGAGCCTAGAAATGCTATATTTGCTAAAACCCCTTTTATATAGTCTGATAAATCATGTAACGTTTTTACATTGGTTTAAATTCGTATATATGTACTCATATACATATTCCTACAGCTTGTAGGTTTTTATATGAAAAATCTCGAATAATAAACCATCATATACTCTTATCGACGGGGTATGACCCGGTCCTACAATTGTGTTCAAGTCCATCCCAGTGCGGGGAGCAAAGCATAAATCAAAATGACTTGCTTTTTTCATACAAATGAATTATATGTACTAAGAATATTTAAGGTAAATGTGCTGTGCTATTGCTTTTACATGTTCTGCAAAATACATAATATATATGTATACATAAATTATAAATGTAACATTAAAATATTAGTTTATGTGCATTACGTCCCATCAAGTAATAAAAGTTTGCAAACGAATCATACATTTGTATGTTTATCAATGAAATGCGTCATTCTGATGTGTCCTTTGGTCAATTTACTTCATGGTTTTTATCAAAATTAGTTTTCGTTGCAAAGCGTAATGTCAAATTTTCCTGTGAAAGAGAAAACGACAAATGATTTATTTTTGGCATATAAAGGGGTTGATCAATATTATTTAATTATACTTACATTATATATTTTATTATTGTGATATTATGATATTATTAATATCACTAAATCTCTTGTTTACCATTTGTTTTGAACAGTGGTTAAGGCCAATGTTTTTAATTGCGTGATCTGTTCGAATAGATGTGAATTTTTTAAAATTTTTTTTTATTTTTTTTAAATAATTATGTTGAAAGTGTGTGATTTTGACAAACAAATGTTTTTATTATTGTGTTTAATAAAGTTCCTATAATTGGTTAAAATTGTATTTTTTTAATGCCCCATAGAAATATTATTGCAAATCACTAAACAAATGCAAGCTAAACTGAAAAAAAAAACAAAATTGTGTAAGGCCAAGAGAGTGTACAGAGTTAGATTGTATAGACAGGAGTTGGACAGAATCCCGTAAATCAAAAGTCTAATGACTCAAATTCGCAAAAATCCCTAAATCCATTAATGGCCAAATTCCAAAAATTTTAAATGTCCAAAAACCAAAATTCTCAAAATTGTAAATTCCGAAAATCCCATGTTAAATCGCCATAATCCCAATAAGCTCTAAATTCCAAAAATGTGAAATCCTTAAAACTCAATATCCCAAAAATCGAAATTCCTGGAATTATCCAGGGATTTTGTTTTTTCGGGATTATGGCCCCTACCCTGCATATACCACTGTTTGGAAAAAAGAACTATGTTTTCCTAGTTCTATGGGGAGTTTGTAGTTGGGCGCAAAGATTCAAGCGCAATGCACATTCCATTTTGTATCACTAGGTCCACACCGTTAATAAATAACTTAACGAATATTGTGTTTCTTCTATCGTTGCATGCGGTTTTCTCCTTGTGAGAAGCTTGTGCAATGGGTTAAAAAAAATTAATACAAAAATGCCTTACCAATCAATGAAAAAAGTTTTCTTTTTAAATTACTACTTTTTAATGCCAATGAAATTATTTTTCTTTCGCATTACGATTTTCAATGCTAATGACATTTGTATACCCTACTGTATAGAGGTATATTAGTTTTAATACATAGTTTGTAACAAGACAAAAAAAGCAAAAGTATATGGATAAACTCATAATCGACAGCTGAGTCGATTTAGCCACATGTGTCCGTCCGTATGTCGCCAGTTTTGGGCCTTTAATTTTGAGCTGGAATCCCGAAATTTGGTACACGTGCTCGCTGTTGCTCTCAGCAAAACAGGTGTAAACATTTTAGAAATCCGCCTACTACCACGCCACCTTTTTAGAAAAACGTAGTTTTTGGCCGAACCGTAGGGAATTTTGAATGTGTCTTTTTGGGGGCGTTTTTAAGTAAAAAACGTTTTTCGCTAAAATTTTAAAATATTCGATAAAACTTGATGCAAAATCATTGGTTATGATAACATAAATATTTCGTTCATATATAGGCGTTTTCCTAAAAAAACCATTTGAATACCCTATTCCATACCATATGCAGAACAAAATCGTTGTTTTTGTCGACATATAAAAGATTTTGGTAAACTGTTTGAACAATATGTTGTGAGAGTATCATTTTGCCACAATTTGGGGATATAAGTGAAAAATCAGTAAGGTTTTTCTACGACTGGGAATATTATCAGATCGACCGTTCATCGCACTAACTAGCCCCTGTGTATTGGGCGACATATATATTGGTGATAGCACTTGGAAGAATGTGGATGGTGATAAGAATTTAATATCATTCAATATTAAGCAATAATGCGAATTTGTAGCCATAGATAGACTTCTTTCTATTGATTTATTTCAAATGAACAATATTTGCAATAGCCTTAATAGAAATTTAGATTTGATGCTTTTAATTTTAGCATTGAGGAAGCAATGAATAGTATTTATTTAAAGCTTTACGTTTTTGAATTAAATTTAATAAAATTTGCCCGATCTACTACTTATTTACTTTTATAAGTGGCACTACAGCCCGAAATTAACCTGGGCCTCAGTTATTTACCAGGGGCATGTCGCTGTACAGCTCGTGTGGTTCTTGGTTGAATATTCGTCTCCATAGCCCGTCAACGCAACGGGACCGAATATTTTTCCAAAAAGTTCCTCTCGAATCGACCAAGGATTTCTTCATCCGGTTTTGAGACGGTCCATGCTTCAGCGCCGTAGTGCAGGACTGGGATGATCAGAGTCTTATATAGGATCTCTTTAGTAGTTCGAGTGAGGGCTTTAGTACTGAGTTGACTTTTTAGCCCGAAGAAACAGCGGTTGGCAAGAGTAAATCTTCGTTTAATTTCTGACGAAAAATTGTAGTCGGAATTAAAAGCGGAGCTGAGATAAACAAAGTCCCGTACTACCTCAAAGTTAATTCTGTCAATGGTGACGTTCTGTCCAATTCGTCAATGTTGTTTGTCCTTTCGTGTTGACAGCTTGCCTTCATACATAATGCTAAATACATTTTTGCCGCTTCCTTCTCTATACTATCAAACGTAGCTATGACATCACGTTGAGTCCTACCAATGATGTCAATATCGTCAGCGTATGTTAGTAGTTGCACCGATTTTTGGAAAATTTCGTCTCTGGTGTTGGCCCACCACCGTGGGCTGGTGGAAATCTCGAAAGACACGGTGGGCACGTGCTTAAAGTAGTGTGAGACTATAACCCACTAAAGTATGCGAATT
Source organism: Rhingia rostrata (assembly GCA_949824845.1). Classification (NCBI taxonomy): domain Eukaryota; kingdom Metazoa; phylum Arthropoda; class Insecta; order Diptera; family Syrphidae; genus Rhingia; species Rhingia rostrata. The sequence continues at coordinate 107,962,446 of OX463756.1, forward strand.
ATCTAACAATTTTTTTTTATCACTAGTAATGAATGTTTGGCAGGTATCTTTCCTTTGAGAGTTTCTGCCTTTTCCGCAATTTATTGCGGAGTTTGTTATTATCGGGCCAAATCTAAGGGCTTAGTTCTTTGAAGACGCTGCAATAAATTTGTTTCGTCAAGAATTTGGAGAAACGTTCTGTTAACGTATCCCAATAATCGTTTATTATGTTTGCGTGCAAAATGTTTCGTTTCATCTTTACCGCGGGAATACCCAGATCCATGCGTAGATCCTCATTCCTTATATACCAAGGCGCATTGAAGAATGATCTTAACATTTTGTTTTCAAACGTTTGTAGAATGTTTAGATTAGTTTCACTGGTAAAACGCCATAGTTGTATATTTTATGTCCAAACCACTTGCTTGTATAATAGCAGCTTGTTATCAAAATTACTCTTCGAATATTTTCCGAGTAACCAGTACAGTTGTCTGTATTTATTTTAAGAGATATTTCGCTTCATTTGCAAAAGGGACTCGAACGGTATTGCGAAATACAGGCAAATTGTTTGTCCGTTTATACGAAAAATCAACATGAATCGATTTGCTCTCGTTAAGTCCAATCCGCCAGGATTTTGACCATTCATTTCCTCTATTGTTGTGCTAACTGCTATTATAGCTGTATCGTCAGAGTGGACCAAGGACGCTTTTTTCACACGGAAGAGTATTCGTATATCGTATCTTGTGCATAGATACGATACGGATTTTATATAATTTTTCAGCCAGAACTTGTCTTCGTTTCTATTGAAGGCTTCTTTGCTAAACCTTGTGAAAAGCTTGCGACACGTCAAGAAATACGGCTGAGCAAGTTTTCTTTTCTTCGAAAGCTTTTTGAATTACATAAGTAAATCTTCTAAACCCAAATTAATGGCCAGGGAAAAGCCGTTTCAGATCAATAATGGGGTGTAGGCGACCGAGTAATATCCTTTCAAAAACTTTTGAAATCATTAGAAGAAGTGAAATAGGTCTGTAAGATTTTATTTGATTCGGTGATTTTCCAGCTTGGAGCATATCTAACTAGATTACTATCGGTTATAGTCTAGAATAAATTAATGTTTTCTGGACCATCAAATGGTTTAAATGTTTCCTCAGGATGTGCAGCAAAAATGTCTGCTTTTTCCTTATCGCTTTTTGCCCAAACGAATTGAGTTATCCTAATTGGTGGCACAGCGTTTTTTGGCCTTTTTATGATTTTAATTGCTTTCCAAAGTGAATAATTCGATTCTTTTCCAGCGGTTAGGCTTTGCAGATAAGATTCTACTGCATGGTTTTTAAAGTTTTTAATCGAATTTGATAGCAGTTTTATATTGCGGAGCACGAGTTTGGTGCCATCTCTTTCGAGCTTTTCTTTTTTGTCTACCCAAATCTTTTATTTCCCGTGGGTACTTGATATTACTACAACTTACTGCTTTTCGATGTTCAGGAGTATTATTCTATGCTGCTTTTTGAACGGTAACTATAAAGGAGTCACCAGTCGAATATATTTTCAGTATCTTTATTGAAGCCTTCCCAGTTGGTTTTCCCGTTTGTTAGTCCGGGTGGGTTTTCATTTCAAATGTTTGACTCTTTCGCTGTTATAATGACCAGAGAAAAGATCAAAGCATTCTTCAACTTAGATTCGATTGGACGGCACACCTTTTACTATGAATCGATCGAATCCGGTATTTTTGTAACATCAGTTGGACACTAAGTTGGTATTGTACTTTCTACCTACTTCAGAAATAATCTTATTTTTCTGTGATATACTTCTAGGTCCCCAGAATGTATGTTTTGCATTTAAGTCCATTCGGATGGCAAAACGCTGTTCAATTAACAGCCAAATTAAACAAGTTTTCAAAGTCAATTTTCTCAATCCTGCATTGCGGTGGGCAGTAAACAGAAGATATTTACAGAAAGGATTGTCTGCTTCTGACTTGTATAGAGGTAACCTGCATTGTTTCGATTTCTCATTTAAGATTAATCGAATGTTCGATACACTCTTTTATATATAGTGATGCTCTACCTCTAGCTTTATTCGATGGATCGATGGATGTAGTTCATGGTATCCGAGGTAACCTTTAATCTTTAATTTCGTATTACTCTTTGCGTGAGTTTTGGATATTCAACAGATGTCGATATCTTTTTCTTGCATATACAATTCAAGTTCTCCAAGTTTTTGCCAAAGGCCATGAAATCTATTCATGTCGAAGGTGGGGTACTTTTGTTGCGAATACTACCTATATTTTCGAGCTTTAACCAGCCTGTCAAAAATGTTACTTTGTTCCTCAATGTTTGAATGAATGATCGAAAATACCATTGTAACTGGGTCAGGTGAGATATTTTTTGATCTCTATCGGATACTATAGCTTGGGCATACGTTTGTACATTTGGTTTTGGATGTACAGGATCCCAACGGATTTCTGATGGCTTCGTAGTTTTTGAAAATGTGTGTTTTTCAATTATAGCCTGCTTTGGCTTCGACACATTTTTAATCTTAAACCTCCAATGCGGAGTTTTTTGACCAAGGGCATGTCGCTGTGCAGCTTGTTTGAATCTTCGTCTCCATAGTCTCCGTCAACGCAAACGGGACCGACGATTTTTCGAAGAATTTTCCTCTCGTCCATGCTTCAGCGCCGTAGAGCAGTACTAGGATGATCAGGGTCTAATATGGGATCTCTTTAGTAGTTAGATACTGAATTGACTTTTTAGCCCGCAAAAGCAGCGGTTGGCAAGAGTAATTCTTCGAGTTAATAGCGGAGCTTAGATAGACAAAGTCCCGTACTACCTCAAAGTTATATCTGTCAATGGTGACATTCTGTCCAATTCGTCGATGTTGTGTGTCGTTTCGTGTTGACAGCATATACTTCGTCTTGCCCTCATTTACTGCTAAGCCCATTTTTGCCGCTTCATTCTTTATACTAGCAAACGTGGCTATAACATCACGTTGGGTCCTACCAATGATGTCAATATCGTCGGCGTATGCTATTAGTTGTACCGATTTTTGAAAAATTGTGCCTATGGTGTTGGCTTGTGAATTTTTCACAATCCTCTCAAGAATCAAATTGAAGAAGTCACATGACAGGGCATTGCCTTGCATAAATCCTTTTGAATGTGTAGGTGAGGTCGTTTCCGACGCTGATGAAGCAGCGAGAATCCCCCATCGTCATCCTACACAAACGGACGAGTTTGGGTTGTACACCAAAACTAGAAATGGCTCCATAAATGCTGTCGTATGCGGCTTTGAATTCGATGAACAGGTGGTGGGTATCGATTTAGACTTCTTGGGTTTTTTCCAGGATCTGCTGAAGTGTGAAAATTTGATTGGTTGTGGACTTTACTGGCCTTAAACTACACTGATAAGATGCAAAATCATTGGCAATATTAATATAAAAATTTCGTCTTTAGGTAATTTTAACCCACGCCCACGTTTTGGGTTTATTTTCGTACAAAAACCATTTGTAGTGCGTACCTACCCTAAAGCATATGCAAAGAGAATGTTGTTTTTTGTGGAAACATAAAAGATTTTTATAAACTGGCTGTACAATATGTTGTGACATTGCCATTTCCTATATTCCATCCCAATTAGGCTCACATTTTGGGGACATCAATTCTTACGATGAAATGGTTATAAATGATCCGCACATAATGATTTTTTAATAATTTTAGCAAGACAACTTCAAAATTTGTTTTAGTTCTTTTAGTCACATCAAGATAATAGTTGATGCATTCAAAATCTTAAGGAAAGTTTAGGAATACCCATGAGCATGAAATCATGAAAAGCTTTCTATATCTATGACATATCACGTCATGTATTTGCTTTACGAAAAGCATTACGTACATACTTTTACAGCTATGTATATAATATGCATTGCACACACTCACCAATCGATTATATTTTTCGGGGTTGTGACATAATCTACTGTTTTGACATTTTCCATGAACAGCTGATTTTACTGTCATAACATATCCTTGATTCATTTTCTCCTTTCATGTTTAATTTATTTAGTTTTATTTTTAGTGTGTGATGACAGTACATTTTCTCAAAAAAAAACTCTCCTACATAAATGGAGTTTCATATATGTATGTACCTAGTAAACATGTAATATAAATAAAAGCGTATTAATAGGTTATCTATTATTTTAATTGTGTGTATTTACAAAACTAATAATATTTAGGTTAGTATGCAATTTAATTTCTAAAGTTTTATTTTATGTTCTCGTATATGAACAGTTGTTATTTTTCATAATATTCAGTTTACCATTAACTTAAATTAATTGTTAATTGTTGGTGCTTTAACTTCGTTGAATACAAGTCGTTGACTGCTTGCATGACTTTATTTCCTTTGAAGCTATTCACCTCGCAAAAGGTAAAGCTTACGATAATAGCCATCAGTCATGACTCATGAGGAATTTGTAGGTTCTAATTATCAAATTGTTTCAATCAATAAATATGACATTTATTTTAAACAAACAAAAACGTATACCTACGTTAAACAACAAAAATCACGAGATATTTATTTAATAGGCAAATAACTAGTATTTATGTATGTATAGGTAGATATATGTTACCTATTATAAAAATATAACTTAAGTCATTCCCTGTTTCGCTACTACTATTTATAATCCATTGGAAAGCGATATGTAAAGCTGTTCAGCGATTGTATAACTAACACAATATTTTTTTGTTTAATTAAATCAAATTAAATTTGTGGATCAACAAAGCAAATATTCGTGTAAAGCTGTCATTACTCATAAAAGAATGTGTAGCAGATTTGTTCACCCATGAAAAGGTGTTAGCAGTATAATGATAATTAAAATGGATTATTGCAAAAAAGTTTCTATTTACTTACGTATTTTTGGTACGTAGCATTGAGTCTTTTCGCGTGTATAATTAAAAAAAGTCGTAATTAGTAACCAAAGACAACTAATTTTCAGCTTTCATCTTTTTTTATACACGTATAGCCGACTTAAGGCCTTCTTTATACCCATAAGGGTATATTAGTTTTGAGAAATTTGTGACAGGGAGAATTCATTTTTCTAGATATACCTCAAAGTATATGGATGTCGGCTTTATGGCGATGAAGTATAGAAAATTACATTGTCACAATATGTCCAGACAGTTTATCAAAATTTTTTGCGGTTCGACAAAAACATAGTTTTTCTCCTGCATATGTAATGGGGTAGAGTATAAAAATTTTGTTTGTAGGTAAACGTCCCCAAAAAGTGGGCGTTGGTTAAAATACCATACCATACCTATGAACGAAATTTTTATATTAATATTACCAGTGATTTTGCAACAAACGTTTTTTCGAATATTTTAATATTTTACCGAAAAACGTTTTTAAGTAAAAAAAGTCCCCAAAAAGTGCGTGTGGCAAGAAACTTTATATGAACAAAAAGTAGATATTGAGAATGTCAAAATGTCTCGTTCGGAAACTTTTTCAATACATTTATCCATTTTGAACTTTTTTAACGTTTATTTGAAAAGAAGGCGTGTCAGTGGGCGGATTTTGAATATGTTTACACTTGTTTGAACAGCAAGAATAATGATAGATAGATACCAGACCGCCGCCTGGTATAACGTTCACTATGAACTGACGGCCTGATGCTTTCTTTAAAGAATGAAATTAAAATAATACTTCTTCTTCTTTGAATTTCTTAGCAATTAACATAGTTGCATCGCTTCGATGTCGTCGCGCAAGCGAATGTTAAGCACCTGTTTTGGTAGTCCTTAAAATAAAGGATATTATGTCCTCCTATATTAATTACTATTGGTTGAGCTTGTAATGTGAAAGGAGAAACACTGAAACTCACATTCAATAATAAGATTTTTAGTTAATTATTAGTCAAGGAAAGAAAATATAAACATATGATAAGGATGTACGAAATAATACCTACCAGTTAAATTAGACATGCGCGTGGTGTGCGTGTATCAAAGTGTTCTACAGAACAAATATTCATTAATATATATTTTTTTTAAATTCTTAAACAATTACCAAAACCAAGCTTTAAAAAAAATCTAAAAAAGTGGGCAAGCAGACAAAAGAGGAAATGTAGAAATTGACATTGCCTATATCTCATGCTCAGGCCCTGAGTGTTGCCCGAATTGTTCTCGCAATCGATTTACCGTATAGTTATAACCAAATGTAATCAAGATATATGGTTTTAATTTCCAGCAGGAAATAGCTTATCAAGGTGTGATGACAGGCTACATTTACTATTACGTTATGGCCGGTTGCATTTAACAGAAAAAATATGATTCCACCACCCCATAGTAGTTATTGGCAAAAACGTAAGAAATTTTCCAAAAGTGTCTGAACAACATATTTAGACAATCTTAACTTTTGATGCAAAATCTTTGGTTATTATAATATAAACATTTCGTCCCTATATTATCTTAATACACGCCCAGTTTTTGGAGGCGTATTCTTACAAAAACCATTTGTGCACCACATACCATTTGCACTGTTTTTGTCGAACTATTAAAGATTTTGATAAACTTTTTGTCCGTCCGTCACCAGTTTTTGGGCCTTAAATTTTAATAACTCCTATGACCAGCTATTGAAGTAAGATTTCGATTCCATTTTGCTTTGTGTTCCGATGAAGTTGTTCAATTATCTATAACTGGACCCTTACACCTGCGACATAAATTTTGTTTTTTCAGTATTCTTGGATTGCTGTAGCGTGGTGGATATCTGCATTCATCACATCCACAAAACAACAGCTAAGTATATAAGAAGTTAAAACAAGTAGCAAAAGTGACGAGCTCGGAGTAGAAGTCGTAGGAGTAAGGCCATTCTCCACAATGAAGGCCGGATGGTGGAGTTGAAGTATCTTGTTACGATTTTGAGACACATTTGGTAAAAGAGTTCAAGATTGGTTTACTTCCACAAGCTTTATAAAATACTTGTGCGCAGAGGTTGAGCTTTTTTGTAGTCGATTGTTTAGGTAGAAGCCTTTTCAAGACCATATGCAGGAATTTTTACAGGCATAACCGATGTTATGCCTGTACATGTATACACGTCATCCGGAGATGTGTTTACATGTATGTACTGCTTAAGTTAAGATGATTCGGTTGAACTTCGCACGAAATTAATCCGAAGCAAAGCAATAAGCATTAATTAAAGCGAGAAAAGGAGAAAAAAGGAGAAAAGATCGGGAACCTTCCGGAAAATGAGTCAACATGTTTCAAGTACTTCGTTGTAGTTACTTTCTGATCTTTCATGTTCCAGAATACAGCCTAGTATATAGCGTGTTGCGAGAGAACGCGAGTTCGAATCCCAGTAACATCAGAGTTTTTATATAATTAATTGCATTGAATTTCATACTTTCATAATAACTTATAGGGTTTTAATACTAATAAGGGATTGAAATTAATAAATCTAACTAATAAAATGTAAAAACAAAAAGAAAATAATAAACAAAATATTACTATTATTATATTTTTGGAAAGACCTTTTGCGAATCCAATAATTTTCTTCTATAAGGCATTTTATATGCAAATAAGACTTCTTACAGGTTATATTAATTATAGGGAAATAGCTTTGATAGCGCTTTATCCAAGCGAAATTGTAAGTTGGGAGGGAGCATTTTACATATATTTGAAAATAATTTTAAGGGTATATTGTAAAATCCTCAGTACACTATTATCATAGACAACAATTGTCTGTGCTATAACTAAGATTTTTGTTTTTCTTAAATAAAATAAAGTACTTAAATAGACATTAGAAGATAAGATGGTGAGTATATTGTGTTACATCGCTCAAGCATGATCTTATCGATTCCCGTTATTTCAGCGGAAATTTGAGCATTTACAACAAACTATTCCATCATTAGATTTGTACTTCCACCACTAGGAATGTGTTATTCTAACTTCAATGTTATCTATTTCCAAAATAAATGGATTGAAATTGGAAATTATAAATTTTATTTTTGTAATCTATCCCATTGGGGTATATTAGTTTTGAAACATAGTTTGTAACTATAGCTAGATATAGCTTAAAGTATATAGTAGAATCGATAGCTGAGTCAATAAACCATGTCTTTTGAGCTAGAATGATAAGATTTGGTACACGTGTTTGTTGCTGCTCCCAGCAAAACAAGTGTACACATTTTTGAAATCCGTCAACTACCACGCCCCCTTTTTATAAGAATCTGGTTTTGAGCCAAACCGTTTGGGATTTTGAAAAAGTATTTGAACAAGAAATCTAGATAATCACGTTTGGGGGCGTTTTCAGTAAAAAACGTTTTTCGGGAAAGTTTTAAACAATTTGAAAAATGTTTGATGCAAGATCGTTTGTGATGGTTATATTAATATTTCTCCTATACATCATTTTAACCCACGCCACCTTTTTGGAGCTGTTTTCATTTAAAGACCATTGGTATACACTAACTCATAGCGTAACCAATCAAAAAACTTTTTTTTTTTGTCGAACAATAAAATAATTAAATAAACTGTGTGAACAATAGGTTCTGACAATGACATTTTCTATATTGAATCGCCATAAAGCCGATATTTTCGGGATATTTGGGATAGCGTAGTCAACGATCCGCACAGTGGATTGTAGCAGTCTCATATGTTTATATTTTTTTATTTGATGCTTTACAAATCAATAGTAAAGGAACAAATCGTCGCCCAAGTGACAGAAGAACGTATCCACATTTTTTTACGATTTTGGGCTGGCTACGCCACAAAAGCATACAATTTCTATATTATGTCAAAAAAAATTACCTCTTAGTGAAATAGTAGAGTTAGCACTTTACAAAAGTATTTATGAAACTAATAAAAATGAAAAACGAGAAAAAAATCGAAAATTATCAAATATTCAATATTAAATATAGGGCGATGGAATGCCGTCACGAACAAGCTACTACGACATTTGGATTTAAAATCGGCTGCTTGCTTGTATTCACTTTGTCCAGTGCTGACCTTGAACTATCCTATCCCGACTAAGAACATATTAGAAAAATCGCGTGAAAAACTTTGCAAAAAATTTCTTTTTGTGATTTAGGTATACAAATGGCAGAAGTTGATGCCAGGTAATTGTTATTTACAAAAACATACATATTTCTTTTGTATTACTATTCTGAATACTTTTTAACAATAACACATCACTTTCGGAAATTTTCGACTTTCTCTTATAAAGAAAAAGATATTGCTTGACTGATTTAAAAGATTTTACTGAGCGGAATCCAAAAAGTGGTGGGATTCCGTCCGTGCGTCAGTTTGTCGGTTCGGTCCGTCTGTCCGTAAAGGTCTCTTCAGCCTAAACGACTTTACCGATTATCTTCAAAATTCGTATCCAGCGTTTTTTCGTTCATAATTCAAGGTCATTTTTTGTTTGCTTTTAGTCATGTTATTACCGGTACCTGTCATATAAAAATTATACAAAACCTTAATTTTCTCGAAAACGGCTTTAAGGATTTTGTTAAACTTCATATATACTATAAGCATATTAGTTCCAGCAAAACTGCTTACCCAGTTTGTTTTTCGAGAAAATCCATGTAACGGATTTTTGCATTTAGGCCATATAAAGAAAATTGTCAATGTGGCTCAAAATATTTTGTCAAATTGAATAAAATTTAATGTATATAGATACTGCTATTACTGTTTGCAACAAATCCAATTAATTAGTTTTGGCCTAACTATCCCTAACCGAAATTTTGAGTTTTGGCCAAAAGCGGAAAATAATTTTATTCACATGAACACCGATTCCTTTACTTACTTACTTAAGTGGCGCTATAGTCCGGAATGAACCTGGGCCTCAACCAACATGCCTCTACAATTAGCCCCGTCTTTAGATAACTGCCTCTAGTTGCGCACTTGTAGTTGGTTGAGGTTGGTTTCTACTTGTGCGCTCTTAGTCGCTCATAGGTTTTGTCAAGTAGTTCATAAAAGCAGTCCTCAGCTATATCATCTATTTCCTCCGTTGGAGCGTGGGTGCATATAAATCTTATGTTGGCGAATTTGGCCTTGATGCGGATTTTTACATTGCGTTCGCTAATGACTTGGAAACATAAGACTTCTTGCCTAAGTCTGGCACTTATAACAAATCCGCATCCGAAAAGCCACTGTTTCTTCTCACTATAACACGGTCCGTAGTAGATGTCACAGTTTTTCATCCTGCTGGATGGCAGTAATGTCTGCTTTGTAGTAGTTTAGGGCTTCCGCTACTTGTTCGCTTGCACCTCTCTTGTTTAATGTTTTCACATTCCAGGTGTAGATACGAACGTCGTTGTCCTTTTTTTGTTTAGCCGTGTCGTCAATAATAAAATTACTCCTTTCCGAGGCTATTGGTTGCTTCGTAACAATGTTTTTTTAACTGGGTGGGTAGTTAACCCAAAGCACAACCCCCAACCTGGAGGGCCAGTTCTAATTTATTAGATACCCCTAGGACACGGGGCCAGCAGTATCCACTACGGGATTGAGCGCTGCCGTTGACCTTTCGCTTCAACCGCCACCATCTCTGTTCAAGGGGCCTGACTAACCCTTGAAATTCCTAGACAACCTGTTGTCCGAATATGTCGAAGCAATTTGTCTAGGTTCGCCTGGGACAGCAGGTCTGGTATTCATTCCGTGCCATTCTGACCTGGCTGTTTATAGTGTTGCTGTTTTTCGTCGTGTTATCAACACTCGCGCTTATCGTTTAGCAAGTCAAATCCGGTTGGATGAGACCAGTACCCGATGGTTACCATTTGGAGGTAAAAAAAACATACTGTAGTCAGAGCTACAACCACTGGACATTGCCAAGTGAAAGCCAATCAGAGTCTACCCTCGTTCTACAACACCCAACCATCAAACCGATTCCTTTAAATTACGGAATAAAAGTTCGTACAAACACATTTCAACATTATTTATATCATTTATGCATCAATATTCTAAATAAATATTATTACGTATTTTGGCCGATTTATTAAAATATCAAATTTACTCGCTGTGAAAGAGAAAAATGCGTGCGAGCCAGTCGTGCACTCACCACTCGTTTTTTCAAAAATAGTTTTTGGCAAAAATATACAATTCTTATCTCTCTCCAGTGCTGTATAATCTGCATTTGGAACCGCATATCGATACTTCAAAGGGCTTGCTTATATTGAACGGGACTGTGTTGCTTTAACTTCCAGAAGCATTTACCAAATGCTGGAGCATAAAGATTGTCATAAATTAAATTTTTGTTTCCGCTTAGAGATTATTTCTAAGTGAAACCGCAAGTTTCCGCAGCTGATTCTGGTTGCATTAAAAATGCAATGCAATGCTAGATGAAATTACCTTGCTGGCAACATATAACTTTGTTGGGGCTTTTCAATTCCAATTATTTTAATTATTTGTATTATCTGCAAAACATAAAAGGTTTGTATGCAGAAGACTGGCAATAAAACTATTTAAATTTATTGTTGAGTATAAATTATTACGTACCTTCGTTTATTTGTATAAGTGTATCCTACAATTTTTTTTAAAGCTTATTTGTAATAAAATAAAAATAATTTTAACAAATATATCCAGAATTACAATTATTTTAAATTTAAATAAAAATATTTTGCTCTTTTTATTAATTGTATTTTTGTTAGGAAGTTCGTTTAAAGTCGATGGTATCGTGATGTAATATCTTCTCCTGAAATACTTATTCCATGATCGCGGTTATGGTATACTATTGTTATTGTCATGTGCTTGTGTTGAATGTCTGTTCAGTTGGGATCTAGTGGGTGACATTGAAAAAGTTGGTCTATATCTCCAACTTGTGGAGCTGCTAGATATTCAGCATTTTCATGTCGGTGGTGATTTGTCGATTCTCGTATTTGCTGCCTAATCTTGCTCAATGTATCATCTTGTGTATGCTTGTTTGCAGTGAAGTTGTGATGCTCCTCCTCAAGCCAATATCCCATATCTCAAATGGGATTCCGCTAGTCCAAAGCAGCGTTGTCGGAGCACATTTGGTGGACAGAGATATCTCAAATGTGCTAGAGCAAATGCCGCTTGCCGAAGTTTTTTGGTTAGCGCATTTATATGATAGTTTCATTTAAGGTTATCATCTACCGTAATTCAAAATTTGGATACTTCGATACGTTTTCGATATGGCCACAGCAGTTATCGTTGTCGCTTATCATTTCATTCCCTTTGCATGCAAGCAGGATATGTCATGCGTTTTGATTTCAAATTGTTTTTCTTCAGTATGCGGCGGACTAATAATGTGCATTGTCTTTGTTTTGTGTACATTTATTACAAATATATAATCATAGCACCAAGCTGTTACTGCATCGAACTCTTTTTACATTATAGAAATGGCTTCATCAACATTTTTATGGCTATACCCTATCCCATAGGGGTATATTAGTCTTGATACATAGTTTGTAACATAGTGAAATAATTGAGGAGGTAGCTCAATGTTTATGGATCGACTCAGAATCGCTAGCTGAGTCGGTTGGGCCATGTATGTCCGGACGTCTGTCCATTCGTCCGTACGTCACCAGTTTTTGGACCTTAAATTTTGAGCAGGAATGATGTAATTTGGTGCACGCGTTTTTGTTGTTCCCAGCAGAAAAAGTGTAACAATTTTTGAAATCCACCCGTAGTTTTAGGCCAAACCGTTTACAATTTTGAATAAGTGTCTGAACAACATATCTAGATATTGGGGGCGTTTTCAGTAAAAACGTTTTTCGTTTTTCTTCCATTGCTATAAAACCCACATATAAGGATATTATTTTAAGGATGGGATGGGATAGGGTATTAAACGATCCACACAGTGGATTGTAGCCTTCTCATATGTTTTTATTTAATATTCTCATCATTGCTGTCGCTAAGATAGCTTTCGAACCGTGCTAAAATGTGACCAAGTACACCTATTTTCTTCAGTTGCCTTACAATTTGTTTGTGATTTAGGGTATCGAAAGCTTTCTTTAAATTTAAAAACAGGACAATTGTGTTATGATTATTATCAATCGTTGTGTGAAGTTTATTTGCGAAGTCCCCAAGCAACCGGTTAATGTTTTTTTTTTTTCAAAACCCAACTTGTTTTTTTTTTTTCTTTCTATATAAATGCATATTCTGCTAGCTAGAACTTCTTCGAGTACCTTTTCAACTGCAGAGAGAATGGATATTGGTCTGCAATTAAGAACATCGTTCTTTTTCCCGTCTTTATATATGGTTCATAAAATGTCTTTGACATTTTTGGAACCGACCCTGGCATATACTGATATTGACTAACTTAGCCATCACTGGGGAATGCATATTTGAGTTAGATTTGTAGATTTTCAATGAATTAATGATGTTCGCAGCTTCCGTCGTAGTTACATGCTCTATATATATATTGAATGTTCTATACTATTATTTGAGTGGAGACATGAAGGGTTGCATTCATGTACAGTGCTCAGTATTTCGAACGTTAATGCTTTTTGCAAATTTGTTACTTAAGTCCTTCAAGTTTGGCTGATTGAAAAAATTATGTCTGTCAGTCCATCCGTGTGTCTGTTCGTCTCCGATTTTTGGGCCATAAATTTTAAGCTAGGATAATGAAATTTGGTTAACAAAATTTAAATAAATCGGCCCACTGCCAAGTCCAATTTTTTTTTGTTTGCCTAAACGTTAGGGAATTTTGAAAAATTGTCTGAACAGCGTAGTTAGATAATCCCAATATATATGTTTCATCAATAAAAAGTTTTTTACCACGCCCACTTTTGGGAAAATTTTAATAAAAAAAAACAAATTTTGTTAAAATTTTAAAGAATTTCGAAAAAATGGCGATGCAAATATTTACATAATGTCAATAGAACGTTTTGTCTTTGGATTATTCTAACCCACCCAAAAATATAGTCAGTGTCAAATTTGTTCCTCCTCCTCTCTATTATGGTTAGGAAGATGGTGGGGAATGGTTTTTGATAGTTTGAAAACTAAGGTAGGTTGTAATCAGACCTTAAAACTGAGCGCAATTATCCTTTGAGAATCCCTTAGTTTAAACTCACTGACTCTCAGATGTTCCAGCCTTTTTATTCGCTTGTGTAGCTAAAGATATCGTTAAGATGTTATCGATATCTATTTGGAAAGCAAATAAGCCATTACACGTTCGTATCAGCAGCTATCCCTTACAGAGTGAAGAAAGCTGCTGCACCTAAACTACGCTTATGCTCAAGTGAACTTCAACTACACACTTGACCGTTTTCGGTCGAAATTCATCATGAGCGACTGAGATTCAGAACTATCATCAACGAGACGAGTTATTATTGTCCCAGAATAATGAAATGGGAATTGCAATAAAGTTGAGTCATGACGTTGATGCGACTCAAAAAGCTGTTCGGATCATTGCAAAAGAAGTCCAATGTGAAAAAAGTATACAATTTTGAAAAGCAAATTCTTAGAAAGTGTTCGTTCTTTTCTTATATTTTTTTATATCGAGCACAGATAGAGGTGCACACATTTAATAGTCTGACACAGGATTACAGTGAAATAGTAAGAGAACTGCGCACATTAATTTAGTGCTATTTACAATTTTCTGCCTCTAATACATTATAACACATAGGCACCTAATCCATTTTTAATAATTAAAGTTCATGAGCATAGCAATTACATCTAAAATTAGAGAATGCACAAGCACGTTTGAGTTTTTTAATACCCGTACACATTTCTGCTTCAATCAATTCTGGTACGAAAATAAAAAAAATAAAAAAAAATAAAAATAAAAAAACATACATAATACCCATTTGTACATGTTTTCTTCAGCACAAGTTCAAAAACACTTTTTTTTATTTATATGTATAAGTGCATAGATATTGAAAAGCCAACGCTCTCTTTTCTTTTCCTTTGTTTCATCGATTTAACGCTGTTTGTTGTTAAACATCAGCTGGCATCTTCCCAATCTTTCGCAAAAGGACAAAAAAAACGTGTGCGCATTAGATTATTTGCTTCCAATCAAAATCCAATGCTCTAGTCATAATAATAAATTTTTATTTTTTAAAAAAAAATATTCCACAACTTTAAACGATCGCCATGATCCTGAACCAGGCTACAGCATAGACATAAACGATGATGTAGAGAATTTATATTTTTATTCATGGTCAAAGTGCAATTTGTATATGACGTATCAGAATGCAGATAAATAACATTTTCGATGTCAATTCCATCTTCCCCAATCTTAAATTAACAATAACATGGAGGGGAGATATTCTTCTGTTGTTGCACATACCCCAATCGATAATACTCATCTTGTAACCAATTGATCGGTACAAATCGTTGAGAAAAGACCCAAAACATAGAATTTTTTGCGCAAACATTTCCGTCTTCATCAAGAGACAAATATGAGTCTTTATTGGCAAGAAATTCAAAGTTGTTAGGGCCAACAGAAGTCTCCGTTGCTATCGTATCCGCAAATTCAATTCAGTATATGATCTTATCGGGTCTTGAGCGGTTATACTCTGCATTTGATTGTTATATATTGCAATTGATTTGTTTATACTTTGTTTCGTAAATAAATAAGTATATTTGTGCATATAATTATGTGAGTATACATATGTTACAATAAGTTTTATATTGTATTTCGGATACTATTGAAACTTAATGTGACTATTAATTTTCAAGTGATTTCGTGTAGTGTCACCAAGACTAAACACAAAGTTTCTTTTAAAGAAACATTATATTTGTATGAAAATAGTGTTTTCAACTGTATTCAAAGGTTGTTATAATCTTGTTGAATGAAATGTTTTTAGATACAATCATTTGTGAGTGTGTTATTTTTACAAACGGCGGCGAATGCCTTAAATAAACTCAAGAATTAAAAGAAACTTACGACTGCGTGTGATGAAGTGTAAAAACTATTAAATTGACAACTTCCCTAGTTTTTAAATAGGTAAATAAAAATATCACCACATTCTACCTAGCGACACAGAAAATTGATTCGTGTAACATGTTAAATGCGTCAGATTAGGGTGTGCAAAATACATCATCTGTTTTGTTAATGAATTAATGTATGTACGTTTTGTGGTCAACAATTATTGACAAATGCATTAACTAACTAGCATATAGAAAATAAAACAAAAATAGATTTTCCAAAAGATATACAAAAGAGTTCCCCCTTTATTGGCCTGATCATGATTTTACCCGGTGCGCTACGTTTGTTCTTTAAAGAAACAAATATTTGTTTCATTAAGGAGTACATTCATTCTTAAATGAGTAATATTTGGGAATTCTTTATGTCATTTTTGGATTTGCATTTCTTTTAAATTCAAAATTTAATCGAATTACATTTTGAAAATAAGGACACCACTTCATTTTTTATGTAGCTAGATGCAAATTTTCTCGACTTCCTAAAACTAAATACAATTTTGAAGTATTGATTCACTTACATGAATAACTTCGTCATTTATTGTGTCATTAAAGTCAACGTTATGACAACATTCTTCAACTTCAAATTAAATGCCGTAATTAAATTAAATGATATAATTAGTGTTTATATCCTATCCAATATGAGTATATACAAGATGGGCCAAAAGAGATCAGCCTATTGGAAGATACTCTTATTTTTGCAAATGGCCGCCAATGTCAAATCTGTTTGGACATTTGTGGACTAGACAGATGTAGAATACAAGTGAACAAGCCATGGAGCGATTTACTCTAAAAGAACGCGGAATAATCGAAGCGGATGATTTTTCGACCAAAATCATAATGAGCGATGAGGTTCATTTCCACCTCAGCGGGTACGTGAACAAGCGAAACTATCGCTTCTGGGGCACAGAAAGTCCACGAGTAATGCACGAGGAGCCATTACAGCCGCTCAAAGTTACTGCGTGGTCATCGGGCCATTTTCTTTCGAGAACGCCGCTGATCAAACGACAACAGTGGACGGTGCGCGCATAGAGCTATGTTAACCGAATTTTTTTGACGCAATTGGACGAATTAGGACTGGAGGACATGTGGTTCCAACAGGACGGAGCAACGGTACACTGCGCGAGCCACAACCGATATTCTGAAGGCCAAACAACATCGGTAGACTTCTTTTGGTCCACCTTGTAGTTTTGATATATGGTGTATAACATAGAGAACTAATTATCATTGACGTATAGTAAAATATGTATATAGATCGATTCAGAATCGACGGCTGAGTCGATCCAGTCTGTCGGTCCGCTTGTATATTTTACAACTTACAACTTGAGTTAGAATAATGAAATTTGGTGTATGGTCTTTGTCCATGTCTCCAGTATACTTAATTGTAAACATTTTTAAAATCCACCCACTCCCATAGAATAAACATCATGAAAAATTACTAAATTACGTTTATTTTGCAAAAAAGCTGTTAGCAAGTGTAACTTATTTTTTTTATTTCCGGGTTAATAGGGCAGCCGCGATAGGCAAATACCATTGCTACCTCGTAGTTATATCTTTCTGTTGACAGCAAATACTTGGTCTTATTTACTGCTAAACCCATTTTTGCCGCTTCCTTCTTATATTAGCAAATGTGGCTGTGACATCCCATCTGATCAGAGATGGCAAAGTAGGTTAAAAAAAATACAAATTTTTGGCGCAACAGGCTTGTTGGTACCCAGGGCATAGTGTGCTCACAACCATTCATGTGTGCATGTGTACTTCTTGCACGATGGCGGGACCCTTCTGTTTTATGCCGACTCCGACCGGCAAAGTTGAGATAAGCTATTCTTGACATTTGATACTACTCGGATGATTTGTAAAATCACCACGAGGAGGGCCAGTGAAAAATCATTTAGGTGTTGCTACGGCTGGGAATCGAACCCAGACCTTGTGCAATTCATCGCACTTACCATCGTGCCACTGAGCCCGTCGGCAAGGTAGATCAAGTGGGGTAAAAACTTTAGATTCAACCAGAATCGAAAAACGTGCGAGTAGATGCGTTACATGCTGTAGTCCATGTCAAAAGCAACTAAGCTGTATCATAGAAAAAGTTTTTTTTTTTAACACAAATTGCCTGAAATTATTAAGGGCCCAGTAATATCTATTAGTGAAAACCCGTATTGGAAATTTTCTTTCACTTCTTGCGGCTTTTTTATAAATGCAATCTTTGGCGAGTTGGTGTCAAAACAAAGCTTATGAATATTCGAACATGATTATGCAAAAATATTAAAAATTTGATCAAGATTTATTTTAGTGAAGTAATGATTGAAATGGAATTTTCCAAAAAATTCTATATGAAACTATGGGGGTGACATTTTAATTCCATCAATCCAATGAAGTTGTTCAATGATAGCTATAACTGGGCTCTTATTGTCACGACAATTGAGATGAGAAATTAGTTTACTTATTTCCTATTTTTGTTGTAATTTGAAATGTTAGAACGTTCAACCCCTGGTTTTCGTGGTATTCTTATATATATGATAGCGAATCTATTGCAGATCTCTTTTATTCTTCTCTTTTCCAACTTAGCAACAGTAAAGATACCTAGCTTTAATAATTATGGAGTTTCCTCCCTCCTGCTTAGTTAGGCTTTAGGCATGATTTTTAGTTTATTTATCGATGGTTTATTTTGTTCACAATCACACACAACTCTAAGGATTAGTTCAGAATATTCAGCATGCGATACAAAACGAAAAAAAATCATTTGAATAACACAAAGTGGTAAAACTGTGCACTTGAACAACATTTTTATTAAATTTTTTCTCGGCTAACTACATTTTGACCGTTACCATTACTTACAATAACTACCTCAGTTACGAAGCAGACGTAACAAACGTATATATTCATAAAAAAAAGTGTAATTTGTGCCATCTCAAATTCAACATTTAAAACTGTGTTCTCACAAAAAAAACCTATTCCAAGTGTCAAAAAAAAGTTCATTTTATTTTTAACATTTTTTCGTTTTTGGTTTTGACTATAGAAATTGTAATCTATTAACGTAGAGAAATAATTTTGTTTAAAGGAGAGCCAGTCTTCTTTATCGGGGAAAATAGTACTTTTGTAGTTGACTGAAAATTGAGTATCAGCCAAACTTAGTATTCTGGAATGTGAATTTGTATTGCGGAATGTGTACAATTTTAGCTGAAATCACGAATTTCGCTGAAAGCGCGCATTTCAACTCGATGAAAACGTGCTAATGATGTCAATATTGTCGGCAGATGGTATTATTCACACGACAATACGTCACCTTTCCTAAATCTTTTTTTGTTTCGAATTTTTTCAGTGCAGCTAGTGTTCATAATAAAAATAAACGATAAAAAATTTAAAAAAAAATGTCTAACTTAGAGTATAAAAGAGAGTTTCGAATTATTCAAGCGATGTTTGGTTTACTCCTGTTATGTTGGAAAACGGAAGAATAGAAGCAATCTGCGATGAATGTGCTATCATTATATCAATTATCGTTCGATGTAAACTAATTTATTTCCTACGGATAGTTTCGATAGTCTGAAGGGTGGTAGAAGGTCCCAAAGATGAGGCTATTGCTCGAGGTCATCACTCGAGCGATGTCAATGTTGGCCCCATTATTTACGATCTGGTTGCAATAATATTTTGTGTAATCAGATACTGGTGTTATTTGAAGTCTAAGGCAGCTTCTCAGACACTGCCTCTCAAACCCCCGAAACTTTCCTATTTGAGGTGGGGCAACGTTGAACAACAACGGGCACCCATAGGCAATCATCGGTCTGATAAGGGACATGTAGCAAATCACCTTCACCATACTTTCAAGAAGATGGCTGTAAAACAATTGTTTTGTCAGGGCAAACGTTTCTGTAGCTCTCGCCAGAGCAGCATCTAAATGTCTGCCGAAATATAAATACTGATCCAACCAGATGTCAAGGTACTTTATTACACTTTTAATCGCCAGTGGCTATCCGTTTGGTCAAACGATCACCAGCTTGCGCCAGTTCTTATTCGTACTTATCCCCAGAGGCACAAGACAGCGGTGCCCTAAACAGGATAGTTGAACGTTGATTTTCAACTTCCGGTCATTACAATATCTCTGGATTTTATCGAATGACCTCGACAGGGGGCTGTTCTGTACGCGACAAGACTACTTATATCACTGGTGTAACTGGTGAAGTGAATCGGCGAGTTAACTTGTGTAAAATATACAGTCACCAATATTCCGCGTTCTGGAGCAGTGTAGCGTAACATTGTTTATTAACGTGTATTTCGCATGTGTTTACTACACAAATGTCAAAACAGAACTGACATTAGGGGCCAATCGCAAAATTTATAGCATTTTCTGATAGGAGGATTACTTTTGCGCCACCTTGTATGTAGAAGTATTCGTTAACTTGCTGACATTAATGTTATTGAATACTGCAGTCCGTGCCGTTTGAGTAAAAATGATTGCCTTCATTTTGTATATAAAAGTCGGAGATACAACTGCTGTTACCCTTGTTCTCGGTATGAAGACTATTTATCACGCGTGATACAAATCTAAGATCAGATAAATAAGTCAAACATTAATCACGTTTGCGATTCGGCCTAATTTTTTTTATAAGAATAGTAGATATGTGCGGGATATTATCGTATAACATATTAATGGGACTAACTTTGTATGCAGAGGAACAGAAAATATCAACGCAATAGGATTACGTACTTCCGCTTTCGCATTTTCTGTGAAATCTTAAAAATTATTAAATTCATCATTAAACAGTTGTGAAAACAAAACTATTTCATTCAATTTATTTGCATTTTCGTAAAATAAGTTATGGTAATAAGAACAACTGGACGCAATGCAACAATAACGTCTATAATAATCAGTGTTATTCTCTACTCATAAGATATTATATTGTTTGACAACTTTGTTTAATTTTATAAGCGTTTAGTTCATACGCAAGTACCTATTTTCAACTGAACTATTCTCATGAATATTCTGTTCAAAATATTTCTACCTCTTGTAATTTTTTGCTTCAAATTTTATGTCTGTATTGTCAATTGGGATTTTTGTAGCTTAGATAACATAACACGTTCTTAACACGAAATGTTGTATTTCCCAAATAAAAATATACGTTTTAGGGTATCGCATATTAATTTTATTAATCATATTATTTGGAATAATAATTAAATAAAATAAATATCAATATCGTGATATTCCATTTATCACATACAATGAACATGATTCAAATCAAATTCGCGGGCTTTCACACTACTGGAAGATGTGCTAGTTCCGGCAGGTGTTAATCACAAATCTGCTTGAATTTGAGACGAGTTTGAATCAATTGCTTGCTAAATAAGTTGGTTAATCCATTTCTTACAGATGTTATATGTAGTTATAATTATCATTTTAGAAGTGTAGGTTTGTATGTTTAATATTAGTCGATAAAGAAATGAGTAACAACGTTTTTCGAGGTGCTTAAATAATATTACTTTATTTCATCTAATTCATTACTTAACTAATAATTTAAACACATTTTCGCATCGTGACAAAAAGATGTCACGATGCGAAAATCCAAATTTAAAAAGTTAGCATCTAGGTTAAGAAAACTACATAGCGCGTATCAATATTATCAGCGTGAGGTGCTAATAATATTACTGAAATATTAAAATAAACGAACATTACATGGGTGGTCGACTCTGTCTTGACTTAACGCTGATATTTCGTTTGGATTGTGGTTCAGGCGATGGGTGCATGACTGGGTCATACGAACGATTAAAAAGCCATACAGATGACGCATTGAAAACAAAAAACAGAAACTTTTACTCACCAGCTTCATGGTACGGGCGGGCGGTATGCACGAGAAACGAGATCCAAATATATGGCGGGCTGTGCCAATACGACCCGCCATAGAAAAATGTTTCTTGTTTGCAGTGCGTCATCTGTATGGGCTTCATAATCTTTGGTTATACGTACTTGTTACTTGGTGGCTGACATTAAATAGGGATATATCATTGTTGAAATAAGCATTAAATTAACATAGAGAAATAAATTCGATAGATATACAATCTCAGTTATTGGAAGGGCCCCCTTTTTGGTGACGTTTTCTGTATAAAAACGGATTTCGCTAAAATTTTAAGGAAATTACAAAGAAAAAACAGTGGTAATGTTAATGAACATTTCGTCTATGGCTCGTTTTGACCCACGAACATTTTTGGGTTTTTTTTCCTGTAAAAACTACTCCATGCAATAGAGAAACATTGTTTTTTGTCGAACCATAAAAGATTTTGATAAACTATCTGAACAATATGTTGTGACAATTTCATTTCAGTGTTTAGCCACGCCCTCTTTTTGGGGACATCAAAAGATATTGATTTTTCGTTATTGGCAGAAACTAATAACTCCGTAAAGAGAAAAATTATGAGACATTTTTAAAAATATTAATAGTGACATAGATATCTAATTTCATTCCTTCATACAATATATTTTGCGAGAAATTGAGGACTTTCTATGTTTTGCTTAAAGACACAAATCAGTTATTTCGATTTGCTTGGAAAAATCTGGGTGCTAACGTAAGTATTAATGTGGGGGTTAAGTTAAGACAAAGTCGTTTCGTTCTCAAAACCATCATATGGATATAACCTGGGGTTTTAAGCCTTCAGACCCTTCTCGTAATCTTGCTCTACTAGGATCAACAAGAAAAAAAATTATCATTAGCATTGAAGATGGTTGACTAAATTACATACCAAAGTTTAATAACTAAATACAATCTTATTAAATTCCCACATAAACCTTTCTTTTTTTTTGGAGCCCAAGAAATTGGCGTGGCCTTAAACATTGTAAATCCATAGATCGCAATACTGTACCTGTATGAACTTTGTCTACAAACATGTTTAGCTGATTTCTCGAGTACATAACGATATTCTTAAGAGTGCGAATATCTAGAAAACTGATCTTTGACTTTTAATGACTAAAATTTATTCAAGGACATATATTCTAATGAAAGTGGCGTCTTTTTTGAAAACCACTCTTAGATATTTCTGCATATAAATAAATTGAAGAATTTACCATGGTTATTTGTCAAATATTACAATACAAAAATATGCTACATTAAAAATAATCCGTCTTCATTAATTAAATCCATTAATCTAATTAATTGGTTTAATCTAACTCATGCCACATGTTGATTTCATCAGGCAAAATATGCAGATAATAAAAGAAACATATGAGAAGGCTAAAATCTGCTGTGTGAATCGTTTAGTACCCTATCCCACGCAATTCAATCTTTAAAACTACTAACCCCAAAAAGTGGACATGGCAAAAAAAACTTCATGGGGTTGAATATAGAAAATCGCATTGTCACACCAAATCGTTCAGAGTTTCAGACCGTTTATCAAAGTCTTTTATGGCTCCACAAAAAATTGCAGTTTTCTTCTGCATATGCTAACAACATTTTGTATATGAACGTCTCAAAAATGTTTAGTCGTTTCATGCAATTTATTTAAAATATTTGAGTATATGAACAGTTTCTTCGTTTTTTCAAAAGTGGGCGTGCGTAGTTAGATATTTAAAAAGTGGCACAATATTTCTTTATGTTACAAACTATGTTTGTGTATAAACTAATATACCCCTATGGGATAGGGTACCAAAACGGACTCACTTTCTAGATACATTTTATCGCCAGAAGTGAACTTTATTACTGTTGAGAAATGTATTTTCAAAGTACATATATGCATATCCATAACTTTTACATGAGTCGATTGAGAGCACTGCCTGAAAGCGGTTTGCTCTTGATTTGATTTCAAACATAGATTATATGGTTCAATTGAAACGCTTCATTCTTCTTTTATAATTAATTTGTTGGAGGCGCGTACATGTTGAATAGCTTTTGGTCACAATATTTTCCTTGATCTAATATACCTAATTTATTGATTTCTGTGTGCAACTGTTTTATATGTTGTATGCGTTGTCTACAAAATGCTTCATTGTCTTAAATATATATACTGCATGGCTTGAAGTGTAAAACAGTCATGTCATTGACGTTTGATTGGAATCAATAAGGTATGTTAAGAAGTGATTTTTGTTTCACTACAACAACAACATTAAATCAATTAAAGAAAAATTAATTGATAAAAAGTTGAGGCATGTTGTTGATAAAATATGTTGCAATACGTTAAGTACCCTGCAATAGTTAGTGTGACCATTTAGTGTTGCATGTCATCGTCTTCGACTTTCTATATTCTATAGCAGTAATTTCGTTAATAGGGGTTTCATATGCGTTTTCGTCATTTATATTGGTACTGAGACATTGCCTTCAGCTTGATTAGTTTTTTAACGAAGATATTAGCATACTTCAGTCTACGGATTCCCCAGGAATTTCAGAGAAATCCGTAAGTAGAAAGAGATAGCTCATCTAGGAAACCTGAAGGTTTTTTTTTTTAAATTGCAGATACTAAATTGTTTTGGAGTGATCTCCTAAAACTTTTAGCTAAAGGAGTACAGCTGGTTGATTAAGAGGTTTCGGAAATGGAAGTTATAATTTTTATTATTAATGACATTGTTTTTTGACATGATGTTGTGAATGTTGTTCTACTTCATAAAAAAATCACAGTTAAGGCAGTTTAGGCAAATTGTTGAAAGACACTTAAGGAAGTGAAGAAGTGGGTGGATGTTTATTTCGTAGTCACCAGAGGATATAAAAAGCGGCTTGTCGAAAAATTTCTGCGATATTTTCTGCTACTTCCTTCCTCTCATCCAGAGTGGAATGTACTTCACGCCTTGGCATGTCGTTAACTGCCATACATAATTTTTTATTGGCCCCCTTCTCGTGAGATCTGACAAATCATCCAAGTAATATCAATTGTCAAGAAAACCTTGTCTTAACTTAGCTGTATGGAGTCGGCATAAAGCAGCAGGTCGCGCCATCGTGCCAGAAGCACACACGCAATCATGAATGGTTTTGAGAAAGTTCGGCCCTGGGTAGGTACTATAACCAACCTGTTGAGATCAAAATTTGTTTTTTTGTTTTCTTTCATAACGGGTGATCCAAGTAGAGATATTTTTTTCAATAGCCTTTTTTGACAGATCACGTGTGAGTCGTGTCATGCTGTCATGTTATTTTTGTTCAGTACGTTTACAAATTGTTCAACTTTATTATGAAAATTCACGTTCTGTGAGGAATGTGTTTCGTGCACTTCGCTCAACTTATGGTCAACATAATCGACCTACTGAGCGTACTATTCGCAACACCATCACCCATTTTGAGACCCAGCATTCATTATTGGATAATAGACTTTTTTAGACTTTTTCCTGTCGGGATATGTAAAGTCAAAAGCTTATGCCAAAAGCATTCGCCAGTTACCAGTCGAAATGCTCGAACGAGTGATCGAAAATTGGACTCAACAGATGGACCATCTGCGACGTAGCAACGGCCAACATTTGATAGACATAATCTTCAAAAAAATAAACGCCAAAGAATGTTCTTTCAAATGATAATAAACATTCTCCATTAAATTTGAATTTTCTGTGTTTTTTTCTTTAAAAAAAGTAGGGAACCTCGAAATGGATCACCCTTTACTTAGAGGAGCCATTGGTTATGTTATGTTGACTGTCTCATTACCTCATGATCAAGATATGAACAAATGTAATAAATGCACGTCATATATTTTTTTAGACATAAATAAAAAAAATTATTATATTTATATTTATTATTATATTATATTAATTTGCTTTCTTATAATTTTCAGTAAGTTAGATCAAACTAACAAATCGGAACCATGGATTTCGATAAAATTTTGGAGAAATGTGGAGATTTTAATCGGTACCAATTCATGATATTGGTTCTCTTTGGGCTGATTAATGTAATTATATCAATGCATTATTTTACACAGACAATCATAAGTTTTGTTCCCAATCATTGGTGAGTTAAATAAAATATTATTTCGTAAATGATATTATATGTAAATTGAAATATTTGCGTAGGTGTTACCATGAAAAACTAGAAAATAAGTCGTTTACTGAAATTGCTGCAATATACTCAAAGTTTGATAACCCATCATGTACAAAGCTTCATGATATCGATGGTTATAACGTCACTGCAAGTGATGAGCCCTGTACTAGATGGATATATGATTATGACTATGGCTATAAAAGTATGAATACAGAGGTAAGAAGCTTTATCAAATTATTAAAAAAAATGTCACTACCTCATAAAAATTATAATATTACCGGTAAATTTGGTTTATGATTAAACACTTGTAATCGTTACTAGTTTAAAGCATCAAAACTCAACAATTTTTTTTTTATCCCTAGAAGACTAAATGTCACATTACAAAAAGTTTTACATATAAAACAAATTTAAATTAATTTCTCATGAAACACTCCATACCAACGCAGTCAATTTTCAAAAATATAAATATATATATTGCGCGCAGATTTATGAGCCAACTTTGTTTTTCTGCCTACCGAGAAGTATAAATTGGACTCAAAAAAGTTGTTCATCATTTTATGTTAACTTGAAAATTGTTGTTTGAATTTGCTCATATCGCTCACCTATATAATTACCGACGCGAATTATATAGAATGCATGTTTTTAAATTTAAATGTAACATTTTTTTTAAATACCATTTTATAGAATAAAAGCATGGCTTATGGCGTGTAGTTTATCCGCCGCCCGATTGATTGTCAACACGTATTCTTAATTCTCACTTTTCGATAATCGCATAAGTCTGACTGCATTCGCAAGATGGCGTGGGATGGCGTTTGCCCGTGACAATTTTGCCTTATTTCGCTTTAGATCGGGAAATAAGGCAAATATACGATTTGGTTTTATGTAGATTTAAAAAACGAAATTAGTCCAATTTTGAAATAAATACAAATATATAAATATGAATAGAAATAAATTTAGCATGCACTTAAATTCGCAAACAACCCAAAACCAACAGTGAGTCCAAGCAAAAACTTAGCATACCTCCAATTTCGCATCCATTCCAAATCAAACAGTGTGCCCATGCAGAAGGGGTTCATACTTTGCATACATTCGAGCGCAAGGTTAGGTGTCTGCGTCTGCCTACAAAAAAAAAAAAAAACAAATTCTTGGCGCAATAGACGCGTTAGTACCCAGTGCGTGTGTACTTCTTACACGATGGCACTCTATGCCATACGATATATTAGTTTTGATACATAGTTTGTAACATAGGGAAATAATTTAGTAAACATACCTGAGTCGATCTAACAATGTCTGTCAGTCCGTCCGTCCGTCTGTCTGTAGGTCACAGATTTGTACCCCTAAAATTTTGAGCTAAGGTACTGAATTTCGATCGATTCTTTTGCGTGCGGTTCGAACAAGTGTAAAAAATTTCAAAATCCGCCCACTGCCACGCTTACTTTTTTTTTTTTTACAAAAAACGTTTGTTATGGTCAAACTGATTTTGAAAAAGTTAAGTCGTGTTAAGGATTCTGAACAAGATATTTAGACAATCTTAATATATATACAGGGCTCATATAAACATTTTTGCCACGCCTACCTTTTAGGGGCATTTTTCTTAAACGTACGATTTTTGGCACAATTTAAATAAAAAATGAAAAAAAACTTTTGATGGAAATATTTTGAGAAAAATACCATGAAAATTTTGTTTATTTATCATTTTAACCCATGCCTAACTTTTGTGGGCGTTTTTCAAACATATCCCATAGAAAAACGTTATTTTTTTGTTGGATCATAAGATAAGAGCCATGGCTCAGAGGAATGCGTAGTTTTGCTAAGCCAAACGCTACGGGTTCAAGCCCCAGGTTCGGCAGCATTTGTTTTCTACAAAAGTTGCCAGCTTATCTGAGGCCACTTGTGCGATAATATGAAACAATATAAATCTATGTCTTTTCTTCTGTGCCACGTAGATTTATGTTATATCTCTTTCCTTATATGCGTCTGTCTGTCTCTCTCTATTGTATTAATGTCTTGATCTGTCCCAGCCGATGGCCTCAGTCGACAGTGCTATTATGTGTCTGTAGTTCGTTGCATTCATGTGCGAAGTCAATGTCGATGTCAAAGAAAATCTTACTGGACAAGATGTGGTGACAATGTCATTTTCTATGTTTCATCTCTAAAGTACATTACACGATTCGCACAGCGGACTGTATCTTTTCCTAAATTTCAAATTTGGCCTAGTTTTCAAATCAAATTTGGCTTTATTTAGATTTGGAAATGAAAATAAAATCAATTTTGTCTTATTTAAATTTTCAAAGCGAAATCAGGCCTCATCACAAGAGGTGATTTTTATCTAGAAGGGAACAAATTTACTTTTTCTTTGATGTATAATAGCTATTTTCTCAAACCTCCAACAAAAGAGAATAATAATGATAATTGTGTTTAACATTGATTTGATTGATTTTAACATGACGATGTAGGGACCGAAAAAAAGGTTTTTTTTTTGGCATTCCTTCAGTCGGTCCGTCGGTCTCCAACATAAACGGCTAAACAGATTTTCTTCAAACTTTGTATTGAACATTTTCTAGGTCATTTTTTTAGCTTAGGCATTTAATTAACAATACCTGCCATATAAAAATTATAAATTACGTAAATTTCTCAAAAACGGCTCCATAGGTTTTGATTAAACCTTATACATGCTATTAAAGTTAGTATATTAGTTCCAATAAAAGTGCGTACCCAGTTTTTTCGATAAAATCTATACAATGAATTTTTGAATTAAGGATAAGGAAAAATTGTAATTTCTCTCAATTTTTTTTGGTCAAATTGAAATAAATTTAATACCTATGTTACTATTACCGTTTGTAAAAATTCCAAGTAATCATTATTACCCAAATAGTTCTTAACGGATTTCAGAGCTGTTACCAAAAACGGAAAATCATGAGTATTGACATAATCCGGAATAAACGTTCTCAATATCATCAATAACTAAAACTAATATTATTTTATACATAAGCCGAAACCGTCAAATTGTCGAATGCTTGGAATACGGTCGGTACGATTAACTCAATGTTGTTGCTGGCAAAATTTAGAAGACGAAAAAGAATGTAAAATTCTACACAAAAACGGAGAAAAGAACATATAAGAATGCTACAATCGAAAAAAGCGAGACAAGATATTGATATTGAGATTGTCTAAATATGTTCTTCAGAAAATTTTTCAAAATTCCTATGGGTATGGTTAAAAACTACATTTTTATAAAAAAATTTGAGTGTCAGGAAGGATAAACAAAATAGCTTACACTTATTCTATCGGGAGCAACAAAGAGCACGTGTACTAAGTTTCATCATTCGAGCTCAACATTTTAAGCACATTTAAGGACAGACGTTGCTAAATCGAGTCAGCTAGCGATTCTGAGTCGATCCATATACTTTAAGGTATTATTTAAATTATTTCTATATATTACAAACTAAATGTCAATGCTAATATGTATATCCCTATAAACAATGTAAACTACGTAGACATGGTCAATAGGGAGAACATGTGAGAAGCTGAGACACTTTTTGGGTCAGTGTTAGTGTGATCATAGTCATCATTTATATATATGTATATATATTGTTAAAGTGCTAGAAAGCATTTTAATTTTTATTCGATTATTATTATTATAAAGGCCACTACACTGTGAAAGGGAAAGTTGGGTACGACTCATTCGTGCACTCACCACTCGTTTTAACTTGAGTGGGCCAGATACAATTTATTAAATACCCCTAAGACAAGGGGTCATTAGTATCCTTTCTGTTCTTACGCCACCATCTTGATCAAAGGGCCGGACAAACCTTTGAGATGACCTGTTGTCCAAATATGTCGAAATATGTAGCTCATTTAGGTATTTAACGATGTCTGCGAATGTATACGCCATAGTTGATTCCATATGCTGCCGATAAATACTTTACACAGGAATTGAGTTGCTATCTAGAGTAAATACTAGACACCCGATGCGGCCGCTGTCGCGGTCGCTACGGGAAAGCTTATGGAAAACTAAAGAGGTTTTATATAATTGCATTGCCTACCATTTGTTAACTAAAAACTGATTGTGAGTTAATAAACTAATAATTTTTATAATGCTTTACAGTTAAACTGGGTATGTGATTCTGCATATAAAGCACGTGTCGGGCAGTCCATGTTTTTCGTTGGATCTGTTTTTGGAACACTATTCTATGGTTTGCTATCTGATAAAATTGGTCGACTGCCAGCACTCATTCTTTCGAACTTGTCCGGATTCATTGGAGATTTCTCTACAATCTTCACAACCACATTACCAACATTTACACTATGCAGATTTATCTCAGGATTAGCTGCGGATACAAATTTTTACTTGATGTATATAATGGGTAAATCACATTCGTTGCATTTTTTTCTGTAAAAGTTACTAATTTTATTTTGTTTCAGTTCTTGAATATATTAAACCATCAATGCGTACCTTGGGACTTAACTTAGTTGTAGGCCTATTTTACTGCCTGGGATTGGTATTTACTCCATGGCTTGCAGTTGTTGCTGGCGATTGGCAACGCTATTTGACAATGACATCGTTACCAATTCTATCAGTTACTTTATTCTATTTTATTATACAAGAAAGTGCGCAATGGTTAGTAACGCGTAATGATTTGGATGGTGCAATAAGGCGTCTGAAAAAGGTTGCAAAATTTAATGGTAAAAAAGTAGCAGAAGAAGACTTTGACGAATTCCGAAAGTATTGTGAAAAACAACGCGCTAAAGAAGGCGATAAGCAGTCTACTTTAATTGACATGTTTAGGACACCAAGAATGCGGAAACACACCTTGATATTATTCTTTAAGTCGTAAGTATTTTCTTTTTAATTGCTTAGGTAATACTTACATCATATTCATCGCTACACTATCATTTTATAAAATATGAACTATGCAAACTATTTTTATTTGAGTTATTATTATTTTTTACTCGTGTATGTGTATACTTAATAGGTTCGCTAAACAAAGATAAGCTGCCCTAAAAAGAATGGGATATTTAACATTTTCCCATGTTTAGTGTATTGTTTTATTATTCTTTTCTTTTAAGCTCTTACTCATTGAACAAAGTTATTGTCATGATCTTAGTTGGTGATCCAGTTCGATATGAACCTGGTCATCAACCAAAATTCTTCTCCAGTAATTCCGACCCTTGGCTAACTGCCTTTTGTTTTACACTCCAAGGTGCAAAAGAAGAGCAAGCATTCGGAGCTTTCTTCCTATTTGTTTCGCCAAACCACAGGCATTCTTTGTCATAACTTCACTTAGGAGTCATTCGTTGGGTTTATGTTGGCAGAGAGTTACATAAACTATTTAACTATCCCAATGGTGTTGCTATCAATGACCATATTTTGTCAACGTCGGTTCAGTAACATTTTGGTTGTTGATAGCTTAAATGCCAAAGCGTTTCGTCTGTTCATCAATTGCCGTAAATGCTTCAAAAACGGCACGATGGGGGTCATCAAACATGTCGATATGGTCTGTTTGTCCCAGTAGATTTGTTAAATATGGTGTCATACATTTGACCTACGTACTATTCGTTCCAACAAGGGATCGAACAAATTGAATGATAGCTTATTTCCTTTTCAGAATTCGGCTCATGTTTGGAAAAGTTCATATGAGCTACTTTCGTACATAGTGATAGTAATTTTGAAAAAATTAGCAACTCCATCATCGGCTTATAGCACTTTAAGTGGTATATGCTGTTGTACACTTCCTTAAAATCATTGTACACTTCCTTAAAGTCATTAAAGAGATGTCCTGGACTTGCATTTTGTTGGAGTTTTCTAGGACTTGCCTTAGTGTGCAAATTGTGCTCATCTGCCTGGCCAGAAGCCACACTGGTACGTGTCGATTAGCCAGTTGCAGAATGGCATTAGACGTTCGAAAAGTACATTTCATTGGGTCTTAAATGCGACATTTAGAACTCCCCATTTTTCCTAAGTAATCCGCCTAAGTATTTCATAAGAGGTACCTTCCGATATTTATGTTTTCTTAATACATTCTTATATTCTATACCATAGGGTTATTATAATTTTAATATTATAGTTTGTAACATATAGTTTAGATAGATATACCTTTAAGCATATGGATCGAATCATAATCTATAGCTAAGTTGATTGAGCCATGTCAGTCTGTCCGTCCGTCTGCCTGTAGGTCACCGATTGGTAGGCCTTAAATATTGAGCTAAGATAATGAACTTTGGTATATACGATACTTGTCCTTGCTGTTCGAATAAGTGTATAAAATTTTTGGAATCTCTCAAATCCGTTTTTATACCCTATGCCATAGGGGTTTATTAGTTTTGATACATAGTTTGTAACATAGAGAAATAATTTAGCTAGATATAGCTAAAAGTATATGGATCGATAGCTGAGTCGATTAGGCCATGTCTGTCTGTCCGTACGTCACCCGTTGTTGGGCCATACATTTTTGAATGGAAAAGCATTTTTTTAGATGTCCCACATGAAAAAAACAAGTAAATTTGTTGAAAATTACGTGTGTTATAGGTAAACGCACATTTTGAACAAGATAAGACAATCCTAATGTCTGTAATTCGTCTATAGAAAGATTTTTTCCACGCCCACTTTTAGGGGCGTTTTCAGTAAAAAAAAAGTTTTTCGGTAAAATTTTAAATAATCAAAAAAAAAATGTTTGATGAAAAATCATTGGTTATGATAATATAAACATTTCGTCCACTTATCATTTAATCCCATGCCCACTTTATGGAAGCGTGTTAATACAAAAACCATTTGTATACCCTACCTTTTAGCATAACCAGGCGAAAAACGTTGTTTTTTCTCAAATCTTAAAGATTTTGAAAAACTGTCTGAACAATTATGTTGTGACAATGACATTTTGTATATTTCATCACCATAAAACCCACATTTTGGGGATACTGGTGTTAAGGATGGGATGGGATAGGCTATTAAACGATTTGCACATCGGATTTTAGCCTTCTCATATGTTTTTTTACAACCACTGGCTTCCAACTAAGGGAAAGCTTCTAATCAATGAGGCAAAGAAGGCGAATATATAAATAAATCGAACTAGCAGTATCAATGGGTTCGAACAGGAAAGAGTATGATGAGCCGTGCTGCTGGTATGAAGATCAAATTTATTTCTATATATGTAGATTTAGATTTAAAAAAGCATCATCCATAGGTTTTCTATTCGTTTAAGGAATTCTACTTCATGTTTTTTCCATTACTTATATATTTTAAAAATATTTTTATTTTAGAATGGTTATAACACTATGTTACGATGCGGTTTCTCGGAATGTAGAAGGAATGGGTTTGTCACCATTTGTGATGTTTTCCTTAAGCGCATTAGCCGTTTTACCATCCAGTGTTTTATTAATATTCCTGCAAGATAGAATTGGACGTAAAGGAATGGCCTCATCGTCACTGTTTGTTGGCGGTATTTTCACAACTGCTGCTGGAATAGCTATTGCCTATCAACAGCATAATCATAATGCAACCCTGCTAGCCACGTTGACAATAGCTGCCCGATTTGGTGTAGCAATATCCTATGAATCTGGCTCACAATATGCCACTGAGCTTATTCCAACATGTGTTCGAGGTCAAGGTGTAGCTGCCGTCCACGTAGCAGGCTTTGCAGCCTCATTCCTAGCGCCTTATATTCTATACCTAGGAACATACTTTAAAGCAGCACCATCAATTATTTTGGGTGTTCTGTTCTTTAGTGGAGCCTATGTGTGCCTTCTTTTACCAGAAACTTTAAACAGGTAATCCTTTTTTTTCTGCAATTGAAAGACATGTTTAACCCTGTTGTATTTTTTTATTTCTAATTTCAGGACTCTTCCAAAATCATTAGAAGAAGGAGAAGTATTTGGCAAAGGTGAACGTATGTTAGATTTCCCATGTTTATCTAAAAGGGGCAAGGGTGATGATGAAACTACGGAACATTCTGAGGCAGATGCGACATCTGTTTAGCAGTATTCAAAGTTAAAATATATTTTATATCTTAGCTTATATTATTTTTTTTAATGTATATAGCGAGAAATGGGAGTTATTTTTGGTTTTAAAAGACAAGAATATTGTATAAATATTCACTAGGTACAACTCAAGTAATGCTCATAGTTTTTAAAAAAATAAATAAAATCATTAGCATATTGTTTTTTGTATATTTTTACAGTTAGATTGAGTTTTATGTTTATCTATTTATTTTTGACGTACTTTATACTTAATAATATTTTAATACTACAGTTTTCTGATAATAATTATTACTATATAAAAGAAAATCAAATACTTTTTCTTTTCGGTTAGAAAAATTACGATTTATTTCTTTTTCAGAATTTTTGAGAATAGATATCTATATTTCATCCATAGATTACATAGTTTTCTTTAAATGAGAAAAACAATTTTGAAGAAATCAAATTGAGACAATATATATTTTCCCGTTAATGGCCAAAACTGATGGTAATAATTGCAAACAGAAATAGTAATTTAGATATCAAATTTAATTTAAATTGTACAAATAATGTGCAATACATTGATAATTTACCTTAAAGGCCGGCGGAGCGGGCAGAGGGGCTGAATGCATTCATTCATCAACTTGATGAAGGCAAACTTTTGTTTTTCAGCAATACCTATATTCAAAAAGTCCGTTCTATGGGTTTTCTAAAAAAAATGGGTATCTTGGAACTAATTTATTAATAGTTGTTGAACATTTCTTACTAAAAACCTTATATATTATTATTCTATTTTTCTTTCCTTGAATTCAACAAGAGCAGACTTTATTTATTAGGTTATGGGACCAGTGATTTAATTATGTTCTATTTTAGAGAAAGGGGAATATGTGTTTCTGTTACCTATCCTATAGCGCAATATTAGTTTTGATACATACTTTTGAACATAGAGAAATAGTTTAGCTAGATAAACATAAAGTATATGGATCGACTCAGAATCGCTAGCTGAATCGATTAAGCGTCACCAGTTTATAAGGCCTTCCATTTTGAGCTAGGATGATGAAATTTAAATTTGTTGTTCCAAGCTAAACAACAACAACTATAAATAGGCATTTTTGAAATCCGCTTACTGCCACGACCCTTTTTAAGAAAAACGTACTTTTAGGCCAAAGTAAACAACATATCTAGACAATCCTTATGTCTATAGAAAGATTTTTTCCACGCACACTTTTTGGGTGCGTTTTCAGTAAAAAAAAGTTTTATAGTAAAATTTTAAATGATTCGAAAAATGCAAAATCATTGGTTATGATAAAATAAACATTTCGTCCATTTATCATTTTATCCCATGCCCACTTTTTGGAAGCGTTTTCATACAAAAACCATTAGTATACACTACCTCATACCAGGCGAAAAACGTTGTTTTTTCTCGAACCTTAAAGATTTTGATAAACTGCCTTAACAATTATGTTGTGACAATGTGATTTTCTATATTTCATATTTAACGATATTTCACTAAAACATTAGAAGTATGAGAAATAATTTTGATGCACTTGGTACCAATTTGCAAAGTAGTTTGTTATTCATGCCTCAAATAATTGTTTTATCAGATATCTGGATATTTAACCATGAGATAAGTAACTATTTGATACCAGGCTATTTAATATTTATGATGAATGTGGAGTAGCAGTTTTTGTTAAAAATACCCTTGAAGTCGTTAATGTCTCCACACCAAATCTTAAAAGTGCGAATTGTATAACAGTACGAATTAAAGTAAACAAAATAATGTTAAATATTGTATGCATATATCGGCTACAGTTTGTTAGGGAACACTTTGTAGTATATACTACTACCTCAATTGAAAAACTTCAACAACTGTTTAGTAGGTTATATCAACATATTTTTGATCTAACTCCAAGTTGTGACAACTACATTCTCTCACTATCTTCAATTGGCTTTGAGTCATTTGTAAATGAACCAACGAGAGATACTCAAAATACTAAAGCCTATATTGATCACGTATTCTTTGTAAACAATACTATATCGAGAGTTCATCCTTTTGTTCTCGATTGGGATATAACAGATCACTTTTCAAATCCAAACTAAAATAAACTATACAAACTTAATCAGACTTATTGACGAAGAAACTTGGTTGCACGTTTACAACCCTAACTGCCCCTCTGTAGCATTTTATATGTTTCTAGAAAAATTCAAGAACTATTTATCAATCTGCACATATAATCAAGATTCAAAAATAACAAAAAAAATATGAGAAGGCTACAATCCACTGTGTGGATCGTTTTATACCCTATCCCACCCCATCCTTTGAATTAATATCCCTTAAATTTGGGTTTTATGACAATGAAATATTAAAATTGAAATTGTCGCAACATATTGTTCAGACAGTTTATCAAAATCTTATTACTCCTGCATATGGTATAGCGTAGGGTACAAAAATTGTTTTGTATGAAAACTCCCCCAAAAAGTAAAATTATATATTGAAGAAATGTTTATATTACCAAATTCAATTATTTTGCATCACTTTTTTTCCAATTTTACGAAAAAAGGTTTTTTACTGAAAACGAACTCCAAAAGTGGGCGTGGCAAAAAACTTTTTAAAGACGAAATAAAGACATTCAGATTGTGTAGATATCTTCTTCAGACACTTTTTCAAAATCTCTAACAGTTTGGCCTGAAATTATGTTTTCTAAAAAAGAGGCGTGGCAGTGGGCGGATTTCAATTTTTTTTACACTTGTTCGAACAGCACAAACAAGGATCACATGTACCAAATTTCATTATCCTTGCTCAAAATTTAAGGCCCAAAAACCGGTTACCTACAGACGGTCGGACAGACAGACATGGCTTAATCGACTCAGCTAGCATTTCTGAGTCGATCCATATAAATTGAGGTATACCCAGCTTAACTATTTCACTATGTATCAAAACTAATGTACCCCTATAGGATAGAGTATAATTAAACCTTGGATGATTAAAAAAATCATCAGCCGTCCCGATTGATAAACTTAAGATGAGTAATGGCTTGCATACATTTTTTTAAAAACGTAGCTGGTCAGTTGAAACAAACAATAGGTATATTGAAAGAATCTTTTCTAGGTTCAATGCGATGTTTCTCGTAAGTCATGATCCGTGGTCGATCTGTGTCTGATTGGAGGAGATCCGTTACCGAAGGCTATCATTTCGGTTTAACAAGTGTAGAAGAAGTTCCAATTTATAAGATACCTGTAGGACATAGGACCAAGAGTATCTAATACCGGTTTAAGGGCTGGCGTTGTCCTATCGGCTCATCTGCCACCATCTCTGTTTAAGGAGCCTGACTAATCCTTGAGATTCCAAAATAAAATATTGTTCGAATATATTAAAGCAGCCCTTTATTGTTATCATTATAACTTTATTGAAATATAAATAAATTACACAATAAATAATTAAAATAAGTACACCGCTAGCTACCAGGGCTTTTGGCTAAGTTAAAGCAGTTCTTGTAAGAGACGTATTGATACAGACGTATTAAATGTTCTAGCTTAAAACCAACCTAATAACGTTTCCTCAGAAAAGTGTAAGTTGGCCTGAGTGATGCTGGGATTTTGAAATAAAAAAATAAGTATTGGGGAAATGAGCTTACTATTTTCAAAACTGAAGTCGGGGGCGAGGAGAAAACATAAAAAATATTTTAAATAGAAAGGAATATGAAGCATTTTATAAATGGCTTTTTTGTTCAGTATTTTTTTGTTTTTTATTGTGTTTTCTTATTTTGTTTTATTAGTTATTTTTACTAATCATATACAGAGAATAAAAAAAAAACAGAATTTTGAAAGCAGAATTCCGAACCGCTCCTACTAGATAGTTATTTAATTGTGCTTTTCGAAATCATTGGAAACTGAAACCACTTTTCATGTTTCCCGAATTCCTCCCCTTCTGAAAGTGTATTTGGCAGCGATCTAAATTGAATAAAAAATAAAACATTTAGATCTACAAAGATAATATGTATATACTCAATAGCAAATTATAACTTACCTATTTACAGTTTCCGGTAGAAATAGGCATAAAAATGCTCCAAAAAACATTATTATGCTTACAAATATTGAAGGCAAGGGCTTATATATTGAACCAAGAAAAATAATGTAAGAGCTAAGAAAGCTAAAAAGATATCCAACAACATGAATATTAGCAACACCCTGGCCCCGGACACTTGTTGGAATAAGTTCAGCAGCATATTGTGCTTCTGCATCGTATGCTACCACAGTTCCATACCGAGCAATTGCAACTAACACAGCTAAGATGATTGCATTTTTATTAGAGTTAAGATTAGCAACAGCAAATCCTGTTGTTAAAGCAAATAATCCACATACAAGCAATGAGCCGCATGCCATACCCTTTCTTCCGAATTTATTTTGAAAAAGAATAATGGAAAGTCCAGCTGGTATATAAACCAGAGAGGTCGTTGAAAATAAAATGAAAGGAGAAGTCCCAAGGCCTTCCATATTCCTTCCCATAATGTCAAACGATATTGTTATGACCATCCTGAAAAAAATATTAAATCAAACAATACTATAAATTTTGAACAATAAAATAAAGACATTTTCAAACTTACGACTTTATAAGAAGGATAGATGTCATTTTACGTAAATATGGTGTTTTAAACATTCCTAAAAACGTATCTTGTTTATCCTTTTCTGTGGCTTTATTTTCATTCATAACTTTGCAATAATTTTCGAATTCATTGAAAATTGTTTCTTCAACTGATCGTCCGTTAAACTTTGCAACACGCTTCAGACATTTTACTGCGCCCTTGTAATTTCTTCTTGTTATTAACCATTGAGCACTTTCGCAAATCAAAAAGCCATATAAAAGAACAGTGGCTATAGGTACTGATTCCGCGATTAATAAATATCTCCAGTTTCCAATATAAACAGCCATCCAAGGAATGATGACCAATCCAAAACAGTAGAAAAATGCCGGTATAATATTCAGACCAAACGTCCGTTTTGAGGGTCGTATATATTCGAATACTGTAAACGAATTATTATTTTTTTCTTATAGTAGTTTTGTTAATAAATTATATAAGGGCTGCAATCTGCTGTGCGAGTTAAATATCCTAGCCCCTCCCATTTTTAATGTGACCAGGTAACCAAACAAGATGTTCGTAACTTTGATTTAAGCTAGATGACAAAATTCTTAAATAATGATGTCCAGACAATTTCATATAATCATTTTCAAAAAACAAAAAAATATATGAGAAGGCTACGGCTGTGCGGCTAAGGCTAAGGCTGTGTGGATCGTTTTATACCCTATTCCTTACCATCTATATAATTAATGTCTTTAAAATATGGGTTTTATGGCAAAGAAATATTGACATTTATACATCATATTGTTCAAAATCTTTTATGGTTCGACAAAAAACAACTTTTTTCTCCTGCATATGGTATGGCGTGGGGTAAAGAAATGGTTTTTGTAGGTCCTCCAAAAAGTGGGCCTGGGCTTAAATGATGTCTGGACAAAACACTTGTTTTATCAATCCAAATAATTTTGCATCAAATGTTTCTTCGAATATCGTAAAATTGAAAATATAGATTGGGACTGACTACATATGTTGTTCAGTCAATTTTTTTTAAATTTCTCTAACGTTTGGCCAAAACTAACGTTTTTTCAAATTGCTTGTCCGGTTATACGAAAAATCTACATGAATCCATTTGCTCCCGTTAAGTGCAATCCGCCAGGATTTTGTCCATTCATTAACCTCGTTAAGAGCGTTTAGTTATATCAAATTTGTTTTCTCTATTGTCATGCACACTGCTATTATAGCAGTATCGTCAGCAAACGTGGCAACTATTGTGTAAATAGGAGGTACAAGAATGGCCCAAGGACGCTTCCTTGGGGTACTCCTGGCAATATTTCTTTGAAATCTAAATATTCGTTTCCAAGTTTCACACGGAAGAGTCTATGCTCAAGATACGATACGGATTTTAAATAATTTTTCAGCCAGAAATTGTCTTAGTTTGTATTGAAGGCTTCTATGCCAAACCTTGTCGTTAAGAAATACGGCTGAGCAAGTTTTCTTTTCTTCGAAAGCTTTTTCAATTTCATCAGTAAATCGATTAACTTGGTTCACACTCAAACGTTTACTTCTAAACCGAAATTAATGGCCAGGGAAAAGCCGTTTCTGATCAATAATGGGGTGTAAGCGACTGAGTAACATCCTTTCAAAAATTTTTGAAATTATTAGAAGAAGTGAAATAGTTCGTGATTTTCCAGGTTGGAGATTTTCCATCTTGGAGAACCACATTCGCTTCCGCTACTTTTCACTGTCTTGGTATGTATTCTAATCTAATTGCTGCATTTACAATATAGAGGAGTTTAGTTAATGCTTTTACGGGCAACATTTTAAGAAGTTCTCCTGTAGTTAGGTCATAACCCTTTTTTAGGCTTTAATTTCTGTATAAGCTCGGCAATACTTACATATCTAAATAGATAACTATCGGTTGTAGTCTCGAATAAATTAATGTTTTCTGGACCATCAAATTGTTTAAATCTTTTCTCAAGATGTGCGGCAAAAACGTCTGCTTTTTCCTTATTGCTTTTTGCCCAAACGTCTTGAGTTACCCTAATTGGGGGCACAACGTTTTTTGACCGTTTTATGACATTAATTGCTTTCCAAAGTGAATAATTCGATTCTTTTCCAACGGTTAGGCTTTGCAGATAAGTTTCTACTGCATAATTTTTTAAAGTTTTTAATTGAATTTGATAGCTCAATAACTCAACCGATTGAGATGTGTTTTATCTTGCGGGGCATGAGTTTGGTGATATTTTTAGCGAGCTTTTCTTTTTTGTCTAACCAAATCTTTTATTTCCCATGGGTACTTGATATTACTGTAGCTCTCTTTTTTGCGTTGTTGAGGAGTATTTTTCCATGCTGCCTTTTGAACGGTATCGAAAAAGGAGTCAACCGCGACTTCAAGTTCTAATGAGGATCAAACCGATACACCCAGTCGAATATTATTTTCTATATCGTTTTTGAAGCCTTCCCAGTTTGTTTTTCCGTTTTTTAGTTTGAATGGGTTTTCATTTCTAATGATTGACTCGCTCGTTGTTAGAAGGATCGGAGAATGATCAGAGCAAAGATCAAAGTATTCGTCTACTTTATACGATTGAACGGCATACCTTATACTATGAAAAAATCGATCAAATCCGGTATTTTTGTAACATCAGTTGGCCAGTAAGTTGATTTTCCCGTAGAATAAAATTCGGTATTGTACCTTCTACCAACACCGTAAAGCATCCTACCTTTCTGTGATATGCATCTAGATCCCCTGAATGTATTTTTTACATTAAAGTCCCGTCCGATGACAAATGCTATCCAAGGGAATTAAGCAAGTTTTCAAAGTAAATTTTCTCAACCTTGCATCGTGGTGGGCAGAAAATAGAAGATATATTCAGAAAGGATTGTCTGCTTTTGACTTGTATAGAGCAAACTTACATTGTTTCGACTTCAAATTTAAAATCAATCGAATGTTCGATACACACTTTTATATCCAGTGATGCTCCACCTCTAGCCTTGTTTGATGGATGTAGAGCATGATAATCAATATAATCTTTAATCTGTAAATGAGAATTACTCTTTGCGTGAGTTTTGGATATTAAACAATTCAAGTTCTCCAAGCTTCTGCCAAAGGCCATATGCATCCACGTAAAAATTTTAAGATATTTTTCATGTTGATTGTAGATTACTTCTGTTGCGAATACTATTTTCAAGCTTTACTATCCTGTCGAAAATAAGTTTATTCGTTTTGCTTTGTTCCTCCAGTTTTGAAAGAGTAATCGAAAAAACGTTGGACACGGGTCTGGTGAAATATATTTGTCCGGTACGTTTGGGCATAAGTTTGTACACTTGGTTTTGGATGTACAAGATCCGATCATATTTCTGTTGGCCGAGGTATTTGTTTAATTTTTTGTTTTTCGATTGTTGCCTGCTTTGGCTTTGAGATAAGTTAAGGCGAAATTTTAGTCTTTTTCTTAGTTAAATTTGATTTCTGTGAAATTTTATTAGTAAATTTCATCCGTCTTTTTTGCAACTTTTTAACTACTTCGCAGCCGTGGTAACTTGCGGGATGATCGCCTTTACAATTAAGGCAAATAGCAGGAGTTTTCTTATCTGACCCGAAATCTAACGTCAGATGATTCCCGGTACATTTTACACACCGCGGCTCTTTCTGACAATAGGTTTGCGTATGATTATATCCTTGGCAGCGCTTGCATTGAGGAACTAAACTTGAATCCATACGCATGGGTTCGATTTTAACAACAATATTTAGTACATATTGTTTTTATTTCATAAAATTCTTTCAGACTTTCTGTTTTATCGAAAGTGAGTATAAATAAAGGCAGAGCGCGTTTTATTCGATTTTCCCAACCCTCTTTTTGCTCTTGACAATGGTAATTTTATAATATAACTATATATTGTCTTCTTTGCAGATCGCTAACTATGTCATTTTTTAATCACGACGCATGTAACCCTCTGGCTACAACGCGTGAAGGCCTTTCAAATGTATTCTCCAATGAATACCATTCAATTTTGTCAGTATTTAGCTTCCGAGATAATAGACGTTAACTTTCTGGATCTTTTACGCAGAGTTTCCATGTATTTTTTGATTTCATCAAAGTATATGTTATAGTCTTCTATACCGATCACATTAATTGGTGCTGGGGGCCGTTGTTTTAACTGTTTCGCTATATTAGTATTCTCTTTATCGTGGTTTATTAATTCAGGTGAGGATATAGCATTCCTTTTCTTCACCGGTCTTTTCTTTAGAATCCAGTCAGTTTAGTGACTTAGTTCTGCTTGGTCGGTATGGTATTCTGATATAACCTAGCAAATTGCACTCGGTTTTGGTTCATTACTTATTATTAATGAACTATTAAGGGTCATGTTTTCATCCTTACGATTAACCCATGACCCGAAGGGGCTAGATATACCGCAAAGTATATGGATCGACTCAGAATCGCTATCTGAG
This sequence comes from Rhingia rostrata, assembly GCA_949824845.1. NCBI lineage: Eukaryota > Metazoa > Arthropoda > Insecta > Diptera > Syrphidae > Rhingia > Rhingia rostrata. The sequence goes on from OX463756.1 coordinate 108,005,170, forward strand.
TCGACTTAGCCATGTCTGTCCGTCCATCCGTATTTCAACAGTTTATGGGCCTTAAATTTTGATTTTGAATGATGAAATTTGGAACACGTGTTCGTTATTGCTGATAACCCCCTTTTTATAATAATGTAGCTTTAGTCCAAAATGTAAGAGATGTTTGAAATTTTTGGGGGCGTTTTCAGTAAAAAACTTTTTCGGTAAAACATTTCGTCCATATATTATTTTAATACACGCCCAGTTTTTGGAGGCATTTTCAATATTTCATCGCCATAAAGCCCACATTTTGGGGATATTAATTTAAAAAATGGCATGAGGTATCCTTGAAATTAATATCGCCAAAATGTGGCAACAATGGCCCAAAAACGGACGGAAGGACATACTTTCTGAAAAAGCGATAGGAGGTGTTGCATATGAATGGTTGAAATCAAAATTGGTTGTACCTTTGAAGTGAAATAAGTACCCAGCGTATTTATAGGTTTAAAAGACGCATGTATTGTTTTGTTTAGTAATGTAGAACATATGTAGATACTGAGTTGCAGAAATTTTGGCAATGTCAAGTCATTGCTACTTTTACATGCCAGTTTTTGTTTACTTCTTAGCAATAACCATTTGGAGTTGGTTTTATACATGTTGACCACATATTAAAAAATAGCAAAATAAATGACGGTGAAAAACTGGTTTACTGTCATTAGTTCAAAGCATGGGGTAGTGCTTCAAGTTGCTGGTTTTGCTTAGGGGTAACTACTCAATTACAAAAAACAAATAGCTATTGTCATGAAACAACTAAGCGCCTCGGAAACGACTAATTTTATTTTTGACGACCAGGCTAAGCAGGAAAACTACCATGTTTAATGTTCAATACAATGCTGTCTATACATCGGACGTATTCAAAGTGTAAACACTTATCGCAATTAAAAATTGGAGTAGCCACATTAACAAAATAAATTAGCCGCGCCGTGTGTAGCACGTTACTGTAACAGGTGAGGGCTAAAAGAAACATGCGTTTCCTTCAAGACGATGGGATTGAAGTATGCGGTTGCGGATAGTCTAATTCTTGTTTGGCGTTTGAACTGGCTGGCAATATCGCCACAGACCCTGAAAGCTCTCAAAATGAAGTTTTCGCCAAAATGATTGAAAAAGTTAAAAAGATCCCAAATGGACATTAATAAATGCTTACCCATAATATACATGAGATAAAAGCAAGTATCCGTTGCTAACCCAGATATAAACCTGCAAGTTCCAAAGGTTGTGAGCGACCTTGTGAAGGAAGTCAAAAAGTCACCTAAACATCCTGCAAGGTTTGACATTATCAATGCTGGAAGCCGACCCAGTTTATCAGCCAAAAGGCCAAATAAAATTGTTCCCAAAACTGATCCAATGAAGAATAACGACTGACCAACTGCTAGTTTGTACGCATCATCGCAGACCCAGTTCATCTAAATAGCAACTTTAGGTAAGGAACATAAAAGTCTTATTTTTCAATATTCAGAAAGACGTACCTCAGCAGAAATACTTCTGTATTCGTATTCGTATTTATAAAACCATCTATTGCACTTTTGTTTTGAATCGACAAATACTTTCGACTCGTTTACTCTTACTAGTTGCGTGCATGAAGGATATTCAAATGAGTTGTAGATGTCCTCTATATCCTCGAAAGTCAAATTGGCAAGCTGTTCATGGAAGCACCTAGAAATATGAATATAAATAATTGTGTGAAATTATCTAAACATTTCTGTGGTAGAGTCTTAGAAAAATAATATTAACTATGAAAATTCATCGGGCAAAGTTTAACCGCATTCTATGAAAAAACAAATTAAATTCTGCACTTCAACTTACCTTACCTTATATTTGGCCAACACTGTTTAGGTGTTTAATTTTCTACTTTTCTACTTTAATTCATTGTCCTGTGCATAAAAACATAACATAAAAATATTTTCCCATCAAATTATTTCATTAAACATTGATTTGCGGATGCGGTTTCAGCCGCCATTTTTAACATCTTCGATAACAAAAGACTGTGATACTGGATAATTATTTAGGCTTTGTCAAGCGAAACAATCAGCAAAAAGAGGGTGAAGAAAATTTAATAAAACGCGCTCTGCCTTTATTTATACTCACTTTCGATAAAACAGAAAGTCTGAAAAAATTTATGAAATAAAAACAATACGTAATATTGTTGTAAAAATCGAACCATTGCGTAAGGATTCAAAATTAGTTCCTCAGTGCAAGCGCTGCCAAGGATATAATCGTACGCAAACCTATTGTCAAAAATAGCCGAGGTGTGTGAACAAGTGGTAAAACGGGGACAATAACAAAAGCCCAACAGCCACAGCCACTGCCAAAGAATCAACAAAAAGAAGTACAACAACAAAAAAAGCAACAGCTAACGACAACTCTGCCGCCAAAGCAACAACAGCAACCGCAAACCCAACAACAACAAAAACAGAAGCAGCAGCCACAAAAACAACAGCAGAAGCAGCAGCAGCCACAACAACAAGAGGAGCAGCGCAAGCAGCAGCCACAGCCGCCTCAAAATAAGATAGAAAAAGTGCCACTCATCAATACATACAAGATGGACCTAAACGAGACGATAGAAATATGTAAGTCGGCTATAGGCAACAATTTCAGTATTAAACGTTTAAGTCAAGATAGGCATGCTATAAAATAGTTAAGCAATTGCTTGTAGACACCACAACGGAGTTCTTCACATTTACTCCGAAAGTAGAAAGTGCCAGACGGTTGTCTTAAAGGGCCTAAATTCCTCAACGGATCCGCAGGCGCTGTTAAGTGAGCTCCGCCAAGTAGAGACGGACGAGTTCGAAGTCGTAGGCGTAAAGCCATTCACCACAGTGAAGGCCAGACGGGAGAATCGGAAACTACCAAAGGTTCGGCCACGCCTCAGCCAACAGCGAAATGCAGTGACGCTGTGTTAAGTGTGGAGAGAACCACAACATAGGAGAGTGCAGGTTAGGAAAGGAGCGGGTCGATGACATGACCCTGCTTAAATGTGCACTATGCGGTGGTGGCGGGCACCCCGCAAACTATCGGGGCTGTCCAAAGTTTCAGTAACTTAAAATTAATAATAAAGCGAAGTAAACGGCAGTGGCGAATCAACCAGCCGTTCGCCCACCCACAATGTCCGTTAACCCCCAAATTTCTTACGCTCAAATGGCGTCAGGAATGGAAAAGGCCATTCAAGGTCAGCTAACCGGTCTTCAAAACCAGTTACTGGAGAAGCCGCCAAGGGTAGACTATATCTACTCCTTGTTGCCGAGCTTAACGCAACTTAGATCGTAATGGGCTCGCTGTCAGAGAGACCCTTAAAGATCCTGGCTGTGAATGTAAATTCACTGATTAGGATCGAACGTAGAGCTAATCTTTTCCAGTTACTTACAGGCGAAAGTCGCGATGTGCTTATGGCTAGCGAAACTAAGCTTAACCGGAAGCATAACTTGACTTATAGTAATTACAATATCGTAAGAAGGGACCGGCCCAACTCCATTCAAGGAGGCGTGGTCGCTATCTTCATACGAAAAGGGATTAGTTATAAGGACATATATAGTGGTGAAGTGCGCCGATTCCGGCTGCTGGAGGCCTGCGTCATATGCATTCCTCTCCAACAAGGGGAGCGACTGTATGTGATAGCGGCCTACGCACCGGAAGCACCTCAGCCTCTCTAAGACTGAACTTAGTGGAGAACTTTTATCTTTTGGCCGGAGATTTAAATGCCAAACACGTAGATTGGGGAAATCAATTACAAAATCTTCGGGGTAACCGTCTTTACAATTGGATGGTCCACTACAATGTTGAATATAGAATCGACATTCTCGCCACAGATAGGCCATCGTTTCCGAGAAGCGGTGCTTTCCTGGATCTTTTACTGCGAGACTCAAGACTGACAAGACTTAAACTCTTGTACAGACGACTGACAAGCCCACTTGCCCCGGAGATTAGTACACTGAAGGCTTCGATCAAAAACATCAACAAATTGACCAAGGAGAACTATCGGTTTTCCATTAATTTGTTTTGGAATAACAGAATTCGGGCGTAAATTCCAGCGACCCGAGTATGTTTCCACAAATTAATAAGATCTTTATGAGGAAAGGTCATAACGACCTTCCGTGTATTAAGCTCCAACGAACAACTGACAATCCCAACATACTTTTGACAGCAGGAATTGATCCGGGGGAAGCCGTTTTCGACGACGATTTCTATGTCATTGAAGATCCTCAGGAGAAAGTGGAGGCAGGCTGTCTTTCAGGAAGTGTATAAGTTGAATGATAGCATTCGCCCGAACCGCGTCCTGGAAAACAATGCCCTGCTCCATAATTTCTATCTCCAAAACGACATAACGCAATGGCGATCTGAGAACCGTGGTTTCACCCGGTTTGATGACGAAAACTTGGCAAACTCCATAGTCGCCGAGCGAAGTGGGTCTATTCCCCTGTTAATCTCGAAGGTGGAACTCCAGATCATCTACGATTCCATAAAGAAAAAGAAGTCAGCGGGAGTCGATGGTATATCCAACATTGTACTGCGACACTTACCCCCTGAAGCTGTGGACATTTACTCCACGCTGTTCAACAACGCGCTGAATAATGCATATTATCCAGTGCGTTGGAAGATAGCGGTGGTTCATCCTCTTCCGAAAAAGGGAAAGGACAACTCCAATCCAATCAGCAAGATTTTCGAAAAGATTCTCAATCGAGCACTGTTCAAGTAGTCTTAGGACAATAATATTATGCCAGAGAACCAGTTTGGTTTCAAGGCCGGACATGACTGTATTCATGCCGGCTCCAAACTCGTCTCTGATATACAATGGAACACTACCAAAAAATAGTGCACGGGTGCATGTCTGGTTGATTTAGAGAAGGCTTTTGACACCGTATGGTTAGAGGGCCTCTATCTAAAGCTGACCAGACTTGGCATAAGTAAACCACTGCTATATATGCGTCATGACATGCTTAATGGTAGAACGTTTGTTGTCAAAAGTGGCAATGTATCTTCTACTACAGCATTTTCATTAAGAATGGTCTGCAACAGGGAGCGGTAAACTCACCGATTCTCTTCAGCATTTACACCAGTGATGTGATAGGTAGTCTTACTCAGGCAATTGCGTATGCGGACGATCTTATCGCGTACAGAACAGCCCCTACTGTCGAAGTCATTAGAACTCTTATGCAGCGGGACTTCAACAAGATCTAGAGATATTGTTTAGGACACCGTTGTCTAGGGCCTCTAGGGATACGAGAGAGAACTGTCGAAAGCTGGTGATCGTTGGACCAACGGAGGAGAGCGCCTGCGGTTCAGCAGGAGTGTGTCCGATTGGGACCGTCAGAGTAGGTTACAACAGGAGAACCTGTTGTGGTGGTTAAACTACGTAAAGATAGTTGACTTATGGCCGACTTACATAGTCTTAGTCTTAAGGTATAGGTTTAAACAATCATGGTGGCACAAAAAAAAAACATAAAAAAATGTATATACATATATAACGTACATATATATATAAAAAAAAAGTTATTTTTAGGTAGTCTTAATTAGTTTTACTTAGTTTATATAAGTCGATAAGTAGTTTTAATTAGCATCTAAGTTCAAATAAAATAAAATAAAAAAAGACAAGAAACCAAGTTTTTTCAAAAATGTTTCTTGGTAACCATTATTATAACTATAGATTTACATATGTATGATATAATAGGCCGAAAGGCATTAGAATTAAGTTGTTATCTTTTAATTTAGGGCGCCACCATAGGGCCAGTAAGTTAGTTAAGTAGTTGATAAGTAAGCTAGTTTTTTCAATAATTTTTGTCTATATTGTAAGTTAGTTTTAAGATAAAGTTAAATTAAAATGTATTAAAAAAAAGAGCCGCGGTGTTTAAAATGTTCCGGAAATCATCTAACGGTAGATTACATTAATTGCATTAATTGTAAAGACGATCATCCCGCAAGTTACCGCGGCTGCGAAGTACCTAAAGAGTTGCAAAAACGACGGATGAAATCTACAAATAAAATTTCACAGAAATAAAAGTTTACTAAGAAAGAGCCTAAGATTTAGGCTAAACTTATCTGAAAGCCAAAGCAGGCAACAATCGAAAAACAAAAAAATTAAACAAATACCTCGGGCAAGAGAAATATGATCGGATCTTATACATCCAAAAACAAATGTACAAACTTATGCCCAAGCTACAGTACCCGATAAAAATATTTCACCAGACCCCGTTTTCAACGATTTTTTCGATTATTCTTTTAAAACTTGAGGAACAAAGCGAAACAAATAAACTTGTTTTCGACAGGCTAGAAAAGCTTGAAAATTAATTATTTTGCATCAAATTTTTTTGGAAATGTTTAAAATTTTACGGCAAAAAGTTTTTTTTTACAAAAAACGCCCCCTAAAAGTGGGCGTGGAAAAAACTTTGAAAAGACGAAATACAGATATAAAGGCTGTCTAGAAATGTCGACGTTTTCCTAAAAAGAGGGCGTGGCAGTGGGCGGATTCAAAAATGTTTACACTTTTCTGCTGGGAGTAACAACAAACACGTGTACCGAATTTCATCATCCTAGCTCAAAATTTATGGCTCAAAAACTGGTGACGTACGGACGGACGGACAGACATGGCTAAATAGACTCAGCTATCGATATACTTTAAGGTATACCTAGCTCAATTATTTCTCTATGTTACAAACTATGTATCAAAACTAATATACCCCTATGAGATAGGGTATAAAAATTATGCATTTATCTGCAAAGCTAACCGTTGGAAAAGAATCGAGTTGTTCACTTTGGAGAGAAATTAAAGTCATAAAACGACCAAAAAACGCTGTGCCTCCATTAAGGATAACTCAAGACGTTTGGGCAAAAAGCGGTAAGGAAAAAGCAGACGTTTTTGCCAATCATCTCATCTGATGGTCCACAAAACATTAATTTGTTCGAGACTGCAACCGATAGTAATCGAGTTAGATATGCAAATATTGCCGAGCTTAATACAGAAATACAAAAATTAAAGCCTAAAAAAGCTCCGGGTAATGACCTAATTACAGCAGAGCTTCTTAACATGTTGCCTCGAAAATCATTAACTAAACTCCTGTACATTGTAAATGCAGCAATTAGATTAAAATACATACCAAGACAGTGGAAGGTCGTGGAAGTGATTATGGTTCTCAAACCAGGAAAATCATTGAATGAAATAAAATCTTCCAGACCTATTTCACTTCTTCCAACAATTTCAAACGTTTTTGAAAATATATTACTCGGTCGCTTACACCCCGTTATTGATCAGAAACGCCTTTTACGTGACCATCAATTTGGGTTTAGAAGTAAAAAAAAAACACTCTTGTACCTCCTATTTACACGTGATATCTCGCAAACAAACGATACAATAGTTGCCACGTTTGCTGACGATACAGCTATACTATCAGTTGGCACAACAATAGAGGAAACAAATATGAAATTACAAAACGCTCTTAACGAGGTTAATGAATGGACAAAATCCGTGCGGATTGCACTTAACGAGAGCAAATCGATTCATGTAGATTTTTCGTATAAACGGACAAACAATTTGCCAGTATTTCTCAATACGGTTCAAGTCCATTTTGCAAATGAAGCGAAATATCTCGGAATGACACTCGATGCAAAATTAAAATAGAAGCCGCATTTAAAAAAGAAATGCGAAGAACTTAAAAATAAATATGTACAGAAAACTGTACTGGTTTCTTGGAAAATATTCGAAGCGCAACCTTAATAACAAGCTACTATTATACAATCAAGTGCTAAAGCCGGTCTGGACATATGGTATAAAACTATGGGGTTCTACCAGTGAAACAAATCTAAATATTTTACAAACTTTTGATAACAAAATGTTAAGATCATTCGTCAACGCGCCGTGGTATATAAGGAATGAAGATCTACGCAGAGCTCTGTTTATTCCCACGCAAACGTAAAAAACGTTTATTGGGATACGTTAACACAACGGTCCTCCAAATTTTTGACGAAACAAATTTATTGCGGCGTCTTCAAATAACTAAGCCCTTAGACTCTCACAGGAAAGTTACCTGCCAAACATTCATTACTCTCGATAAAAAAAAAGCCAGATAAGACGCATACTTAGTTGCAATACAAATACAAAAAGGATGGTGGGTTAAGTTAGTGTTAAAGTCCCACACTACTTTGGGCACGTGCTCATCGTGTCTTTTGAGATTTCCACCAGCCCACGGAAAAAAAATGCAGGCTTTACGAAATCCATAAAGATTGTATTTGTTCATTTTAATTGTTTTATAATTCTATATAGATTAGCGAAAAAAATCACGTCTTATTGCCGAAGTCGTATTAATTTTTCCTTGCTACTTTATTGATGTACATTTGGGGCAGGTTTTGACAGAATTCATATATGACAGTCTTTGTATTTGTAACAGTTGCTGTACATTAAGAAATTGTTTTTGAGTTGTCATCCAAACATTTGTTTGTAGCTTAAGAAAGCTGTGAAGCCCGTCTTGGAATTCGTCCTCATCTTTACTGCTATAATTTCATGAACTTCTTGGGAGCTAGAAATGCATTGGCAAAATTACGGAAAACATTCTTTAATGAATACACTTAAAAATATGAAAAAGCTACAATCCACCATATGGATCGTTTTATACCCTATCCCTGAAATTTAAGTTGTTGGTAAAATTGATTATTAGTAACACCGAAAATCAATTTGATGCTTTCGGAAAGTTACACGATATGATTTTATATAATTGCAATTAGGTTAATATTAGGTTTATTATATTAATATAATATTAAAAGCTAACTAGCACATCACATTACAAACACTATTGCAAGATTTTATTTCTAAAACGGGTTTCTTTTCAATGCAATATTATGTGTTATTAACTTGGTGACGCTTTTGAACTCCACCATTCTGTATATTGTGGGATGTATTAGCTTATACTTCGGTACAAAACAAACAAATATAAAAAGTGTTGCTATAAATAAGCTTAATGTAGCCATGTCTGTATCTGGGCTTAAATTTTGATCTATCTGTAAACTGTTGTTATCTATAATCTGTAAACATATAATTTGAAATAACGTCCACTTAGATATAATGTCTTTATAAATCGCAATGTCTAAATGCCTGACTGTATGTTAGTTTTTATATTCTATCCTATAAGGTTATATTCGTTTTGAAAGAAGAGAAATAAAACGGATATGCACATTTTTAAATAAAGTTTCGACATCGAGATATTGATTGAAACGAACATTGCGATGATAGCGAAACCCAAAATTTTTTTTTCAAAATTCTGTGTGTCGGTCCGTCTGACAGCAATAGATTTGTAACATTAATATCAAATATGAATGTTACAGTGTATTTTGGCCAAACGCAAACCCCTCAGAGAAAGAAAAGTTGCGTCGGCCCAGCCGCGCACCCACCATGTTTTTGTTGATAGCAAAATTTGCTACACTTACTTTTAAAACTACCGGTCCAAATATAGTTGAGGACATATTAGAAAGCTATAATCCCCATTCCATCCTTAAAATAAATATCTCCAAAGTGTCGGCTTTAAGGCGATGAAATATAGAAAATGTCATATTGTCAGAACATATTGTTCAGACAGTTTATCCAAATCTTTTGTTGTTGACAAAAAACAACGTTTTTCGCTGGTTTTTGTATGAAGTAGTATTAACAAGTGGTTTTTGTATGAAATAACAAATGATTTTGCATAAAAATTTGTTTCCAAATGTTTAAAATTTTACCGAAAAACGTTTTTTTTATACTGAAAACGCCCCTACAAAGTGGACGTGGCAAAAACTTTGTAGACGAAATATAGACATAAGGATTGTCTAGATATCTTGTTTAAGCGCTTTCTCAAAATCTCTAACGGTTAGGCTAAATTATTTCTCTACGTTACAAACTATATATCAAAACTAATGTACCCCTATGGGATAGGGTATAAACATATGTGAAGACTACAGTTCGCTGTGCGGATCGTTTAATACCCTGTGACATCCTATTCCATCCTTAAAATGAACATCCACGAAATGTGGGCGTTATGCGGATGAAATATGGAAATTCAATTTTGTCACAACATATTGTTCAGACAGTTTATCAAAATATTGTATGGTTCGACAAAAAATCACGTTTTTCTTGTGTATATGGTATGGCGTAGGGTATACAAATGTTTTTTTTTTGTAGAAAAACGCCTTGAAAAAGTGGGGGTGGGATAAAATGATGTATTGAAGACAAAATTTTTGTACCAAATTTAGAAAGTCTAGCTCAAAAATTAAGGATCAAAAATCGGTGACACACAGACAGACATGGCTAGATCAACTAAGCTTGCGATTGCGAGTCTATACTTTGAGGTATTGGTATAGCGAAATTATTTCACTATGTTACAAACTTAATGGCAAAACTAATATACCCCTACGGGAAAGGGTATAAACATGGCCTAGAATTGTGACCAAAAAACTCTGTATACGAAGTTTGAAAAAAAAATCGGTCAAGCCGATTGGGGTTGACAAACCAATTCGGTGTTTGGACTGGTTTTATACCTTGTTTTACAGCACAAACTCGGTTGATGAATTTTTTATTACAGTTTACTCGCCTACAAAATCGTTTTTATGCCGGTTGAACTCATCACTTGTGCGTATGCCCATTCTTTTTTTTTAAATTAATATACAACACGCGTATTTCTATGTGGTTGAAACCCATCTAAGAACTAACCGAAGCTGCTTGAATTTAGTAATCAGACGAGAACCGTTTAATCCAGTTCATACCATCCCAAATGAAGTTTCAACTCAAAAATTACGATTACACAAATACTGCCGTTGTACGTTCTGCAAGAACTCCAGTGTGAGAATTTGCTCTCGTCATTGTAAGCATATCACAAAATCCTGCCAATGCTATACATAAGAGCTCCGTTTCGGAAATACTACAAAACTTCTAATAATATAACGCGAATGTCGACATTAGTTAGTTATCTTATTAGCTTATAATGTACAGCGTTATAGAACCTCTAACAATAATCAAAACGTATAACTAACTTAGAAAACTTAGACATGTCTGTCCGTCCGTCCGTACGTTACCATCTTTTGGGCCTTACATTTTGAGGTTGAATGATGAAATTAGGTACACGTGTTTGTTGTTGCTCCCAGCAGAACAAATGTAGAATATTTTTTTTGCCACACCCACTTTTCTGTGCGTGTTCAGTAAAAAAAGGTTTTCGGTAAAATTTTAGACATTTCGAAAATTGTTGATGCAAAATCCTTTGGATCAGCAGGCATTAGGATTCTTGATGCCTTTCGAGACATCTGACCAAGGCCTTAACGACCATGCGTTTTTTTTACGGAAATCTATTCATTGAACCACAAAAAGGAGGACGCTTATCAAACCGTCACAGTCGGTCTATTTGCGAGAAAAATAGGTTTTATATGAAGATAGTACGATTCAGATGCATATCCTTATGGCGAAAACCAGGGTAGCTCCATTAAAGATGGTGAGTCTTTCTAGATTGGAGCTTTGTGGAATAGTGATGTTGGCTACCATGATACAATACACCACACTAGTTCTTTAGCTAGGAAACATCAGATCGTATACTTGGTCAGTTTCGACAATCACTCGGATCGATGCACCTCCGACAAAATTGAAGAAGTTCGTTGGGAACCGGGTAACAGAACTGAATAAAATTCCAGCGATTATCACATCAATCACATAAATCCACACTCCGCGACTAGAAGAAAAACAATAAAATTATAAAAAACCGAAACTAAACAACAAACCGCCGCGCCGCTCGAGACAAACAATAAACATCTTCATTATCACTAACCACATACGTATCGTGAACTCAATCAAATGTAATTGTATGTCAATAGGTTTCTTAATCACTAGCACTTGCGTGGATCGTTTCGCAGTCATACATGATTAGCTAGTTGACATTACTTATCGAAAGAACGTCCTTTTTTTATTAAACTAAAAGGAATTTAAAAAAAGGTATAAGCTTGATATTTAGAAAATATTATTGTGTGATACTAATAAACACTTTTAGATGTGGCTTAAATGAAAATTTCCAAAGTTTCTATGACCATTTACCAATACACATTATAAAATAAATCATTGTTCAAAAATTGTTTTTTTTATTTATTTTGTTCATCAATTATTCCATCTTACAGCAATAAAACATTACTTAAGATTGCATTAAATTATGAGCTAATCGACACATTGCAAACTGGTTACATTCCTTTAAAATTAATTACACAAACGAACTAATCTAAATATTTTACAAAATGGGTACGTATTAAAATCAGATTTCTATTAGACAACCTACCAATGCTTAGGAGTGAAACTTATTATTGTTTGTGCAAAATAATGCCACGATGAAAATATGTTCAAAATCCCAAATAACATCAATAATAAAAACTGATATCGATTGTAATCGCCACACTTATGCAAAACCGATTGAAAATCCATTGTACTAAGATAAGTAACAATTTCAAGAAAAATATATTGTGACTAAGATTCCCGCATCAATCTGACTAAGATGCAGGTTTTTGTTTTAAATTATAACATGCATTTTGTTCACGACTAGCGATAATATAATAATAACCTAATATTAATAGTCTTATCATGCAATTATCTTAGTACCCCTCAACAGGGGATTGCAACCGTTTTTTAATAGTCTGGCCTAAGGTGATTTGTGAAACAGTGACTGCCCAACTAACAATTATTCCTCTATAGGGAAATAAAATTTAACTTCCGTAAGCAATTATTTCTGTTTAAGACCTTATGCAGAAAAATTCACAAGCATAACCGAAGTTATGATGGTATAACCTCTGTAAGTTTGTTTTTAAGCTTCCGGAGATGTTTTTTTTTGTTCATTTTTTTAGATTTGTGTAAAACGTACGTTAAGATGTTTCGGTAGAACTTCGCAAGGTCGCAAGTTAATCCGAAGCAAAGTATGTATAGACCTTTCGAATGAAGGGTTAAAAAGCAAAGGAAAAGTAGGTGAACCTATTGTAAAGTGTTGATAAGAGCAAGTCAAGGAAAAGATTGTCTATGGATTGTCTATACTCGGCATGTATATTAGCTCAAATTGGCGGTGAAAACAAATTTTTTTACCAGTTGCCTGTAATTTCTTAAACTGTGGAAACGAGTTTTCTGTCTTTTACAACTAGCTAATGTATATCTACAAAAACTTGCATTCGCCAAAGATTTGAGTAGAACTCGCACATCTGTTTGTTTTCTGCAACAAGCTTGAGCCTAGCTTGGCACTAGTGTTGCCAGATTTAACTTGTATGAAAAAACTAGAGATTTTCAAATTCTCTCGGGACAAAATTAAAACTCATAATAAATATAAACCTATTAAAATGTTTTAATTTCCTCTTATTTAAATGAGTGACTAGTACGATTTTGAACATATGAGTACTTGGGTATGTTAATTAGGTACGATTTTTTAATTTATAGGATCAGATTGTGAAACATATATCGAAAAATCTATATACTAAATCATTCAAAATAAAAACAATGCTTCAAATTACACATTTCTTCTTAAATCTAAAAAAATTGTAGTATTTTTTTTAATTTATGTGGTCAAAAATAAAATGTTATATACACTATAAGAAGGCTACAATTCGCTGTGTGAATCGTTTACTCTTTATCCCATCCCATCCGTTGAATACATTATCCCTTCCCATCCTTAAAAAGAATGTACCAAAAAAATGGGAGGGGCCAAAAACTGAACGAGGATGAAATATAGAAAATGACATTGTCACCAGATCTTGTTCAAACAGTTTACGGTTTGGGCAAAAACTACGTTTTTTCTAAAAAGGAGTAGTCGCAGTGGATGGAGATACAAAACTTGTACACTTGTTCAGCTTGGAGCAAAAAAGAGCCATGTACCAAATTTCATTTTTCTAGCTCAACATTTTGGTCCAAAAACTGGTGACGTACGGACGGACGGACGGACAGGCACAGCTAAATTGACTCAGCTAGCGATTCTGAGTCGGTCCTTATACTTTAAGGTATGGGTAGGTACATTATTTCTCTATATTTAAAGTTTTATATCAAAACTAATGTAACCTTATATGACATGGTATTTAAATAGAAATATTTAGTTACTTTTTATATTTTAAGAAATTTTTAGCAAATTTAATTCTTTTAGTATTATTTTTTTGCAAAATTGTAAAATTCCGAACATGTGTAATCGAAATTAAAAGTTGTTACTATTTCGGCATTAATCAAATCTGGTGAACATATAGTTATTTCTCACCTCCGTCAATTTAAGAACCGTCAGTAAAAACAGTTTTTCTACATAGCAATTGCAACTAGAAATACAAAAAAGAAAGGACATTTTTTTGAATTATATGTATTTAGTATTTGGTCCATTGAATAATTTTTAAAAATATTTTATTTTGTGAGACAGCTGATTTCTTTATCACTGAGTTCCAAAATAACTTCTAAGTGATTTCGTCTGATTTTAAATCCTAATCTATTTCACAAATAATAAATAGCATTTTGAAAATGTTAAAAATGATAGGTTTATCGAAGTTTAAAAATTAAAGCTTATATTAAAAATTATTTTTAGGAAAATCATAAAATTTTTCTAAATGAAAACCAAATAAAAAAAAGAAAATGGTTCCATTAGAATGGAGCAACGTAACATCCAATACGTCTCTGCTAAAAGAACGTGAAATTTTTCTAATTGATTTACAGGACTGGAAAGCTCTTAGTAGTTGATATCACTTTATAGACTAGACATCAGCAATACTATAGATGTAATCAGTGGACGCAACAATAAATGCAAAAGACTTCTGTAAGATCCAAACGACTTTTATAATCTGCACAAATAACGGCTTCTGGTTCTTTGTTATCTTTATCTTGGAGCATACTGTTTCCAAAATCGTTGTGATTTGACGAACGCAGCAGTGGAAAACCTTTTCCGGTTTATTTATTATTTATTACACTTGAACCCCAGATAGACTCCAGAAAGAACAATGCATTTTAAGTCTTCATCATCTATTCATTCAGAATTCCATCAAATTGATACAGCTGTGTAGGGACATGGGATCTAATGTTCAATGTTTATAGAATTCCGTAGATGATTATTCCTTGAATGGGAAGCGGACTCGATCGGAACCAATAATTCGATTGACATCTACAAGGATGGTTCTAAAACAAAATGTTGAGTAGATGCAGGTATTTCCTCCAAATTGCTTAATGTAAGCATATATTTTTGCCTTCCCGATCGTTGTAGCGTTTTCCAAACGAAAATCATGACAGTCAAAGAAGCCTTGTCTTTGCTTTAAAGGGAAGTAATATCCACGAAGTATATTAGAATCTTCAGCGACAGCCGAGCAGCAATAAAATCCCTGGAAGCCATCTGGTTTAATTCGAATTCAACTAACGAAAGCTGTTATTCAAGCAACTCTGACCTAACTTTAACCATAAGCGCTCCATCTGCTAAACAATGCTGAACAGATCAAACATCGGCACCATAATCAGTATATCAATGCAATGAATGGGAATGCAGGAAATGGGTAAGCTTCATCTGGAAGACTACTCCTTCACTTATCTTAGTGAGCTGCCAGAAAGCTCCTACGGTACATAGCAACCTCTGAATGGTTTAATTAGGCGACCAAATATAGGGAAGTCGACGGATCCACGTGGTACCACAACGGACCTTTATGGTTTAAAACGTTCGGTTATACAAAACCAATCCAACAGAAGAAAACTGAACAAAATTCAAACAAGCTAGAAATTACTGTAATTCCCATTTAAAACGTGTCAAATTCCTATACGACCAAAACGAATTCTGCAATGTCCCAGAGGTAGTAAAAACGTTTGGCCATTTGTCAAAAATATAAAAAAAATCGGCCTCATCATCAGTTCCGACGCTCATTCACAATGACATTCCAGCTGTCAGCTCTTTAGACAAAGCCAATCTGCTTGCTGCGCATTTCGCAGCCAGTTCTACATTGCCGGATTGTGTCCAGTCTCCTCCTGTACTTGAGAACGTAAATCATTCTATGGGACAAGTTAACTTTGGTACTCGTACAGTTGCAAGAGTTTGATTTGATCTTGATACACAAGTCCGCTGGTCCAGATGGTATTTCCCCAATTATTCTGAAGGGGTGTTCTTCTACGACAGCAAAACCACTGCGTAAGCTGTTCTATCTATCCTACTCATAAGGTCTATTACCGAGTCGGTGGAAAACTGCATTTGTCCAGCCTGTACCAAAAAAAGGCGAATTTTCTTCTCTCTATAACTACCGACCAATTGCTGCTAAATCGTCAGCTTATGAAATATGTATCTCGAAACACAAAAACTTCTTTATGACAGGCAGTATGGTTTTCGCACCAACAGGTCCACTGGTGGTTTGATGACATATCTCACCGAAAAGTGGAACCAATCTATCCACCATGGTGAAGAAAGTAAGATTGTTGCACTTGATATTCCAAACAGGGTTTGTTGGAAATGCGTGCATTTGGAATCGATGAAAAACTTATATTAAAATTATCTTTCGAAACGTTCAATTCAAGTTTTTTTTTGGTCGTATTTAAGTCTGCAATTCACCTAATAAATGCTGGTGTCCCTCATGGTTGATCTCCTGTCTGCAACTTCTAATCTAATTCGTTTTTACGTTTACGTCCCCAATCTTCGAACGTGGAATCTAAACGACAACATATGTTAAGCTCAATAAATTCCGACCTTGACAGCATCATCAAATGGGGTAGATCTAACAGAGTAGAATTCAATGCTTTCATTACACAGTGCTGTCTTCTGTCGTTAAATCGAAACCAAAATCTAGGTTTGTGTGGAAGTAACGACTTACGTTGGAACGACCACATATTCCAAGTCGCTAAAAACGCAGCAAAATGTTTAGGTTTCCTTAATCGATGTAAAAAATACTTCACCCCTTCTGATCTGGCCACAATATATAAAGCGTTTATACGCCCTAAACTTGAGTTTAGCGCCCACATATGGTCGGGTGCACCAAAAATAACATTGCACCTCCTAGGTGGGATTCAAACGCGTGCAAAAAGACTTATAGGAGACATTAGAATATCGAGTTCTTTAGTTTCGCTTGAACACCGTCGAGATATCTCATGCCTTACATTGTTTTGTCGCTATTTTAACACCCAATGCTCAAATGAAATAGCCAGCTGCATTCCTATCATTCAACAATTCAGCTGCAATACTCGTTACGCTATGAATGTAAATCAGTTTACCCTCGAGCCTATCTTCGGACGAACGCTGAAATATAGAGATTCTCTCACAAACTCTGTTTTTCCTTTCCATTATAACTTACAGACGTTTCCTTTCATCTTATCCCGATTTTCCTTAACGCCCGCACTGTGCTAAAACAGGGTATTCATAACCCCTTGAGTGCGCGCAAATTATAAAAAAAAAAAAAAAAAAGTGTATGCTTTCACCAAATATAGTACTGTAGGCCCACAACATTTTACAAAATATAATTTTTTAAAGCAACAAATCTAAGGCACACCCAATTCAACATCAACACAAGGAATGGTACTTTAATGGAGATGCCAAAAAGACTGACCATAGAAAACCGAAAACTCCAAACTCCAAATGCTTGCTTTACCAAGCCCTAATGTTACTTGCTCTAGCTCTACTTTATGACACCGAGTGTTCAACTATAAGTAGGAAAGCGACCGCGTACTTTATCAGCTGTACCAAGATTTGCATGTAGTACAAATTATTTAATCACGGCCACATATATATAATGAACAGACCTGCCATATAAAAATTATACATCACCTCAATTTTCTCGAAAACAGCTCTAACGATTTTGATTAAACTTCACATATACTATAAGCATATTAGTTTCAACTAAACTGCAAGCCCAGTTCTTTCGAGAAAATCCATATAACGGATTTTTGCATAAAGGCCATATAAAAAATTGGCAATTTCTCGCAAACTATTTGGCAAAATTGAATGAAATTCTCTCATGCTTGGGATATGATCAAATGCCCAACTCGATGTGAAAGAAAGATTTTTCATTGGAGATAATGTCCAGTTTTATTATTTTTTTTTGGGGGATTTAGTGTAGTAATAATTTTTTTGGCGGATTTCTTATTGCTCCCAAACATGAATATCTGCTACCAGAACCACAAACACACACAACACATGAATGAGTCTGGTGTCTGCCTATCACGATCATTCATTTTGACTATATGTGTGTAAAAACAGGACGCAAACGAAAGGGTTTCAATGGAAACATGGATACCTGCTATGTTTTATGAGCGCCTGGTACAGATTTTACAGGACGGATTCAGCAAGAACCACAAACACAAACACATGAATGAGTCTGGTCTTGTCTGCCTGTCACGATCATTAATGTTCACAGTAGGTAAGTAAAAAAAGGGCGCAAACGAAAGGCTTTCGATGGAAACATGAAGGGTTGTGTACGTTTTCTCCAAGACATAATCCCCAAAACAAAATCTTCAAAATGCCCAAACTGAAATCTCCAGCAGCCAAATCCCCAATGGGAGAATGCCCAGGGCTTAAATCTCCAAACCAAAATCTCCAAAATATAGATGTTCAATAGAAAATCGCCGCGATTTAATCGCGTGATTCACTACTTGATCATCTACCTTGTGGAGATACCTATCTGGCTTAGATTAAATTAATGAAATGTTGTACACAAATTAAATATATTTGCAGTGCATATTTCAAATTAATTAATTTTCAATTTCAATTCAAATTAAAAAGTAATAGGTTATAACAATTTAAAAAAGATAATGAATTTAGTATTTTTTTTTTTTAAAAAGGTACATTCACAAAGAAAGGAGTGATTTGTGAAATGCCTACGAAATACACATGTCAGACTAAAAGTGCAGTATTCATTTTTATTTTTCTCTTACAAAGAGAAAGATATTGTTTTTGTGAAAATTTTCGACCTCGAGATTTTGATTGATTCTAACATTGCTAACGATGATAGCGGATCGTAATGACCTCGGTTCGTCAGTCCATTTGTTCGTACAGGTCTCTCCAGCCTAAACTACTTAACCAATTTCCTTCAAGCTTCGTATACAGCGTTTTTTTGGTCATAATTCTAAGCCATTGTCAATTTCTCTCAAACTATCTGGCCAAATTGAATTAAATTTCATTTATAATTATTTGCCCAATTATCCCTAAACGGAATTTTCAGTTTTGGCCAATAACGGAAAATCATTATTTTTCACATTCACATTCGTATTGTCACATTTCGACATTATTTATACCATTCTTGGCATCATAATTCGAATTAAATATTATTGTGTATTTTGGTCAAATTGTTACAAACATCAAGTTAACTCGCTGTGAAAGACAAAGTTGCGTACGACACAGTCGCACACCCACCACTCGTTTTTAATAATTTTGATTTCATGTTAAAAATCTGGTTTTGAAATTTGCGAGATAGTTAAAAGTATATTTAGTCACTCAATAAGAATCTGACATTATTTTGCTCTCCCCAATTTTTTCTAAATATCAAATATCTGCGGACATACCCCAAAAATAACAAATTTGTCCCAATTGCTAATGTTAACAGGGCCGTCTCCAATTTTGATTCCTCAACATTCTCAACTTAAAACTGGATATAAAGATTGTGCCTTATGTTTTTCCTTTCTGAATGTTAGTTCATCGAGGTCAGTGACTCGCCGATAAAGCGCAAGAAGCAAATATTTTACAATGTTTGACATAATAACTACTAAATTTCACGAAAATAAACACAATATGTGTCAGCATAATTTCACACTTCTGATTTAGATAACAAATTTTTAGCCAACTTCTTGATGCTACAAATAATATTCAAAGGTAATCCTTTTATCTATTTAATATATTAATTCCGAGATGATAAAGATAAATATAATTTTTATTTTATTGCTTAATAATTTTATACTAGCTTAGACACAAGTAATCCTATCATATCTTGATTGTGAGGACTGCGAAACCTTATGTTTATTGATGTCCTGCAAATTAATTAAATATTTACTGATTTCATGACTTCTGATTGTCAAAATACAAATCTGAATAAATCTATCTATGTCTGGCTGTTCGACGTGTAGGCCCGTCTATATATGACCAGTTGCTAGGCCTAACCTTTTGATCTGGGATGATAAAATTAGCAGCAAAATTAGCATTAAATATCGAAGAATAACGTTCACCATTTCAACAAGCCATAAGATTAGCCTCAAATGGTGTACTTAGTTTCTTGCACCTACCAGCAAGAATCACTGGTTTGCCAAAAAAATAAGGGTTTTCTTGATCCTTAGCTCAAAATGAGCACTACAAGGCAAATCTGCAGGTGAAGGCAAATTTCGCCATTGAGCTTTATAGACGAAGATGAAGGAAAGAACACGGCTTTTTAGAAAAGGGGTGGTGGGTGCACGACTGGGTCATACGCAACTTTCTCTTTCACATCGAGTTAATTTGACGTTTTTAACAATTTGACCAAAATACACAATAACATTTATTTTGATTAATGATGCTAAAAAAATCCGTTTGGGTATAATTGGGCCAAAACCAATTATGTAGAACTCATAAAAAACAGTAATAGTAATTTATAAATGAAATTTCATTCAATTTGGGCAAATAGTTTGAGAGAAATTGACAATGTTCTGAAGTTAATTCAAAATCGTTAGAGCCGTTATCGAGAAAATTGAGGTTATGTATGCTTTTTATATGGCAGGTACCTGTAATAACGTGGCTAAAAGCAAACAAATTAGAATTATGAAGTTTAAAGAAAATGACAGACGGACCGACGAACCGACGGATGGGATTCCAAAAACCACTTCTTTTTCACGAAAACCATATCTTTCTCTTTATAATAAAAAGTTAATAATGTAAATTATTTTTTGTTGGATATATTGCACTACTTGTCATTTTTTAATTCATCAAAGTCTGGTGTTAAGTTTTGGCTCGATGTAATTTTTAATGATAGTTGGATGTTGTAGAACGAGGATAGACTCTGCTTGACGTTGAATTGGCAATGCCTAGTTTTTGTAACTCTGACTACGTATCAAGTGCTAAGTTTAAACCCCCAAGCGGTAACCATCGGCTACTGGTCTCATCCAACCGGATTTGACTTGCATCGTGCTGGGAGATTTTAACGCAAAGGTAGGAAGAGACGACATCTTTAGCAGTATTGTCTTAAAACATAGCCTACACACCAACACGTTTGGTAACGGACTTAGGCTAATTGACTTCGGTACGGAACGAAATGCCACTATAGCCAGCACATGGTTTCCTCACCTCGATATCCATAAGGGGACATGGCGGTCTCCAGATTAACGAACGATCAACCAAATTGATCATATTGCGATAGAAAAAAAACACGCATCCAGTATTTTGGATGTCCAAACTTTCCGAAGAACTAACATCGACTCTGACCACTTCCTTGTTGCAGCCAAGGTAAGAATGCGGATATCCACCATGCCACAACAATCCAGAAATACTGTGAAAAAGTGTAATGTCGAAATACTGCAATCGTAAGAGACCGCCAAGACTTCGCGCAACGCGTATCCCTTTACCACTCGATTAACAACGTACCTAGAGCATCCAATGTCGAAGAACAATGGCAACGATGCCAACAGGCCATCAGATCAGACGCAACTGATGTGATAAGTTTTTCGCGCCCGCCAACAAGAAACCCCTGGTTTGATGAGGAATGCCAAAATATGCTCGCAGCCGAGAACGAGGCCTACAAGGCTAAGCTGCATGTTAAAACGAGAGCTGCCATTAAGCTCTATAGACAGAGAAGAAGGGGAGAACACCGGCTTTACAGAAAGAAGAAAAAAAAACAAGTAAAGGATATAGAGAGGTGCCACTCCAGGAACGATGTTCGCAAGTTGTACCAAAGTGTAAAAGTCAAAGCCAAGGATACAAGGCTCGAACAGAATCCTGTGGTGATGAACAAGAAAATATCGTAGTTGAGACACAGTCGATGCTGAAGATATGGAAGAACAGTTTAACGGCGATGACGAACAACATTCCGCTGTCAGGCAGAACGAACCATTCAATATTGGCAACGACAGCGAAAACTGCCAACCACCCGACCTGAGTGAAGTAAGGATTGCAATATCTAAGCTCAAGCATAATAAGGCCGCCGGAAATGACGGCCTTGCCGCTGAGCTTTATAAAGCCCACGGATATGACTTGGTAGGTAACATCCACCAACTTATAAGCCATATCTGGTCGGAAAAAAGTATGTTTGAAGAAAGGAAACTTAGCATCGTTTCCCCGATACACAAAAAAGGAGACCCTCTAAGGCGAAACATTTTTTTTTTCGAACCGTCAAAGATTTTGATAAACTGTCTAAACAAAATGTTCTGACAAAGCCGACATTTTGGGTATACTTATTTTAAGGATGTGATGGAATAGGTTATTAAACGATCCACACATCGGACTGTAGCCTTCTCATATGTTTTAATGTAGGATTTCAAGTTATTTTTAACATATTTTAATAAGGACATAAAATACGGTGTACAGTATTGTATGTGTTGCATTCATATTCCACCCTAGAAATTAATAAATTGCTTTACCTACTTTTATCAACCTACTCATTTCTACCAAGGTCAAATTCTTCTTCGTAAACAAACGTTCACCGAAGATGTACGCAAAAAAAAAAAGATTACAACAATCCATTTAACAGATGTCGCATCAACTTACATCTCGAGACAATAATTGTCTAAATGCAAATAATTCGTATTATACGTAAAGTCCAACAAAACCTGTACTAAGCGAGCACAAAAAAGTAGTTACTGACCTTTGCAGCAGTAACCTTTCAATGTTGGCATTTTGAGACATTTTAAATTAGTGTGTATAAAGCCGTTTGTTACAATTATCGTGTACATGTTTTCGATCAAATAAATTAAATATCACATTATTACACTGGTACAATCTGACCTAAAGGGCCTCAGCTAAACAAAAAGTAATGCATTTACCTTAAATACACATAGGATTTCCCAAACCCAAGACAATATTAAACTGCATTTCCTTAACCTTTAGCATATATCCACTCGTGGGAGTATTTTCGATTTACCTATGTCTGTGCGGCTGTTTGGACTTTTTGCAATTGTACGCTATCGGTATTCAGTGGCTAAGGAACTGTGCCGCTCACTCCAAGCGGCACATACTCCAACAGAATACCATGACAAACAATTGAATGACTACCAATTCCATGGGATTATAATAACGCATTTTGTAAACGAGTATAAAAAGACCAAATGGGTTTCATTTAAGTTACAGTCTTTGATCTCTTCTTTTCGTAAAAGGTGATTCAGTCGTACCTATTTAATATTAGGAATACCGTTTGCTGTGAAAATGCAAATTCAGGTGTGATTATAGTTTATTTAATAAGGTTGAGTGGCCTTTAAAATGCTACTAGTAAACAAACGATTCACTAATTAAAGGCCATTAAATAGTTTGTCAACATAAATCTATTGAGAAAAGAGTGTGTTCGTCAAGTCATCGGATTGTGTTCTTAAAATATACTAGGATCAAGCTTTTAACTCTTATTTTTACAAGTTGTGACAGTGAATCAAGTTTATTATAACGCTACAATTTTCAATTTAATGTACCAAATATATAAACAAACATAGATTCCTTTAGTTTTAAAACACCGTTAGGACTTTAAGTTGCCCATTAAAACCCTGCAAACGGATTAAGGATTCCTTTTGTGTTGAGTGCGTTTATGTGTGTATAAAATGTAAACAACCTATCATAATTGTATTTCTTATGATTTTATATTTTTATATTTACATATATTAATTATAATCAATAGAAGTACAAGAAATTCAATAATAATAGTATATTGCAAAAGAAAATCGGATTTAAAAAAATGGTTTAGATAGCTGAATGATTATTAGACCTAATTGACAGAATTTGTAATAATATTATTAATTTTTAATGAAAATGTACAAATCTACTAACTGAACAAAATTTAATCGATTCTTTAGAACTTTGTAAATTATTCGACAAACTAATAAGGAGAAAATTTTTGCTTCCTTTATCGTATTCAGTTTTTTATACGATTTTTGAAAATGATTATAAATTTTTAACCCTAATGCTCAAAATTCCGATGATCCAAGATCTCAATATCGTTATTCCCGTTAAATACTGCCGGCCCAATGTTCAGACTCCAACGTGTTTATTTCAAAAAGAAAAACTAACAGCTAAATTTATTTCAAAAAGAAAAACTCAACAGCTAAAATTTGCCCGCATTCTAGAGTTAACTAATTTGAACATAAGATCTGTAAATAATGACAAGTGAAAAAACTATTACACTGTTCCGAAATAGACGACAAGTTGCATATTTATGCGGCTCTGCAACTTGTGGTTTCATATGATTTGTACCATAAACGACAATATGAAATTGAATGCATTTGTTGTTGCATATATTTTGGGCACATATCTCATTATTTTCCCACTTCTGTCTTCGAAACGGTTTTTTTGAAATTTCTTATCTAAAATATTTTTTAAAATTTCTCACATGCAGATAGCCTGATTTTAAATCGCAGATACAGATGTCAACGTTTACACGGCATGTAATACGAATATAACTTAAGTAGAACTACAGTGCTCTGCCTGGGCTCAACCATTATGGCTTTCTAATTAGCCTAGTCCTGAGCTCGTCGCCTCCAACAAGTTTTTTGAGGTTTATATTTATACGGGCTCAGTGGCGCGATGGTTAGTGCGATGAACTGCCGCGCAGAAGGTCTGGGTTCGATTCCCAGCCGTAGCAACACCTAAATGATTTTTCACTGGGCCTCCTCTCGTGATGATCTGACAAATCATCCGAGTAGTATCAATTGTCATGAAAAGCTTATCTCAACTAAGCCGTTCGGAGTCGGAATAAAACAGGAGGTCCCGCCATCGTGCTAAGAAGTACACACGCACACATGAATGGTTGTGAGAAGAAAGCTAGGCCCTAGGTACTAACGAGCCTGTTGCGCCATAAATTTATTTATTTTATATTTATAGTTCAGCTTTCACTTTGTCATACACTTTTTCAAGTGAGGTGAACCATTCCGTCCGGAAGAATACGTTTGCAGATGTTTATTGATTCTGCTTTTGAATTATTGAAAATTAAAGGAAATACGTCTTCGCGAAGTTAGTGTTTGTGTCCGGCGTTTGCTCCTCTAACATATTCAACACGATAACGAAGAGCTCTCCTACAATGCTTCGCTGACCTGAGGTTGAAAAGGTAAATTAAGGCAAAATACGTCTATAAGGCGGATTTGCTAGTCTTGGGTAGATTCCATTAAGTTCAGTGGTCGTTTTGGGGCCGAACTACAAAGTATATTAAGACCTGGTCTTATATGTACCCTAAAGAGACAAATCTGGTGTGAAATAGTTCTTTGATCTTAAAACGTTACTTAGTTTTGTCCCCGCTGATTTGGCGATTTGGCTGTGGGCGGAAGATTGCGACTACCATGTATGTGCGCTGGCTATAGCTGTATTTCGTTTCACAAAAAAGTCAAGTAGGCTAATCCCGTTAACAGATGTAGTTTTGTGTTGTCTGGGTTTTTTTTCGACAAAGCTCGTAGTTCTTAGTTACGTCATATTTTTCCTATGGAACGAGAACGTGTACACATAAAGCATAATGTTGGCGAAATATTCATTATTGTACCTTTGAACGTTTGCTAATCTACCAAAATTAGGACTTCTGGCTTAAGTCTGGAGTTCACGAGAAATCAACATTCTATTCAACAAAGCAGGATTTTTTTCTTTTTTTCCGAATTGACATTTTATCCATCAGAATTTTTTTTATGAATTAATAGCTTAGTTTTCCCACATTCCACTGGGTCGTACGCAACTTTCTCTTTCAGAGCTAAGTAATTTGACGTTTTTAATAATTTGTTTATGTTTATTTTGATTAATGATGCTTAAAATGATATAAGTAATGTCGAAATGTGATTATACGAAAGTTTATTCCGTAATTGAAAGTCATCGGTGTCCATGTGAATAGTAATGATTCTCCGTTATTAGAAAAAAAAACTCTAAATTCCGTCTAGAGATAACTGGGCCGAAACCAATTATGTGGAACTCATGAAAACAGTAATAGTAGCATACAAATTAAATTTCATTCAATTTGCCAAAATAGCTTGCGAGAAATTAACAATTTTCTTTATATGGCCTATATGCCAAAATTCGTTATATGGATTTTCTCGAGAGAACTGGGTAGATATACAGTTTTGTTGGAGCTAATATTCCTATAGTATAAATGAAGTTAATCAATATCGTTATAGCCGTTTTCGAGGAAATTGGGGTTATGTGTGATTTCTATATGACAGTTACCGGTAATAACATAGCTAAATGCAGACAAAAGAATGGGCTAGAATTATGACCAAAAAAAAACGCTGCAAAAGAAGTTTGAAGAAAATCAGTTAAGTCGTTAAGGCTGGAGAGATCAGTACAGACAGACGGACCGACAAACCGACAAACCGACCAACCAAAGGACGGAATTCGAAAAAAAAAAACACTTTTTTGGATTCCGCTATCATCGTAATGTTAGAATCAATCAAAATCTCGAGGTCTGAAATTTTCACGAAAACAATATCATTCTCTTTGTAAGCGAACGTTAAAAATATGGATGAATAATCTACCAGATGGTGATGACATTCATGACGTTCATGAACATTTCTGCAACAGCAGTTGGACCATGCAGTGGGGGTTATACTTTGCATACATCCGAGATCCAGTTTGTGTGTATGCAAAGTTTAAACATGGGTGGCAAGCATGATACAGGTGTTATTGCACTGCACAGTTCTTTTCCTTCGGAACCCCTTAAGGATTTGTAACTAAAAAATATTTAGTATAAAACATCGAAAATGTGTTTCTTTCTAATGCATATAATTGTCGAAAACAATAGAACATATTATTACTTGCATTTGAGTGATACAAATGCTCATCCGTTTTCTATAAATGCTTGTAGACAAGTCATAAAAAAAATACGAAAATAAATCGAATAAGCAGTTGGCCTGAACTTCTTGTTCAACTGATCAATTATTTGGCAATCTGTGTTGTATTTGTATATTTTACCATCATGTTGGATTTTCTAAGGATCAGCATTAATATGAATAGTGATATTTCCAATTCCTAAGAGCCGCAAATCGATAAAATCTTAAAGAATTTCGAACAAACGTTCGATTTAAAACTTCGGTAATATTAATATGAACTTTTCTTTGGTAATCATTTAAACCCGCGTCCACTTTTTTGAGACGATTTCATATAAAAACTATTTATATGCCCTACCCCATAGCATTTGTAGTAGAAAAACGGCATTTTTTGTCGAACGATAAAAGTTTTTGATTAACTGGCTCAACAATGCCATTTTCTATATTTTTTCATCCCCCTAACTCCCACATTTTGACGATGTGAATTTTAAGGATAGGATGCAATAGGGTATTAAGCGATCCGCACAGCGGATTGTAGCCTTCTCATATGTTCTTTTTAATAATTTCCAAACGTTGCTCGTTTGTCAACTTTACCTAGATAAAATTGTCAGCCTTGGTTTATGTCATGACATTGAAAGATTTTAAAAATAGGTTGGAAATTTGCAGTTTAAAATACGAAGTTGTTAATTTATTTATTCTAGAAACTGGGCTCATTGGCGCGATGGCTAGTGCGATGAACCACGCAGAAGGTCATGTTTCGATTTCCAGCCCTAGCCACACCTAAATGAATTTTCACTGGCCCTCCTCTCGTGATGATCTGAAAATTCATCCGAGTGTCAATTGTCAAGGAAGCTAATCTTTAATTCGCCGTTCGGATCCGGCATAAAACAAAAAGTCCAGCCTTCGTGCAAGAATTACACACACACACTTCAATGGTTTTTCTCACAGCGGCCCTGGGTACTAACAAGCCTGTTGCGCCAAAAAAAAATGTATTTAGAAGCCGTTATATAAGATTTATCGCCAGTATCGCCAGAAGCATGTGAAATCCCCACCATTAGTAGTTAGTGAGGACAAGAAAAGTATATGCTATCAACAAATTTTCAGAACATATTGTTAAGACAGTTTATCAAAATCTTTTATAGTTCGACATATAAACAACGTTTTTCTCCTGCATATGGTATGGGTTAGGTTATACAAATGGCTTTTATAGGAAAACGCTCCCAAAAAAGAGCGTGGGTTGAAATGAAAAATGGAAGAAATGTTTATATTATCATACCCAATGATTTTGCATCAAAAGTTATTTTAAAATTTTACCGATTTTTCCGAATTTTTTTTTACTGAAAACACACCCAAAAACTAGACTAAACGTTGTATTGACGAAATATAGAAATTAAATGCGCGGCAGGTTGCGAATTTTAAAAACTTTTGCAGATTATCCTACAATATTCCATTATCCTAGCTCAAAATTGAAGGCCTTATCGGTGACGTACATACGGACGGACGGACCGACAGACAGAGAAACATGGCTTAATCGACTCAGCTAGCAATTCTGAGTAGATCCATATAGGTACTTTGAGGAATACCGAGCTAAATTGTTTCTCTATCTTACAAACTATGTATCAAAATTAATTGAACCCTAAGGGATATGGCATAAAAAAGTTAATAATTTCCAGAGATACCGTATTTATTCTAATTATTTGTTTTAATGTTGATTTACAGCAGCTTTTTGTTTTAATTGTGAGTTCCGCTACTATCGTACACTGTGGTGTTATACCTTATGCTTATGGACACGCTGGATTGCCTGCCCCGGGACCTCTACCACACTATGCCTATGCACCTGGACCAGCTGCAGCGCCTGAGCCATATTATGCACCAGGTTAATAAGTCACGCGTATCAAGTCATTTACTATTTTTTGATTCATTGATTATTTCAGTTGCACCTAAAGTAGCAGCCCCTGAACCATACGATGTAAATCCAAAGTATTCGTTCGCCTATGACATACAAGATGGATACACTGGAGATTCTAAAAGTCAACATGAAACTCGTCATGGGGATGTTGTAAAAGGAAGCTATTCCGTTGTTGATCCAGACGGTACAAAACGTACTGTTGATTATACTGCAGATCCACACAATGGATTCAATGCTGTCGTTCGTAAGGAGCCACTTTATGTAAAGGCTCCTCCTCCCATCGCACCAATTGCACCGGCACCACCACCAGTACCATTACCCTCTAGCCATTTACCTCTCCCAGCACACTATGCCAGACCTGTACCATATGCAGCTTCATACCCAGCTGTACTTAAAGCTGCGCTTCCAGCTGGACATTATTATCATCGCTAGATTTTAATATTTACCGTTTAACGTATTCCTTGTTCATTCAAAAGTAAAAACGTGTGTGTATGAAGAGAAAAAATTCAATGAGTTCTGTTTCACTTACATTTGTAAACGATTCTTTAATAATAAAAAAACATTAACGAGATTATGTGGACATTATATATAATTTATAGTTTTACTTTCATGCAGTTAAAAGTAAAGTATATTTCGTCCTTTCCAAAGTTTTCTCCATCCTCTAAGGTGTTTGGTAAAGCTCTAAAAAAATCGCATATTTCGTTCTTATTGAAGGACTTATTTTATTGAAGATTTTATTGTGATCTTCATATAGAAATAACTTACCGACCCGTTGTTTCTGGCAAAAAAAGACATAAAGCTGAGCCAAGGAATGACATAAAGCCGAGTATGAGTTCGGGCATTGCGCTGAATATTAGTCTCGAGTGTAGAATATATGAACTTAGGAATGTGAAACCGTACCCAATAACATGAACAGCTGCCACGCCTTGACCTCGAACACAGGTTGGTATAAGTTCGGTTGCATATTGGGCCCCAGAGTTGTAGGCGACAGTGACACCAAATCTTCCAATAATAGACAGACTGACTAGTAGTGCAACACCTGTGAGAATAAATGCGTTCTTTTTAATAAAGGATTAAATGCATAGAAAGCATATCAATATCCTGATAGCTATCAACAAAAACGACAAACTAACCGTTGCTAACATTCAATATAGTGGAGAACAGTTCAAGTTCTTTATGAGCATATCAAGTTGAAAAAAAGATTTAAACCCCTTATTGTTCAAAATTGAAATTGATTTTAGAATTATGAAAATCCAAGACAGATCAATACAAGATAGCGAACGAACTGCTCCATATAGAATATGAAACAAACCTTGAAAGATGAGCACCACCAGGTAGCGGAATCGTTCCATGATAGTTTGTTAACCTAAAATTAATCGCTTGGGTGTTAGTGGAGCTACTTTGCCCGAGAAACCAGCTTTTGGCAAGAGTAATTCTACATGTTATTATTATAAATGGTAGTCAAATGGTAGGGAATGCGATTATATGAAACCTTGAGTTTTCACCTAGCTTATGCCTACAAACTCCAAAGCTCAGCCTTCACGTGGAGACCGCTGAGCGCATAATACCTTAACCGTAGATAGGGTATGACCGCATGTGTAAAGTCTTGGCGGCAGCAGATGAGAAAGGGGAAGGCATTTTTTTTTGCACTAGTGCACATATTCTCTTTTTAGGCGGAAGAACCCCCAATGTGTAGTCAACGGTAGCGTCTAAAGTCCCAGTTATAATACACAAAGTGAAAAACCTAGATAAACTGCTTTGACATACTCGGTCAACTGGCCATAGCTTAATATTGTGGGATAGGGATGGACCCGTGTCAAAGGGGTATCGAATAAATTGGAACTGCACCTTGTGACTTGGGTGCCTAACTCACAAAAAAAAAACTTTGTTACGAAGCAGCTCTTGGTTGCTATTCTTATTTTTGAGGACCATGCAAAACGAAAAAAGGACAACGACATTCGTATCTGCACCTGGAATGTGAGAATATTGAATACTAGCGGAAGCCCCATACTGCTAAAAAAAAAACAGACATTATTGCCACACAGGAAATACGATCTGCTGCACAAAAAGAGGATGAAAATCTGTGGCATCTACTACGGATCGCGTTTTAGTGAGCAACAAAAGCGACCTTTTGGATGTGTACAAGTCCAGACTTAGGCAAGAAGTCTTAGGATTTTGAGACATTAGCGAACGCAATGTAACAATCCGAATCAAGGCCAAGGTCACCAACATAAGCGCTCATGCTCCGACGGAGGAAAAAGATGAAATAGTGAAAGATCGATTCTACGAGCTCATTAACCAAACTAATGGGCGACTGCTGAAGTACCATGTGAAAAACGTGCTGGGAGATTTAAATGCAAAGCTCAGAAGAGAAAACATCTTTAGAAGTATTGTCGAAAAACAAAACATCGTTATTAACTTTTTGGTTCAATATCCACCATACCACCGGCATCTAATGGAACAACGGAAACGCAAGTTTTAGCAAAGTGTTAAACGTCAACGTCAGAGATACAAAACTCGAAGAAAATCCTAACGAGATGAATATTATAGGTGAGAAAAAGTCGATTCTAGGGATATGAAAGAATCACTTCTGCAAAGTGTTAAACGGCGATAACAACAACATTCCGCTATCAGGCAGAACAAAATATTCAATATTGGCAACGACTGCGAAAACTTATAACCACTCGAAATAAGTGAAGTGGGGACATCAATATCTAAACTCAAGCTTAACAAGGCTGCCGGAAATAACTCTTTCTTGACTTGATATGTAACAGCAAACATTATAAGGTCATACAGATGACGCACTGCAGAGAAAAAAAATTGTTCTATGGCGGGTTGAGCTGGCATACATATCGTACATATCGTGCCATATGTTTGGATCTCGTTTCTCATGTATGTACCGTGAAGATAGTGAGCAAAAGTTTGTTGTCTGTACAACCTCAACTCATATCCAAATTTGGTCGGATGGAAGTATTCCTGAAGAATGGAACCTCAGCATCGCATCGTTTGCCCAATCCACAAAAAAGGACATCCTCTAAGCTTCGCCAACTACAGAGACATTATTTCCTACAAGATCCTATCTGTCATAGTATGTGAACGCCTGCAACCGTATACTTAAACCATGACAAAAATGGGTTTTACTGTAAGACTTAGTATATGCTGTCAACACGAAAAGATGTATTACATCTACGAATTGGATAGAACGATACCATTGACTTTATCTACCTGGGTTCCGGTATTAAGTCTGGCAACATCTCGTCAGAAATCAAACGAAGAAATACTCTTGCCAACCGTTATTTCTTCGGGCTAAGAAGGCAATTAAGTTGTAAAGCCCTTACTCGATCTTCTACTCGATCCTGCTCTACGGCCGGCACTGAAACATGGACGGTGTCAGAAGTGGATAAAGAAATCCTTCGTCAAAAACTCCGCATTGGACGTTTAGATGGCAAGGACTTCTAGAACGGAAATGGAAATGGACACCAATAGTCCGGCTCACAGAGCTTCGTGTAGTGTAGCACTACTTAAGTAAGTAAGTAATTAAGTAAATATACAAATTGTTTGCGCAACAGCCTCCTTACTACCCAGGGTCTAGTTTTTTCCAACAACCATTATGTGTGTGTGGCAGGTTCGTGATGTTTTCTCTGATTATTCTCCAGTTATTCTTACAACAACAAATTTAAACCCTCTTAGGCTAACAAAACTTCGACACCTTAAATACAACTTGTTTTTACATATCTTCAAAAAATAGAAAAAGCAGCATGCGATGACTTGACGGCAACTATCAAGTCACAAAATTCCCTTGATTTTGAATTAACATTTATTATTAATTGTAATAACTTACTATTTTCTGGAATGGCTTGATACGATAGTATTAGTCCACTTGCTGAAATAAACATGCCACTCATTAGAAGTGAAAGTGATGACATCGCTTTCCGACCAATTCGATCCTGAAGTACTATTAATAATAAACATGCTGGCAATATTGTTGTAGCACTTAGAGAAAACATAATAAATGGAGATATGCCTTTTCCATTAACATTACGGGACACAGCATCATAGCACAGCGTTATCACCATACTGCAAAGAAAATTTATGAAAACTTATTATATTCTCAATAACTGTACAACCCATTTCTTTTCTACAAAATAAACACTAGTTCCTATAATAGACTATAAGTTATCATAATACCTATGAGCGAGAGCTTTATGAGCAAACGAAAAAGAAAGATGGATTTCATCCATCTTTGGTTTGATGAACTATGCAGAAAATTATTTCTACAGGCAACGCTTTAACAGCGTTATGAACAAAAAAGTAGTCCCAAATTAAACCCAGTCCAGATGAACAAAAAATCGTAACTGAGTCATATTTGATGCTAAGAAGAACATTCTCCCGGTGTCAAGTAGAATGAACCCTTTAATATTGGCGACGTTAGCAAAATTAATACGATAAACTAAATGAAGTGAGAATAGCATTCCCTGAATATTAGCTTAAAAAGGCTGCAGGAAATGACGGCTCTCCTACCAAGCTATACAAAGATGGTGAAGTTGATTTGTTAAGTAACATACATCAACTTATTATCAAAAGTTGGTCGGAATAAATGATAGAATGCTGAATGAAAATCTGCAACATCTACTACGGACCGTGTTATAGTGAGCAGAAACAGCGTCAATAGAATAGGTTCATAGCTTGAATAACAAGTAAAAGCTTTGTTCTCATAAGAAACTCCGAGTCAAAGCTTTTTGTTGTTGCAGTTTCAAAGTTTGTCTAATTGTAAATCTATTTGCAAGAAAAAAATAAACATAAAATATTGATAACGGTTCTTTGTAAACGTTTACCAGCTGCACTGCGAAAAATAAGCGTTATCAATGCGTCATTTGAATAGGTTTACTTGCTTTAACTAAAAAAAACTTGGGATATAAAAAAAATTTATGCCATTTTGTTTATTCATATTTTATTTATTACTAATTCAATAATGAGTACTACCCCCTTTGTTTCAGATAGTTTCGAAAATTCGACTTGGAATGGATTTATACAGCTGCATTAAGTAGTTTAAGGAAATCTCATCCCAGGCTATAAGCTGCAGTAAGCGACTATCTGTTCCATATTGTTTGCCTGACTCGTTAACTTTACGAACAAGCAACCCCCATACATCTTCAATTATATTTAGGTCCGGTGAGTATGGTGGCCATTCAAGCAGCTCAACTCTTTGTTCGCTAATTCAGCTCTTTATAGCTCGAGCGGTATGGATTGGAGCGTAGTCATGTTGGTAAATCCATTGTATCGATCCAGAAATCTCAGAAAATTTTGGAAAAGCCCTCTGGAGTACATTTTTGTAAGAGCTTGCTGTCATTCTGGACGATGGAAACTCTAACTGTATGGTTCCATAATATGATATGGCACCCCAAACCATTACTCTTCCCTCCCTACTGTGATGGCGGTTCAAAACTAGTTTTTCTTTTCTGATATCATGAAAATAAAAGTTATATCCATCCGGGCCATCTAACTTCAACTATTTTTCGCCTCAGAAGATCACAAACTGCCATTGTTTCTCCCAAGTCATATGGTGTCTACAGAAATCCAAGCGATATTGCTTTCTCTGCGGATTTAATGGTGGTTTCTTTTTAAGTTTCAGCCGGTTTAGGTGTGAGACACTTTTATCACTCGACGAGCAGTCGAAATGCTGGCACTAATCCCAGCTTTCGCTTTGATTTTTGGCACTGAGTCGCAATAATTTGAAGCCATACGCAAAATAATTCGCCTATCTGTAGCTGTTGTGGCTGTGTTTGTACGTCCTTTCATGTTTTTTCCATAGTTTTCCTTATTCCTTAAGAAATTACAAACCATATACTCAGTCCTTGTTCCCTGTAAACTTCTATTTTTACCGTTTCCTCCGAATTCAAAGTTTGATCGTCCCATTTTTTCATAAAATTACTTTAAATCACCTAAAATAATTCACTCTCAACAAATTTGCTCCGAACTTTAAAAAATATATTATATGAAGAAACACTAAATACATAAATAGAGAACCTATTCAAATGACGCATTAAAAAAGCTTACTTTTCGCAACTGGTAAACGATTACAAAGAATCTTTACCAATATTTTATGTTTACAAATAACTTTTATTCGAGCTTTCTTATGAGAACAAAGCTTTTATTTGTTATTTAAGCTGTGAACCTATTCTATTGACGGGCAGTGTAAGTGCAAGACGTCGTATGTTTCCAAGCCATAAGACATGAGACCGTCTTAAGCTCTCAGAAAGAAGAGTAACAAGTAAACAATTCGCGCGATCGAGGATATAAGAGGTGCCACTCCAGAAACGGTGTTCGCAAGTTTAACCAAAGAATCCTGTCGAGATGAACAGGTCAATATCGTAGTTGAGACACAGTCAATACTGAGGACATGAAAGACCAACTACTGCAGACTGTTAAAGGGCGATGTCCGTTGTCAGGCAGAACGAACTGTTCAATATTGGCAACAACAGCGAAATCTGCCAACCACCCGACCTGAGTTAAGTGAGGATAGCAATATTTAAACGCAAGCTTAATAAAGCTGCCGGAAATGACGGATTTCCCGATGAACTTTATACAGCCGGTGGAGATGACTTGTTTTGTAACATCCACCAACTCATAAGCCAAATGTGGTCGGATGAAAGTATGCCTGAAGAATGGAACTTCAGCATCGTTTGCCTGGTCCACAAAAAAGAAGCCCCTTTGAACTGCGCCAACTACAGAGGCATAAGTCTCCTCAACATCGCCTACAAGATCATATCTGCTGTAATATGTGAACGCCTGAAAACTTTTACCAACAACCTGATCGACTCATATCAGGGTGGTTTTAGGCCAGGAAAGTCCACAACTGATACAATTTTCACACTTAGGTAGATCCTGGAAAAAAAATTCGATACCAAAAAAGGATTTAGGCAAAGCGATGTGCTGTCATGTGACTTCTCCAATTTGATTCTTGAGAGGATTGTGCACAGCTCCCGATCCAAAACCAGAGGCACAATTTTCCAAAAATCGGTGCAACTACTATCCTACGCCGACTATATGGACATCATTCGAAGGACTCAACGTGATGTCATACCCACATTTGCTAGTATAGAAAAAGAAGCGGCAAAAATGGGTTTAGCAGTAAATGAGGTTAAGACTAAGACTAATCGGGTTTTTCAACAAGGACGCTACAAAAGTTGAGCGACAGGGACAGCAAACGACGCCATATTTCTTGCCGCTCTTTTGACATTTCTCCTAACTAAGGTTTGCCATTTCATGATGCAAAGATATACGATCCAACAACGAGTCGAAATTATTAAAATTTACAACCGAAATTCGGAGTCAGTGGCCTCAACGTTAAGAGCGCTACATCCAATTTATGGTCGTCATAATCGTCCTAGCAGATCAACAATTGAGCGTCAAGTGGAAAAATTTGAATTCACAGGCACAGTACGAAATGTTCCCGTATTGTTCCCGTTCGAGAATATTGCTGCCGCTGAGGCTTCACTTGAAGAAAGCTCAAATGTATATCTCACACGTCGTTCTCAAGCGTTGGGCATCTCTGTGACGTCGTTGTGGCGAATTTCGCGAAAATATCTTGGCCTACATCCTTACAAGATTAAATTGACGCAAGAACTGAAGCCGCTTGACCACCAGAAGCGTCGTATGATCGTGAATTGGGCTGAGCAACAACTTGAAAATGATTCGGATTTTCATCGAAAAATCATCTTCAGCGATGAGGCCCATTTCTGGCTGAATGGCTGCGTCAATAAACAAATTATGCGGTATTGTTCAGGCAGCAATCCACAAGTACTCCATGATTCATCATTGCATCCCGAAAAATAACGGTTTGGTGTGGTTTATGGGCCGGCGGCGTCATTGGGCCGTACTTCTTCCGTGATGATCAAGACCGGCACGTTACTGTGAATGGGAATCGCTACCGTTCAATGATAACCGAATATTTTTGGCCCCAATTGGATGGTATGGACTTGGTATCAATTTATTGGAAACCAAGTTTGGAGAACGTGTTATCTCACGAAATGGTCCAGTCGCTTGGCCGCCTCGGTCGTGCGATTTGACGCCGTTAGACTATTTCCTGTGGGGCTACGTCAAGTCAATGGTCTATGCCAACAAGCCAGCGATGATTGATGAACTTCGTACGAATATCGAACGTGAAATTGCAGCAGAATCGGCCGATTTATGCTTAAAAACCATTGAAAATTGGGTTCAGCGTCTGGACTTCTGCAACCGTGCCCGTGGTGGCCATGCAAAAGAAATCGAGTTCCATACATAATGGCATCAAACGTACTTTCACAGGAATAAAGAATTTCATTGATATCCAAAACCGTTTTTGTTTTAATTAAAAAAAACTTTTCTAGCGCTCTTACTGAAAAACCCTTTACATGCTATCAACACGAAAGGATACATAAAAAAATAAAAACAACTTCTCATTTGACGCCTAAGTTGGCTGGGAAATGTAGAACGACTGGACACCAATACTCCGGCTCGCAGAGTCATCGATTCCCAGACAGACGACGGATGCAGAAGTGGAAGAAATCGCCTAAAGTGGTGCGCATAAATAGAAAACGATCTCAAGCAGTTTGAAGTGCGCAACTGGAGTCAGTTAGATGAGGACCGGGCTAATTGGGAGGGCATGTTGCCTATGGATCCGCACTGTATCGCCACTTAAGTAAGTAAGAAAATGAGAGATCAACCTCTATAAATTTTACACCTTATCCCATAGGGGTATATTTGTTTTAATACATAGTTTGTAATATAAAGAAATAATTTAGCTAGATATACCTGAAAGTATATGTCCAAGCCATGTCTGTCTGTCTGTCCGTCCTGCAGGTCATGATTGAATCGCTCGGAGATTGATCAGAGCAAAAATCAAAGCATTCTTCAACTTTGATTTGATTGGACGGCAGACCATTTACGATGAAAAAAGCGATCAAATCCCTTATTTTTTTAATATCAGTTGGGCAGTAGGTTGGTTTTCCCGTAGAATGAAATTCTGTATTGTACTTTCTGCCTACATTGTAAGGCATCCTACCTTTCTGTGATATGCATCTGGATCCCCAGAATGTATGTTTTGCATTAAAGCCCCCTCCGATGACAAAACGCTGTCCAAAACAATTAAACAAGTTTTCAAAGTCAATTTCCTCATCCTTGCATCGTGGTGGGCAGTAATTAAAAGATACCTTTAGATAGGATTGTTTGCTTTTGACTTGTAAAGAGCAAACTTGCATTGTTTCGACTTCTAATTTAAAATCAATTGAATGTTCGATACACTCTTTTATATAAAGTGATCTTCCACCCCTAGTCATATTTGATGGATGTAGAGCATGATAATCAAGATAACCTTTAATCTTTAAGTGAGAATTACTCTTTGCGTGAGTATCAAATATTAAACAGACGTCGATATCTTTTTCCTGCATACAAAATTCAAGTTTTCCAAATTTCTGCCAAAGGCCATTGGCATTCCACGTAAGAATTTTAAGAAATGTATTCATGTTGAAGGTAGATTACGACTGATGCGAATACTATTTTCAAGCTTTACTAGCCTGTCGAAAATAAGTTTACTGGTGTCGCTTTGTTCCTCAAGCATTGAAAGAATAATCGAAAAAACGTTGGAAACGGGGTCAGGTGAAATTTTTATCGGGTAATGTAGCTTGCGCATAAGTTTGTACATTTGGTTTTGGACGTACAAGATATGATCGTATTTATGATGGGCGAGGTATTTATTTAAATTTTTGTCTTTCGATTGTAGCCTGTTTTGGCTTTAAGATAAGTTTAAACGAAATTTCAGGTTTTGCTTAGTTAAATCTAATTTCAGTAAAATTTTATTAGTAACTTTCGTCCGCCTTGCTCGATAATGTTAACGGCATCTATAACTTTATATTGCCTATTTTTCAGATCGCTAACTGTGTCATCTTTTAAGCATGACGCGTGTAACCCTCTAGCTACAACGCGTAAAGGCCTTTCAGATTTATTCTCAAATGAATACCATTCTATTTGATCTGTATTTAGTTTTGTCAGGTGGTGCGAAATTCTATTGGCACGTGATTTTCGCAAACATTTCCAGTAATTCCACTGTTAATGCCAGCCGATGAACTTAATTCAATTTTGGGAGTCGTCCGTGTTGTGGAAACATTTCAAATAAACTCAAACTGAGTACGAACATGCGTGTCGATCTGCACAACGTATAAAATCCGAACAATTAACAAGTCAGTCATTGACTGTTTATGGCAATAGGGTCTTGTAATAGCTATCATTCAAAAGCCTCATTGGAATTTTTTTTAACTTGTGATTTTGTTATAAATGCAATAATTGGCGAGTTGATGTCGAAACAAAGCTAATGAGTTTTAAAACAAGATTATCCAAAAATAATTTGAATTTTTGATAAACGTTTTCGCAGAAATATACTTTGTTTTTCAATGATCAAAATTAGTTTTTCTGAAAAAGTTTTCCAATGATTCCTATAACCAGCTGTCTAAGAAAAATTCGGTAATGTTTTGTGTTCCTTGTCACCATGAGCAATATTTGTTTAGGTGCCAGAAAACAAAACATAATAGCACAAAGCATTGTAAGGAACGAAATTATATCACAACAAAGCAATCGAAAAAAGTATTTATTTTGTTAAATTTTTATTTATATAGATCTCGAAAAATATCTGGACCATATACATATTTAGACAATTATACTGTCTATATTTCATTCATATTAAGTTCTTAGCCCGGCGTTTTTTAATTTTTGGTGAAAATACGAAGAAGTTTGAAAAAAGTTTCATTGAAATGATTTCGAAAATATTATTATGTACACTTCGTTTACAGAAAATTTTAATCCATATCAAACTCATTAAGTAATTTTAAACTAAATACGCACATTGTCATAGACAGGCCCAATCATAAAGAAAAGTGCTGATTATACCATAGATTTAGAATTAGACTGTATAAACAGTTCAGATGAGCACAGAGATGATATCAATGATGGTGTTGCTTGGAAAAAATTGAAATATTATCCAACTCGTCGGCAAAGGTTTAAAATATATTTAAAAGAAATCGAAATCGAAGGCGTTCTTGCGAATTGTACCTCGCGCTTCCACTTAGCAATTTGAGTGGAAAGAATTTAGCGTTGTAATCTTTGAGAACAGGTATGTCAGAACTAAAAACAAACAAAATGTAATCAAAGTGATTTTGATGTGAAGAGGTTTATACTTAAAATATAGAATGTACTTAGTTTTGTCAATGAATTCTCAATTCAATGTCCAATTGAGAAAGTGTGTAAAGTAAACCCCTAATCAATCAAAATCAAAGAGCACACTAACATGGTTTCTTAAGCGTTTTTTTTTTTTCAATTTTAAAGGCGAATTTCTTGGAAATTTGTCTACGAAATGTATGGTGAGTATATATCAAAGTTCAAAATCCCATCATTGTAAATAATGGATGGCTTATGATCATTATCAGTACCTGAAATAAAGAGCTACTATCATTGCAATTGGTACTTGAATCAGTTAATATAAAAGCATAAGGCCAAGTAAGACATACAAGTCAAATCGAAAACATTTGTACTCCGAGTAACATCGAAACGTCCTTCTTCCAAAATGCATTCCCAACTTTTTGTACTAGCAACATTACTCGTTTGTGGTGCTTTGACCGTAAGGCGCATATCTAACTTATATTGTGATTTTTTTTATAAAAATTTGTTAATTTGTTTAAATATCTACTTTAGGTAAATGGCAGTCCTTT
Organism: Rhingia rostrata; assembly: GCA_949824845.1. Classification (NCBI taxonomy): domain Eukaryota; kingdom Metazoa; phylum Arthropoda; class Insecta; order Diptera; family Syrphidae; genus Rhingia; species Rhingia rostrata. The sequence goes on from OX463756.1 coordinate 108,045,680, forward strand.
GGTGGATTTTATACAATCACAAGCAGATCAATACCTTTTGAACCACATCATGCAATCAAGAGCAGCCCATAAAGATGGATCTAATGTATTCGAGTGCTTCAATCATTATGTTCCGATAATCAATGGAATCACCGATACTTATCAAACGAATTATAAAGCCTGTATCACGACTGCCAGTAGTGCCATTGACGAATTGATTGCATTAGGAGACGATTCTCGTAAGCAAATAACCGAAGTGTCTAACGATGTTTGCTCAAAATTTACCAAATGCCAAAATGAATCCGAAAATTTGAGCTTCTTTGATTGCTACTCAGTTTTGGTATGTACTGTGGAAGTGTTTTGGTGATAGTTTTTTTTTTCAAATTACGGAAAATGTTTACAATTTGTTGTTTTAGGGAGACGAAAGTGTTCGTCAGATTTATAACGCTTCCAAGGATGCTTCTGAATCAGCTGCAAACTACAGAGAGACGTACCATCTAATTCTGGTCAAACAAGATAAATGCACGAATGACACACAGCGTGCTTATGTAACCGATAACAGTAAAGCATATGCTGACTTGGATGATTGCTTCGCTAATGGATTAAATCCTGATGTTTCCACCTCTACTTCATCAGCCCCTTCACCATCCACAGCAGCACCCACTTCTCCACCAGAAGAAGAACAACCAAATGCTGAGGATGAACCTGTACAAGTTGAAGGGCTCAACGATGAAATAATAAAGAACCGTATTCAGGAGGTTGTTGCAGATTGGGAAAAAGCCAATTTCTAAGACCCTGATGGAACTTGAATTCAATATATTAAACGATATTATATTCATTCCTTTTATGTGTATGAAAGGGCGTTTCATACAATAATTTTCAATAATTTGAAAATAAAAACATTTACCATTGCAGATTGAAGTATTTTAATTGGTAATCTATACTTCGGGTATAAGCTATCTGTGAATCTATATTGAATACATGAAGCGAACCAAGTTATATTTTATATAAATTTTATACTTAAAATATAGTTCGAGTTAGGGGGTTTTACTTAATGGGTTTCTTGGCTCGAAGAAACACCGGATGAAGAGAATATTTTTATTAAAATGAATAGTATACCTCCCATATGAAAATTGAGAAGAAAAAAAACAGCTACAGTACTCGCGGGCCAGAACTAGTTACGGTTAGTGTCCTGAATTAAAAATCTTTCCCAAAACCCATGTCTTAAGATCTAATATATTAAAGCTGGCCTATAAGTTTTATTGCACTCACCCTGTGACTGAGGAAAATTATGTCATTGCGAAGACTGTCTCTGCGAGCTACTGCACAAAACTTGTGAGCAAATACGGAAGCATAACAATCGTGATGGGTGGTTTTAACACAAATATAACAAGATAGGACATCTATAGCAGTATTGTCGGAAAACACAGACACCACGCAAGTTAAGTTATGGGAGTTTGTTGAAATAAAACGGCTGTCGACTCTTCGGAGTGACGACAAAAAAAAGAAAGAATTTAAGTAGTGTAAATAAAACAGACCGACTCTTAGGAGTGACGATTACAAAGTGTCTTTTTTATTTCATCAAAAATGTTCTGAACGTCACGTTAGCAACCAATTTCCACACTGACTTCTCACGGTGAAACTGTATACTTTTGCTTTATGAGTTCTAAAGCATTTGAGCTGTCTGGAGCGTTTCCGCTGCAGATTGGCATGTCAGCATTTCGCAGTGGAAGACTGTGGGAATTAATAGATAACGTAACTCCTCCTTCCCTAGTTTTTCGATTCTCCTGAATCGCTTTAAATTGTACATTTTTTATAAAACAAAATACAATTATAATAAATATTACAATTATTACAAATGAACTTAGTCCAATAGTATAATTAATAATTTTGTGAAACTTAAGTTCTGTAATTTCTTCTATGTTATTTTCATAATTCAATTTAATTTTTTCAAAATTTAACATAATATCTTCATTGTAAGTAATATTTTGGGTATGGGGTATAACAAATCGTTCCGCAAGTTTATATATCTTATTGCTAAATTGTTTATTTCCAATTCTTATAGTACAGTTTGCAAAATTTATAATATAATTACCACAAAGTTGAAGATTTCTTTCATCACAAGTACTTTCAACACGTTTATTTTTGACAGTATTAAGAATAACAAGATCACTTCCGATTTCAATTATTTCTTCGTCTGGGCTATTGACTAACTTACAATTTCTTTTTATTACACAATTTTTGCTTAATTTTAATTCTGATAAATTCAAATCATATTCAAACTTATAGGTCTCATTATTAATTCGTACAATATATTCAAGTTCTTCGTCAAACAATATTGGCAATATGCACGCATCAAGTATTTTAGATACCGAAACTTTCCGAGGGGGCTAACATCGACTTGGACAAATTCAATGTTGGAGTCAAGTTACAAGTCACAAAATGCAAAATATAAATATAACATATTACCAGCATAAAGTCGATGAGCACTGGCAACCGCAACTTATGTGTCAGTTTTCTCCTGCCCACCTGTAACCAGGGGATTGTTTGAGGAAGTAAGCCAGCCGAGGCTGTTCCTTGATTTCAAATCCAGTGGACTATATAGAGCAATGTTTTGATATACCGCCGAAATTCCATCATCTATGTAGGATCACAACGGTTATATAGCAGGTACTGTTGATTTTCATCCTCGAAAACGAATTCATATGCTGCGTTATCTAGGCGCTTCAATAAAAAGTTTCATTCTAAACGAAGACGAAACAGGGGATTGTTTGAGGAAGTAAGCCAGCCGAGGCTGTTCCTTGATTTCAAATCCAGTGGACTATATAGAGCAATGTTTTGATATACCGCCGAAATTCCATCATCTATGTAGGATCACAACGGTTATATAGCAGGTACTGTTGATTTTCATCCTCGAAAACGAATTCATATGCTGCGTTATCTAGGCGCTTCAATAAAAGTTTCATTCTAAACGAAGACGAAAACCAAGTAATTTTATGAATTACTTTGCTATTGTTTTTATTTTTTTATCATTTAAAGTTACGTGATCATGTACATATTTTCCAATATTTTACCGCTTACTGCACAGCAAAAGCTATCATTACTTGACAACATTTTATCATTTGACTCACATTAAACAAGCTGTGAAAATCATAATAATTTCTTCTGACTCTGTTATAGGCTGTCAGTAATGCTGAAAATGCTGATTCATATGATCGTTCGTACCCTTTGACATTCGGAAAGCAAACTTTTAAAGGCCTTTCATTCATTCGAATGCGAAAAACGACTGTTTCTATGAATTAAAAGAAGCTGTTACTAAATTCTATCTTCTAATAAAAAATAGAACTATCCCGGTCAAGCATCATAAAAATACTCCAATACAGCATCCTTGAAACACGAAATAGCTTAAATCTCTTCGAAGCAGAAGTTACTGGGTCTGGAATAGATTTTTTTTAAATGCCTGAAACATTACGACTATAATACGTTCCTGATTTATTTTATTGAATTCTCTGTGATGTCCAATAGTTTATATAATGAATATATAGCCAATATGGAGAAAGGTCTTAAAAGTGACCAAAAGCGTTTTGGGGATTTGTTAATTAGAAGAGCAAAACGGAAAAATATCCAGCCAACTTCTGTTACAAAAATTCGACAATATCGAGCTCTCAAATTTTATCACACTTATTCGCAGAGAATTTCAGTATATCTATTTTTTGACCCACATTATTTCAGTTATATCAATGAAGATTTAAAGTTAGTTTCAGTAATGTTACGTTTGCCGATGAGATACTAGTTAAACTCTCTATTAAATATTGAATATTTTATGACAAAGCAATGCAAAGATGCTTTTTTGCCATACCTTAAGTATAAGCTCCTCTGCCATAGGAGTATTTCCAGCATTGTAATAGACTGGTATTCCTTAATCGAAACTTCATCTGTGAAGAACAACATTGCTTTATGAAAAATTCGATCTACTGCCACAAATCTTTTAACTTTTATACATCATTGTTTCAATAAAATAGCTTGGAAAATAAAAAATGTCGATTTTATATACACTGTTTGTTCTATCTGGAGTACCCCAAGGAAGTCATTTAGGCCCTATCTTATTTATACTTGCTATTAAAGATGGAAGAACTTATATTCGAGAGAGCAAAATATTGATATAAAATGTTTTGCCAAATGGTGTTTTAAAAACGGTTTTCACGAAAACGTGCTCCCTCGAAATTAATTTATAATGTCTTGCAGACATTCCAAGACCTTGGTGTTTATTTATATCCTTAAATGGAGTTTAATAAACATTTAATGTTATCGTCAAAAAAAATCCAGCCTTATGTTGGGATTTATAAAGAGGTGGTCAAAGATTTTAATGACACTTATGTCCTCTTTCATCTTTTTTGCCCCACTTCGAGTAGCCCAAAATAGGTTCCTATAACCTGCGTGGATAAAATACTTTATACATACAAATTCATAAGCACAAACATGGTATCCATGAGGATATTTATCGCATGAGTAGAGTAGAGTAGATCATAATAACGATGTAGTTAAACTGCAGGTTAGTAAAACCAGTTCGAAACATATGAGAAGGCTACAATCCACTGTGTGGATCGTTTTATACCTTATCCCATCCCATCCTTAAAATTAATATCCCTTAAAAGTGGGTTTTATTGCAAAAAATATTAAAATTGAAATTGTCGCAACATATTTTTCAGACAGTTTATTAAAACCTTTTTCTAGTGCATATGGTATGGCGCAGGGTATGCAAATGGTTTTTGTATGAACACGCCTCCAAAAAGTGGGTGTGGCCAAAAATGATAATATGGAAGAAATGTTTACATTACCAAAAACAATTATTTTGGATCAAACTGTTTTTTCGAAATTTTTGAAGTTATACCGAAAAGTGGACATGGCAAAGAAATTTGTAGAGATGAAATATAGACATTAAGATTGTATGGATATCTTCTTCAGACACTTTTTCAAATTTTTAAACGGTTTGGCCTAAAATTTTGTTTTTCTAAAAAGAGGGTGTGGCAGTAAGCGGATTTCCAAATTTTTTGACTTATTCGAACAGTACATACAAGGATCACATGTACCAAATTTCATTATCCTAGCTCAAAATTTAAGGCCGGACGGACGGACAGACAGACGTGGCTTAATCGACGCTGCTAGCTATTCCGCGTCGATATACTTTGATCCATATACTTTGAGGTATACGTAGTTAAATTATTTCACTATGTTACAAACTATGTATCAGAACTAATATACCCCTATGGGATAGGGTATAAAAACATATGGCTACAATCCGCTGTGCGGATCGATTAGTACCCTATCCCATCCCACCCTTAAAATAAAAATCCCCAAAATGTCGGCCCAAAATGGCGACGAAATACAGAATATGTCATTGTCACAACATATTGTTCAGACAGTTTATCAAAATCTTTTATGTTTCAACAAAATGAGGTAGGGCGTTTTCATACAAAAGCAATTTATATGCTTTTGTATGAAAACGCCTCCAAAAAGTGGGAGTGGGTTAAAATGATATTTAAAGGAAATGTTGACATCACCATAACCAATGATTTTGCATCAAAATATGTTTTTCAAAATGTTTAAAGTTTTGTCGAAAAACGATTTTTACTGAAAGCGCCTCCCAGCAATTGGGCGTGGCAAAAAACTTTGTACAGACGAAATATAAACATTCGCATTGTCTTGATATGTTGTTCAGATACATTTTTAAAATCTCTAAAGATTTGGATTTAAAAAACGTTTATCTAAAAAGAGGGCGTGACAGTGGGCAGATTTAAAAAAAAATTACACTTTTTCTGCTGTGAGCAACAACAAACACATGTACCAAATTTCATCATTCTAGCTCAAAATGTAAGGCCCAATATACCACTTGGGATAGGGTATTAACACTCTGCGAAACAGTGTGCTAGAGTCGTAAAAAGCGCATGTTTCTTTTTTAATACTATTAGTTTAGTGATGTGAAACTTAATAACTTCTATGTTCTGTTATATCCAACAACAAATGCAATAAATGATGAGCCTGTGGATGCATACTATATGCTGTTGACATACAAAAACATAATGCGAATAAAAGCTAATTTTAAAAATATGGAATTTTGAAAAACAAAGTATTAAAATTACTTACGATTTGAAAAATAATATCAATGTATGCCTACGAAGTCGGGGTGTCTTGAAAAGTCCGAGGACGCTTACCTTAGGACTTTCTTGTTTCTCTCCTTTTTTACGGCAATCTTCAGTAAAATTATTAATTTCACTATCACTAAGGGGCTTTCCATTGATTTTTGCTATTCGTTTTAAGGACTCCAAAGCTTGTTCATATTTTTGTTTTGCTTTCAGCCATTGTATACTTTCTGGAACAACAAAATAATACAAAGGCACAAACGCAAACGGAATAGAGGTTGTGATCAGAAAAATCTTCCATGATTTTGTTAGAATAGCAATCCATGGAGCCGCCATTGATCCAAGACAATAGAAAATGCCAATGCATACACTTACCCCCATGGTGCGGAATGACGGTTTTATATATTCCATAACTACAAGAGAAACGATTTGTTTGGTCAGCACGTCATCAAAACATAAATGAAAATATAATAAGAATCATAATAATTTTAAAATGTATATATAATTTATATTATAAGAGGGTGCGAGTTGTAAAATATCCTATTCCATAACATCTTCAATCTGACCATATTAGGAATATAGTTTGTAGCATAGATAATGGATTTAAATATCAATAAGTAGAGTCATTATCAGAGCCGAAATTCGATTCGACTTAGCCATGGTTGTCACCTATTTTTTAGGCGTTGTGCTAAGATGGAGAAGTTCTCTGGAGAAATGTACTCACGCAGTACATATTTGAAGTACTAACTAAAACCGTCCACGTGTTAAAGCTACGACCAATATAAAAAGAATGCAATTTCTGAGGGAATGTTTAAGATATAAAGATAATTAAGTTGGCAAACACATCATAAATTTCGGCTAACTCAGGCTATTGAGCGACAGCATAAAGTGAGTTTTGATGAAATTTATGCAAAGTAAAGCAGAAGCTTCCCAACAAAACGACCCACAGTCAATCTGCAATGGAAACGTATCGACCGATACAAAAATAATTTTCGTCTTTTGAAGCTTCCAAAATTTTATATTTCAGTAAATAAAAAAGTGTTGAATTTTAACCACACGCTAAATATGATTTTTGAAACGGATTTAGCAAAGCAATGAAAAGCGTATCAAACTCTAACATCAAAAAGCTAAGCCCACCCTGAAATTTAGTGTTCCAATCAATAAATCGCATTTCAATTTTACTTTACATAAAACGCTAAGACAATTCCAAGTAATTGGTTGTTGTTGTTGTACTGGTTTGCTAAGTTTTAATAGCGAAGTCTTACCAAAACACGCCTATTGTTTCAACTAACTGTCATTAGTTGTACAACTTCAAATAAGCTTTACGTGAATGATGATTACAGTTTTGCATTTCTAACAAAGTGGAAGACAATTAGTTTTTATTCAGGTTGGCTGATGATTTGGCTTCATTTTAAACTAAAATAACATTTTAACATTCTTTTACAAAGAGAAATATATTGTTTTCGTGAAAAATCGCGATGTTTTGATTAATTCTTACATTACAATGATAGCGATTGGATTTCCGTCCGTCGGTTCATCCGTCTATTTGTACTGGTCTCTCCAGCCTAAACGACTTGAGCGATTTTCTTTGGGCCATATAAATAAAATTTTCAATTTCTCGCAACCTATTTTGCAAAAATTAATGGAATTTAATTTGTTTACTACCATTATTGTTTTCATGAGTTTCACATAATTAGTTTCAGCCCAACTATCCCTAAACGGATTTTTCAGTTTTGGCCAATAACGGAAAATCATTATTATTCACATGGACACCGATTCCGGAATAACGGAATAAACGTTCGTATAAGTACATTTCGAGATTTTTCAAATTATATTTTTGTGTATTTTGGCCAAATTATTAAGAACTTAAAATTAGCTCGCTGTGAAAGAGAAAGTTGCGTACTACCCGGTCGTGCAACCACCACTCGTTTCTAAAAGTAGGCGTAGCCGTGGCCGTGGGAGGATTAAAAATATATTCATGTACCTAGTCCATGAACTAGCATTACCCTAGCTCAACATTTTCGGGATGACCACTATACTCCAATGACCTAAGTCGTAAGCTATGGCTAGTGCTGTTTATGGCTTTCATAGAAAACGCACCCAAAATCTATTTTCTATGTATGAACACTAATATACCCCTATTGGATAGAGTAAAAACATGTGCATACTATATCAGGTATGTGGTACTATGTGGTGTTAATTAATGCAGTGCATCAATTTAAATGTATTTTTAAAAAGCGATATTCTTATTTTTCAATAATAAACAAACATAATCTATATTAGATTTGATTATTTAAACCTTACCTAATATATACATCATCAGAAAGTTTGTGTCCGTAGCAAGTCCGGAAATAAATCTGAATATGCAAAAGGAGACTGGGGAATTCGTGAAAACGGTAAGTAAATTCCCAATCATCGCTGTTATGTTCGATAAAATAAGAACTGGTATGCGGCCTAAAAAAAATAAGTTAGCTAATAAGTTAGCTAAAACTGTAAAATGATATTAAAATAATTACCAATCATATCGGCAAGTAATCCAAAGCAAGACGTTCCTATAACTGATCCAACGAAGAACATTGACTGTCCTAAGGCTACTTTCCATGATGATCGACAAACCCAGTTGAGCTAATTGACATTTCAAACGAAATATTTTTTAATACTAAAAATTTTCAAAAAAGTCGCATTCCCATGTTTATCAGATAATAAATATTTACATTATATGCAATGCATATATTCATAATTTATATGGCTGTTTTCATTATTCTCAGCCAGATATGTTTTAAAAATGTTTGAAATAAATGAAATAAATAAATTCAGATTGATTGTAAACTCTATGACTAGGCTTAAAACAAATCGCTGTAGAGAATCGTTGAGTCAGTGAGTCAGAGAGGACGCAAAAAAAAGAGTTAAATATTTACAAAAAAAAACTAACTAATTATATAACTAATAACAACACTTAATGGAATCCGCTTCAACTACGTGCAAAGTCTCTTTTTGAAACGAAAACTCTGTAAGGAGGAATTTATATCCTTGCCATATTAAACGTCCAATGTGGATATTTTTACAAGGTTTATGTCGCTGTGCAGCTCGTACATTTTTAACTTTCTCTTACAAAGAGAAAGATATTGTTTGGTTAAATCTTTGTCTCGATACCCCGTTGTTGTAGAGCAGGACTGTTTAGATAAGGGTCATATTTATGATCTATTTAATAGTCTGAAGAAACAGAGGATTGCAAGGTTAATCCTTTGTTTGATTTTAGACGAGATATATTTTTTAGAGTTAATAACGCACCCGAAGTAGAGAAAAGTCCCTCACTATCACCTAGTTGTGTCTGTAGAAGGAACGCTCTGTCTAATTAGATGATATTGTATATCCTTTATAGTTGAAAGCAAATACCTGTTCTTGTTGCCTTTTCCGTCTATATACTAGCAAACGTTAGTTCGACCAATGTCCCTAGTGTTGGCTCGGCAATTCTTAAAACATTATACAATACACTAAGAGACCTCTGTTCATGAGACCTGAATAACTTCTTAAGATGTTAGAAGATGTTTCTGGTGTAAGGATAAGTGAGGACAAGTCTGCATTCATCTTACTATGTTTATTAATAAGAAGCGAAAGGACATCCTTATTTCAAATCGCACTCGTTCCCAAGTATTATTTTTTCCTAACAGTGCGCGTATTTTGAAAACTTTTACCCTTTTTCTAACAGCGCATATACAAAATTTCATTATCTTAACTTTAAGGCCTAAAAACCGGTGACCTATATATACTTTAAGTTATAGCTAGCTAAATCATTTCTCTATGTTACAAACTGTGTATCAAAACTAATATACCTCTATGGGATATCGTATCTATGTATCTGCTATCGATTTAAGCCAGAAGAATTCTGGACTTACTATTAATTGATGTTAAGATTAACTGAACAATTTCTCTCCTAAATTATTGTATAATATTCAAAGCGAAGCATAATGCGTATCATAAAACTTTAGAAATTACTTTTGACATGAGCAAAATCTGTGATAAATCAAAAGAATTTTATGTGAATATAATTTCAAAAAAGGAAATTTTAACAAACCAAAGTTTGAGCTCTTAAATGTAGATTGAAACTGCACATTTATTAATAATGATATAAATAATGACGTTAATATGTTTTACATTGTTTTACGTTGCAGTTTTAAAAGGTATTTTGTCGTTTCGTACGACACAAGATTTGCACCTTGATGACACCTCAACTCAAGAGATTGAAAAAAGATTAATATTCATAAAAAGCTAAGAAATAAATTCACCAAACATTTTTTTGTAAAAATTTTTTGTTCCAAGCTTGGAAAAGAGTTATAAACAATATACCGGTTTATTGCGGTACGATTTTTTTGTAATTTTAATAAGCATAAAACAATAGACAAAAAAAAATAACCATGCGATAGAGGGCATTGAATACTGTTTGAAGGTATGCAGTTGGCAGGCACCAACCGATCACAAACCCACGACAACCCTGTATTAAGTGACGTTGAGTTCTACCAATGATGTCAATATCATCGGCGTGTGCAAGTAGTTAAACCGATTTTTGGAAATTGTGCCTCTGGTGCTGGTTCGGGAGTTTTGCACATCCTCTTAAGAAATGTTTTGAAGAAGTCACATGACAGGGCATTGTCTTGCCTAAATCCTTTTTTGGTATCGAATGTGTCGGTGATGTCGTTTCAGACCCGGATGGAGCAGCGAGAATTCTCTGTCGTCATCCCACACAACTGAATGAGTTTGAGCGGTATACCAAAACTAGATATTGCTCTATATATTTCGTCTCTATAAATGCTGTCGTATGACGACTTTGAAATCGATAAGTAGATGGTGGGTTTTTTCCAGGATCTGCCGGAGTGTGAAATTTGATTGGCTGTGAACCTAGCCTAAAACCACACTGATAATGGCCGATCAGGTTGTTGGTAAACGATTTCAGGCGTTCACATATTGCGGCAGATAGAATCTTATGCCTCTGTTGTTGGAGTAGTTCAGGAGGTCTCCTTTTTTGTAGATCGGGCAAACGATGCTGAGGTTCCATTTTCAGGCATACTTTCATTAGAACAGATTTGGCTTGTGAGTTGATGGATGTTACATACCAAGCCATCTCGTAGGATTTATAAAGCTCAGAGGGAAGGCCATAATTTCCGGCAGCCTTATTAAGATGGCGTTTAGATATAGATATCATCACTTAACTCAGGTCGGGTGGTTGGAATTTTCGCTATTGTTGCCAACATTGAACGGTTCTGCCTGATAGCGGAATGTTGTTCGTCATCGCCTTTTCACATTCTGCAGAAGTTGTTCTTCAAACTCCTCAGCATCGACTGTGTCTCAACTAGGATATTTTCTTGTTCATTTCCAAAGGATTCTGTTCGAGCCTTGTTTGCTTGGCTTTGACGTTTTACACTTTGGTAGAACCTGCGAACATCATTTCTGGAGTGCCAACTCTCTATATCCTCAATCTCGCGATTTTCTTGCTCTTTTTTCTTTTCTCTGAAAAGCCGGTGTTTTTCCCTTCTTCTTTGCCTATATAGCTCAATGGCAGCTCTTTCTTCACCTGCAGCTTAGCCTTGTAGGCCTCATTCTTTGCTGCGAGCATCTGTCGTCACTCCTTATCAATCCAGGGGTTTCTTGCTGGTGGGCGCGAGAAACCTAGCACATCAGTTGCGCCTGATCTGAAGGCTTGTTAGCATCGTTGCCATTTTTCTTCGATATTCGGTGCTGGTGGTATGCTGTTAATCGAGAGGTTAAGGGATACGCGTTGCGCCAAGGTCTTTGCGGTCTCTTGCGATTGCAGTCTTTCGACATTCAATTTTTTCACAGTATTTCTGGATGGTCGTGACTTGGTGGCTATTCGCTTTCTAATCTTGGCTGGAACAAGGTAGTGGTCCGAGTCGATGTTAGCCCCTCGGAATGGTCGGACAACCAAAATACTAGATGCGTGCCTCTTGTCTATCACAATGTGATCAACTTGGTTGACGGTTCGTTGATCTGGACCCTAAGGTGAGGAAACCGTGCCTATTGTGGCATTTCGTTCCGTATATATACAGGTTGCCAGTGATGAATAAGCAAGCCTCTTAATAAACTTTCCCAAATGACACATTGCCATATTAGCGAAAAAGCCATTGGCTATCAGATTTTCATAAAAAAATAAAATATATATAATTTAACGAATTTGAATCATCCATATTCTTTTAAAATATAATATCATCTTTGGATGTGTCCGTTTCCATAATATCATCTACATTTAAAGCGGAAGGGTTTCTTAAGAACAACATTGGTTCAATACCTTCTATGACTCATCCTCATTCATGTACATTTAACGTAGTATAAGAGAAATTTGTAGCATTTTGTAAATAGTTGAATGAGACTGCAATCAAAATCTTAAAGTTTGTTTCTCAACAATTTCTCGTTTCTGGACATTGAAATAAATCATTTACACTTTTGTAGTTCTTAATTCCATATATCAGTGCAATTTAATACTCTTGTATTAATTTTTTTTTTCATTATCAATATCAGTAATATTACTCAATGAAGTAAATACATGTGTTTTAAGACAAAGCCTGATGTATGTGCGAAGGAAGCACCCAGTAAATGCATGAAAAGCAGGTAGTACAGGACAAAAATTCGACCCGAGGGCTACTGCTAAGGCAGAGCAGTTAACGTACTACTGTGCCTTGCGCTTTTGGAAGTGGCACTTATCATCCAAATTTCTATGCTGGGGAATTCATGAATTTTGTCCAGCAATATTATCAAAATATCAGAGTCAAAAACTAAAACCCTGGTTTTAAAATTTTCAGCACTTTTCCCAATACGATACATTATCCATTATTCCGCCTCCTCGTGGTGTCACTTGTAAAGTCGTAGTCTATTTCATTGGTTTTAATAATACGAATTTTACTTTCTGCACCATATGAAAAGCAACGATCAGCTTTTACTCTGTGTAATTTTTAATCCAAAGCTGTAAGTTGCATATTAGCATTAAACTTTGGTCTAGAAAACTTATTGACCCATATATATATTGGCATTGTGGTTTCTTGCTCAGACAATTCATTGCGGTTTGAGTTTTTGTGAAAAGTGGGCGTGGCAGTCGACGGATTTCGAAAGAAAATGTTTAGAGAGATCAAACTTGAAGTCCTAAAGATCGGTGTCATACAGACGTCCGGCCGGACGGACAGAAGCACATGGCTAGATCGACTGAGCCAGCGATTCTTAGTCGATCCATATACTTTATGATATATTTATATTGTTATATATATCTCTTTGTTACATTTTTATATACACCTATTGACCACACTAATTATTAATTATAAATTATCGACTTGTTAAATTTTAATCCAATTGGCATATGGCCTATTTCAGAAAATGTATTGAAAGTCGTAAAATTTGCTACAATTTATTCATTATATGTGTTTTTCTATGTTTTGTATGAATAATTGGTTTAACTTAAACACTTTATTATGATGGATATCTTCAATCATAAACACAAGCAGACAAGAACATTTTATATACTGACAATAATTTAAAATCAAGGCTTTTGTCAGGATCTCTTTGAAATATATTCAATATTTTCGTATTACAAGAAAATATAGAGAATGGAATTCGATAGTAATTCTGTAAGCCAACAGAAATTAGGCAATAGGTAAAAATATTCACTTTTTTATATGCAATTGACTACGTTCTCACTGGAGTTGAAATTACCTCATTTGCAAATTCGTCAAAAAGGTGTTCTCTCATAGCTGGCACATTGATTCATATTGTACAAAACAAAAAGTTCAATAATTCTAAATCGATTAAATGGACTTAAAAAACTTAATTTCTATTCAACACAAGCCCGTATTGCTAGAAACGGGGGCTGATTATATGGATAATTATATCAATTATAATATTTGTTGGCAAAAACAGAGAAAGCTGAATATGCAAAGACTTCCGTTGCCGAATCAAATTATGAAGTTGACATTGAAATGGAATACGTTGAGGTAGTTCTGAATGAAGATATGTAAAATGTACATACTTAAATAATAGCCAGAAAAGCAGAGTAAGAAACGTACTATCAAAATAATTTGCAGACTAATCTTGTTTTAAATGAGGTTTGTTTTGATACCAAATCGCCAATGATTGAATTTATAAAGAAGCCGAAACTAATAGAAGAAAATTCGACATGATGGTTTTCAATGATAGCTGTAACAGCGCACATAGACTGGGTGACTTCGGAGGGATAACCTAATTTTATACCATCAGAAGTCTCTGCACAACACGAGCTACCATTACTTGATAACATTTTATCATTAGAATTATAGCATACAAGCTATAAAAAAAATCATAAAAACCGAATCTTCGATTTAGTTGCCGAATCTAGTACCAGCATTATTAACATAGACAAAAATCATCCTCCACTGGATATTTTCATTGACATAGGTGGACAGCTGTCCGAAAATGCGGACTCGTACACGTTGACTTTCGGAAAGCGTACGTTCAAGGGCTATCAGGAGAAATTATTCATTCGAATGTAAATATCGACGGCTTTTCCAATGTAAAAAGCTGTTAAAAAATTCTATCTTCAAACTAAAAGATTGCATAGATAGAACTGTCCCAGTCAAGCACTTTAAGAACGCTCAAATTCAGCATCATTGATACACGAAAGAGCTTGAATCTCTTTGAAAGAGACGTAAGCGTCCTGCAATCATTTTGTAAAAAGCCAGAATAACTGGCTATCATAGTTAACGTTGCTCATAAGTCGCATGAGTATTATAGCATATTATATGCTTTAAAAATAACATTGTTTTTCTATTTCATATAATATAGTGTAGGGTATAGAAATGTTTCTTTTTGTAGAAGAACGCCCCCAAAATGAAGGCATGTTTTAAAATAATATATAGATGGAGTTTTCATATCAACTTTACCAATGCTTTTGCATCGACATGTTTTTTTTTTATATTACCGTGGCTTAAAACTCTAAGTGGAGCAAACATAGATATTGATGTAATTGATATATGTTATTCAAACACTATTTCAAAATTCCTAACCGTTTGTCCAAAAACAGCGTTTTACTGAAAAGTGGTCAGATTTAAAAAAAAATGTAGACTTGTTTGGCTTCTTCGGACATAGAGTCCATATACCAAATTTCACAACTCTAACTCAAAATGAAAGGCCCAAAAATCAGAGACACACAGACGGACGGACGAATGGACTGGATCTATTTAGCTATCGAGTCTGAGTTGATCTATATATTTTAAGATATATCTTTCGAAATTATTTTTCTATGTTTATAAATTTAATGTCAAAACTGATGTAACCCAATATACAGTCTATTAAATGAATACAATTTAACACCAAAAAACACAACAGCAGCACCAGCGACAGCTGTCAATAAAAAATGCTAGATTATACTGACGATCTTCTCACCAATATTTAGCGGAAATCTACTAACCATTTACTGAGCCATCGAGTTGTTCGAGTTGATCACGCCCACATTTTAGACTTTGAATAATTGAAATAAATGGATGAAGACATTCGTGGCGAAGTTTTTGGGGATTCATTAAGAGAGTTCTATCAGAGTGGATCAGAAGAGTGGAAGAATCGTTTCTAGATTGTCTGTAAAGATGAAAAAGCGCCAAACGCTCGCAGCCTGCTACATGAATGGTATGAATGCTTTATCAGCTAGTCTGTATAATAAGCCATTTTAACATTTATCCTATTTTATTATTGGCCGTGTTATTGCTAAAGAATTGCCTCCACGTTGAGGGTTGCGCTGAGTGGCTAACTACCCACTCACTGCTTTATTTGAGACATTACTGCAGTGCAGGTAATATCATTGGAAAGTCCTTGCTAAGGGAGGATGAAAACTGTGACATTTACTACGGTCTGTTTTTTAGTGAGCAGAAATAGCGACTGTTCTGGTGAGGATTTGTTATAAGTGCCAGATTTATTCGGCCTTAATGCAGATAGGTACAATGTTTATGAATATGAATGATATACAAGGAAAATGTTTAAATCTAAAATCGTGCTGCGATGCTGCTAATGTCGAAAGGTTGCAATCGCAACAGACCCTATGGACCTTTGCAGAACGCTTATCCCTAAGATAATCCCTTTATTACCATAAAACCAGCATCTAATGTTGAAGAACAATGGTGACAGTGTCAACAAGCCAATAGTTCAGCCGCAACTGAGCTGCTAGATTTGTTGCGTCACCAGAAAAAGAAATAGGATGAAAATTTGCCTGATGAATGGAACTACATCATCGTTTGCCCAATCCACAAAAAATGAGACAACCTAAACTGCGGGAGACTGAGCCAACTACAGAGGAAAAAGTTTTCTCAACATCGCCTACAAAATCCTATCTGCGTGAAATGTGAAGGACCGAAACCACTTACCAACAACCTGATTGATTTTGGTTTAAGGCTGGAAAGGCAAAAACTGATCAAATCCTCAGACTTCGTCAGGCCCTGAAAAAAAGCTTTAGAGGTCCAAATCGACACTCAACATCAATTGTGTGTGTGTTGAAATCTAGAATCGTCGATAGAAAATTCTCGCTGCAATAGGGTTGGCCTCAGCTAAATACTCAATACTTAAAATTGTTCAGGGGTGTTGTGACTTCCTTAACATAATTCTTGGAGAATTTATTGGTCACTTTGATACACAAAATTATTTCGAAAGTCTTCAGATCTAAACTCCGCAGTCGAAGTTTAAAATGGCAAAAAAAAAAATATAACTTATGAACACGAATACTCTTTCCCGCTTTGTCAGATCTTGGAAGAGGAAGAGCTTATCTTAAATGGCGCACACAAAACCTCAACCATATTAGCAGTTAGCCAAGGACAGGGTTAGTTATTCTTTTTGTTTAACTATGTATCAAGACCAATACTCCCAATAATAAGTTTATTCATTTTAATTTTGTTTTGCTTAAAAAGAATACATGTAATTAATTGATTTCAGTAACCAAATAGCACTGGGAATTGGGAATCCGTTTTCAATAATTTTGATACCATGGGAACGCGTTATGGTCAAAATATTAGATACATACATCACTTGTTAGGCTTTTATATCCCATGTAATAGTCATATATGAATTCCGTGCACGTTTCATTTGTATTTAAAACAGACGAACACGATGACTCCTTGCCTTGCACTGATGCAAGAAAATCACTTGAGTTCTCATAGGATTCATCAAGACACCAGTGATCTGGCACAAAACTTATTATTGTCTGGGAATAGTAATGTACAGCGGATAAAACATTTATAACACAAAACAAGAGAAGCAAAACTATTTCATATCGATTAAAATCACCACAATTTGGCGGAATAATCTTTATTTCGGCCATGTTGATTCAATGAATTTCACGAAAACCGTAACTGTAAAAATTTAAACAAAAAATGTATTCAAATTAAAAAAAATGTTTTAACTGAGAACAGAACACTAAAACACGTAACTTACGAGTGGACCTAGCGATACACAAGGTGTATCTATAATGTACTTAGGAATTAAACTACCTACCTCATTCCAATTGCAATGCAAATAAATATAAAAAAAAAAAACTCTGTGACACGAAATTGAGGCATCTATTTTGACGATTAATGTACAGAAATTACAAGTTAGATCATAATTTGTGGTTACTGTTCGTTTAGTTTGATAAGTGTTGTGATTGTGATCAATCTTTACTTTGAAGTCAGTTTGTGAACAACGAATTCCCTAACCCGCCTAATAGGGCTTATGATAGAAGTCAACTGATCGATTTTATTTAAACTGAGCTTTGTCTGTCAATCTAATAATTTAAAACATTTGAATGCATTTACAGGGGATTATTTTCCGCATGCTTATGACGATAAAGAGCAATTACAAATTATCACATATGTACATATTTGCCTATGAGTGCATATACTTAAATTTGGTTGCATGTTTTACGTTCTAGGTCTTGCTAATAATTACAATCATGAGACTAGCAGAAATTTCACATGCGCTTTAGAACAGATGTCTTGATTGACACAATGTCGTGCAAAGGGGTGGTAGAATGAGGTTCATTGTAATTTCGGAAAAATCTTATCAAACGTTTTGAATTAACATGATAGTTTAATATATTTTCCTTTGTTCTACGTTCTATACTTTACATGGTTGTCGCAGAACAAATTCTCAACTTTCATAAGATTAATATTTCTTGAGTTTTGGTTTTCAATGTCAACTCTTTTCTTATTACTATGAATCGCGAACAAAATATTTTAACAACTCTTTAGCAATATTGTGTATCGCATTGCTTCTTAATCTATATTGTTTCTCTATGTTAGTACATATCCGAATTCATAATTCCATATCTCAAAGACGATCACGAATTACCAATATCTGTTTCAGCACGAGATTGAAAAAAAACTAGTGGTGGGTGCACGACTGGGTCGTACGCAACTTTCTCTTTCACATCGAGTTATTTTGACGTTTTTAACAATTTGGCCCAAATACACAATAATATTTATTTCGATTAATGATGCCAGAATGGTATAAATGATGTCGAAATGAGATTATATGAACGTTTATTTCGTAATTGGAAGTAATCGGTGTTCATGTGAATAATAATGATTTTTCGTTATTGGCCATAAACTGAAATTTGCGTTTGGGGATAATTGGGCCAAAACCAATTATGTGGAACTCATGAAAACAGTAATAGAAGCATACAAAATAAATTTAATTCAATTTGGCAAAATATTTTGCGAGAAATTAACAATTTCCTTTAAATAGCATAAATGCAAAATTCCATTATATGGATTTTTTCTAAAAAAACTGGGTATGCAGTTTTGTTGAAACTAACATGCCTATAGCATACAAGAAGTTTAATCAAAATTGTTAGAGCCTTTTTTGAGCGTAAATTGAGGTTATGTATGATTTTTATATGGCAGGTACCAGTAATAACATGGCGAAAGGCAAACAAACAAAATGGACAAAAATTATGATCAGAAAAACGCTGGATACGATGTTTGAAGATAATTGGTCAAGTCGTTTAGGCTGGAGAGACTTGTACGGACAGACGGACCGGCGCACCGACGGACGGAATTCCAAAAACCACTTTTTTGAGTTCCGCTATCATCGTAATGTTAGAATCAATCAAAATCTCGAGGTCGAAAATTTTCACGAAAACAATATCTTTCTCTTTATAAGAGAAAATTAAAAATGCATTATAGCGCATCTCCCTGCCTGAATCCGGTTCACGTTTGGAAAGTTCAGATGATCTGTTTCCCAACTGAACATTACATCACGTGTCCTCATGTTAGACGATATATTTGTATCAGTTTGGATGGTATCTCAAAATCGCCTGATAAAGCTCTATGTGATGGATATCAAACGCAGCGTTGAGGTCGATGAAAAGATGGTGTGTCTCGACTTGAAATTCGTTGGTCTTTTCCAGGATTTGTTTTAGTGTACAAATTTGGTCTATAGTATGGAGCTGGTGTTGCTGTCATCATCATATGGCATACCATCTAGCCATTCAGCCAAATCTGGTCGGAAGAAAGTATGCCTGAAGAATGGAACCACAGCATCGTTTGTCCTATCCACAAAAAAGGAGACCCCCTAAACTGCGCCAGCTGCAGAGGCCAACAGCCTGATCGGCCCTTATCAGTGTGGTTTTAGGCTAGGAAATTCCACAACCGATCAAATTTTCACTCTTCGACAGATCCTGGAAAAACTACTAGCATACGCCGACGATATTGACATCTTTGGTCGGACCCAACTTGATGTCATAACCACGTTTGCTAGTATAGAGAAGGAAGCGGCAAAAATGGGTTTAGCAGTAAATGAGGGCAAGACGAAGTATATGCTGTCAACACGAAAGGACACACAACATCGACGAATTGGACAGAACCTCACCATTGACAGATATAACTTTGAGGTAGTGCGGGACTTTGTCTATCTCGGCTTCGCTATTAATTCTGACAACATCTCGTCAGAAATTAAACGAAGAATTACTCTTGCCAACCGCTGTTTCTTAGGGCTAAGAAGGCAATTAAGTAGTAAAGCCCTCGCTCGAACTACTAAGGAGATCCTTATAAGACACTGATCATCCCAGTCCTGCTCTACGGCGCTGAAGCATGGACCGTCTCAAAAGCGGATGAAGAAATCCTTGGTCGATTTGAGAGGAAAATTCTTCGAAAAATCTTCGGTCCCGTTTGCGTTGGCGGGCTATGGAGACGAAGATTTAAACAAGAACTATATGAACTGTACAGCGACATGCCCCTGGTCAAAAAACTCCGCAATAGGCGGTTAAGATGGCTAGAACGAATGGACACCAATACTCCGTCTCGCAGAGTCTTCGATTCCCAGCCAGACCTCGCCTTAAGTGGCGCGCACAAGTAGAAACCGACCTAATCCAATTTGGAGTGCGCAACTGGAGGCAGTTAGCTAAGGACCGGGCTAACTGGAGATGCATGTTGGTTGAGGCCTAGGTTCATTCCGGACTATAGCCCCACTTAAGTAAGTAAGTAAGTAGAACTCGCCCCAAGTTTCAACACACTCTTAAGATCCAAAATATCTAAAAAAAATCTTCTAAAAAGTCTAGTGTTTCGCATTCTTTAGTTTTTCAACGTCTAAAGCGGGCCCTGATTGTGAATTTTATACAACATCTTCGTTTTCAATTTCCATAACGAAATGTATATGATGAGGTTGAGCTTGTGAGACAGACTAATGTAATACAGCAACACTGCTACTTAAAATAGCAGATTGAAATCGCTAACTAAACCAAGAAAATTCACAAGAAAAAACATATGAGAAGGCTACAATCCGCTGTGTGGAACGTTTAATATCCTATCCCATCCCATCCTTAAAATTAATGTTCCCAAAATGTGGGCTTTATGGCGATGAAATATTGTTCAGACAGTTTATCAAAACCTTGTATGGTTCGTCAAAAAATCGCGTTTATCTCCAGCTTAGGGTATACAAATGGTTTTTGAAGAAAAACGTCTCCAAAAAGAAGGCGTTGGTTCAAATGATATTTAAACGTAATGTTGATATTATCAAAACCAATGATATCGCATTCAAAATTTTTTTTTGAATATTTTAAAACTTGACCGAAAAACTTTTTTACTGAAAACGCCCCAATGTATGCGTGGCAAAAAACTATGTAAGGACAAAATAAAGATATAAGGATTGTCTAAATATCTAGATCACATACCTTTTCAAAATTCCTTACCATTTTCCCAAAAAGTAATTTTTTCTTTAAAGAGGGCGTGGCAGTGGTCGGATTTCAAAAATGTTTACACTTATCCAACACGGTTGCAAAATTGACTAAAACACAGAACAATTAAAAAACAAAAAGAGAGTAATTACAGTAAATATTCAAATAGGGAAAATGACTAACGTTTGACAATGCAAACTAATGAGACCCTTTACAATAAGTAAGAAAACCAAAAATATACTTAAATGCGCTGAATCCTTAATTGGCTACCGACTCTTTGAATATCTCCGCATAATCACTATCTGCTTCAGCACGAGATAAGAAAAATCGCATGATAGCGTATCTCCCTGTCTGAATCCGGTCCTGTATCCTCATATTATGCGACACATCAGTTTGGATGGTATCCCGAATTCGCTTGATAAAGCTCTAGGCGATGTATACTATGGATTGGATATTATACGCGGCCTTGAGGTCGATGAAAATATGGTGTATCTCGATTTGAAATTCGTTGGTCTTTTCCAGGATTCATCTTAGTGTCCAATTTTTGTCTATGGAAGATCTGCTGGGCCGGAACCATACTAATACGGTTGCAAAATTTACTCAAAAACAGAACAATTAAAAAACGAAAAAGAGAGAAACTACTGTAAATATGTAACAGAACATGTGGTTAATTGAGTAACAACAAATAGGGTAAATCGTATACCGGTATGATAAGTAAGATTACAATAAATATATTTAAATGCGCTGAATCCTTAACAGATGATTTACCTCAAGTTATACGAATACACTCAGAATAGCTAGCTGAGTATCCGTGCCACTTAAGGCGAGGTCTTCCACTACTGCGTCCGACGTCTGGCTGGGAATCGAAGACTCTGCAAGCCTGAGTACTGGTGTCAATTCGTTCTACATGTCCTAGCCATCTTAAACGTCCAATGCGGAATTTGTTTACCAGGGGCATGTCGCTGTACAGAACGTATAGTTCTTGGTTGAATCTTCGTCTCCGTAGCCCGTCAACGCAAACGGGACCGAAGATTTTTCGAAGAATTTTCCACTAAAATCGACCAAGGATTTCTTCATCCGCTTTTCAGACCAGGACTGGGGTGATCAGGTTCTTATAAGTATCTCCTTAGTAGTTCGGGTGAGGGCTTTACTACTGAATTACCTTCTTAGCCTGAAGAAACAGCGGTTGGCAAGAGTAATAATTCGTTTAATCTCTGGCAAGATTTTGTGGTCAGAGTTAATAGCGGAGCCGAGATAGACAAAGTCCCGTATCCCCTTCGGGTTATAGGTTAAAATATACCCGAAGTAAGGCACGCCTGTCGTAGCAAATCCACTCCCGTATACCGAGTTTAAAGTGTGTACAAAAAACAAAAAAAAATGCAATGAATAAAACGAAAAGATGTAATACCCCAGGTGACAATCTAGTTTCCCTGGAAAATCCAGCCTCTTCGGAGGTCGGCTCTACGAATTCTGTGGAGAGCCAATTATTCAGTTTTGTAACCCTTTGGGAAAAAGTTCAAGGGTAACGAGGTAACCTACATCTGGACCTCAAAAAATTACATGCGTCTCCAGGAGCTCGACAACGCCAGAAGTGTCGGCTCACGAAAAACGAGACTCAGTGATAATTAATAACCTTGAGGACGAAAACGACGTTCTTCGAACTATGCTTAACAAAATCGAACTGCTCTGCGAAGATCTTCGGAAAGAAATTCTCCACCTTAAGGATGAAAACATGACCCTAAAGTGTTCATTAAAAATAAGTAATCAACCAAAACCGAGTGCAAACTGCCCGGTTATATCAGAATACAATACCGACGAAGAAGAACTCAGTCACGAAACCGACTGGATTCAAAAGAAAAGACCGTTGAAAAAAAGGAAAGCTATATCCTCACCTGAATGAATAAACCACGATAAAGAGAATACTAACAAAGCGAAACAGCTTAAACAACATAACCCACCGCCAATTAATGTGATCGGTATAGACGGCTATAACAAGTTGCATAGCTTGATAAAATCGTTATTATTATCAGGCTACCAAGTAACTTTATATAAAAAAAATACATGGAAAGACTGCGTAAAAGATCCAGAAAGTTACCGTCTATTATCTCGGAAGCTAAACACCGATAAAATTCAATGGTGTTCATTTGAGAATAAATCTGAAAGGCATTTACGCGTTGTGTAGCCAGAGGGTAAGATGCGTCGTGCGTCGGATGACACATTAAGTGATCTGAAAAACAGACAATATAAAGTTATAGATGCCGTTAATATTGTCAAGCGAAACAAACAGCAAACAAGAGGTGAATAAAAAGCGCTCTGCCTTTATTTATACTTACTTTCGATAAAACAAAAAGTCTGAAATAAATTCGTGAAATAAAAACAATATTTAATATTGTTGTAAGAATCGAAACCATGCGTAAGGATTCAAAATTAGTACCACAGTGCAAGCGCTGCCAAGGATGTAATCATATGAAAGCATATTGTCAGAAAGAGCCGCGGTGTGTTAGATGTACCGGAAATCAACTTACGGTAGATTGCAGGTCATATAAGAAAACTCCTTTAATAAAGGCGATCATCCTGCAAGTTACCGCGGCTGCGAAGTAGCTTAGGAGTCGCAAAACAGACGGATGAATTTGAATTTCACAGAAATTAAATTTAACTAAGAAAAAGCCTAAAATTTCGCCTAAAACCATTCTCAAAGTCAAAGCAGGCAACAATCGTACAACAAAAAATTAAACAAATATTTCGGCAAACAGAAATACGATCAGATCTTCTACATCCAAAACCAAATGTACAAACTTATGCCCAAGCTACAGTACCCGATAAAAACATTTCACCAGACCTAGTTTCCAACGTTTTTTGATTATTCTTTCAAAACTTGAGGAACAACGGACGTATTCCTCCTTCAACATGAAAAGATTTCTTAAAATTCTTACGTTGTATGCCAATGGCTTTTGGCAGAAACTAGGAGAACTTTAATTGTTTATGCAGGGAAAAGATATCGACGTCTGTTTAATGTCCGAAACTCACGCAAAGAGTAATTTTCACTTAAAGAGTAGAGGTTATTTTGATTATCATGTTCTACATCCTTCAAACAAGGCTAGAGGTGGAACATCACTATATATAAAAGATTGTATCAAACATTCGATTGATTTAAAATTAGAAGTCGAAACAATGCGATGGTTGGATGTTGTAGAACGAGGGTAGACTCTGATTAGCTTTAACTTGGCAATGTCCAGTGGTTGTAATTCTGACTACATATCAAGTGCTTATTTTTTACCTCCAAGTGGTAACCATCGGGTACTGGTCTCATCCAACCGGATTTGACTTGCTAAACGATAAGCGCAAGTGTTGATAACACGACGAAAAACAGCAACACTATAAACAACCAGGTTAGAATGGCACGGATTGAATACCCGGCCTGCTGTCCCAGGCGAACCTAGACAAGCTGCTTCGACATATTCGGACAACAGGTTGTCTAGGAATTTCAAGGCTTAGTCAGGCCTCTTGAACAGAGATGGTGGCGGATGAACCGAAACCTGATGGCCCCGTGTCCTAGGGGTATCTAATAAATTGCAACTGGCAGTCCAGGTTTTGGTTTGTGCTTTGGGTTAGCTACCCACCCATTTAAAAAACCATTTATACGAAGCAACCAATAGCATCGGAAAGGACTGATTTTATTGTTGACGACACGGCAAAACGAAAAAAACGAAAAAACGACAACGACGTTCGTATCTTCACCTGGAATGTGAGAACATTAAACAGGAGAGGTGCGAGCGTACAACTAGCGGAAGCCCTAAACAAAACAGACATAACTGCTATCCAGGAAATACGATGGGATGTGCCGGGCAAATAGTGGATGAAAAACTGTGATATCTACTACGGACCGTGTTATAGTGAGCAGAAACAGCGGCTATTCGGATGCGGATTTGTTATAAGTGCGAGACTTAGGCAAGAAGTCTTATGTTTTCAAGACATAAGCGAACGCATTGTAACATGGTGGTCTCCAGATCAACGAACGGTCAACCAAATTGATCACATATCGATAGACAAGAGGCACGCATCCAGTATTTTGGATGTCCGAACATTCCGAGGAGCTAACATCGACTCGGAAAACTACCTAGTTGCAGCCAAGGTTAGAATGCGGATATCCACCACGTCACAACAATCCAAAAATACTGTAAAAAAATTTAAGGTCTAAAGACTGCAATCGCAAGAGACCGCCAAGACCTTCGCGCAATCCGTATCCTTAAACCTCTCGATTAACACCATATCACCAACATGCCAACAAGCTATTAGATCAGCCGCAACTGATTTGCCAGGTTACTCGCGCCCACCAGCTAGAAGCCCCTGGTTTGATGAGGAATACCACAGATGCTCGCAGCCAAGAACGAGGTCTACAAGGCTAAGTTGCAGGTGAAGACGAGATATTGCCGTTGAGCTCAATAGGCAGAGAAGAAGGGAAGAACACCGGCTTTTCAGAAAGAAAAAAAAGAGCAAGAAAAGCGTGCGATCGAGGATATAGAGAGGTGCCACTCCAGGAACGATGTTTGCAAAAAGCCAAGGATACAAAGCTCGAACAGAATCCTGTCGAGATGAACAAGGAAATATCGTAGTTGAGACACAGTCAATTCTGAGGATATGGAAGAACCACTTCTGCAGACTGTTAAACGGCGATGACGAACAACATTCCGCTGTCAGGCAGAATGAACCATTCAATATTGGCAACGACAGCGTGAACTGCCAACCACCCGACCTGAATGAAGTGAGGATAACAATATCTAAACGGAAGCTTAATAAGGCTGCCGAAAATGACGGCCTTCCCGCCGAACTTCATAAGGCCGGCGGAGATGACTTGGTAAGTAACATCCACCACCTAAGTCGAATCTGGTCGGAAGAAAGTATGGCTGAAGAATGGAACCTCAGCATCGTTTTCTCGATCCACAAAAAAGGAGACCCTCTAAACTGCGCCAACTACAGAGGCATAAGTCTCCTCAACATCGCCTACAAATTCCTATCTGCCGTAATAGTTTAACGCCTGAAACCATTTACCAACAACCTGATTGGCCCTTATCAGTGTGGTTTTAGGCCAGGAAAGTCCACAGCCGATAAAATCTTCAAACTTCGGCAGATCCTGAAAAAACACCCAAGAAGTCCGCTGCTCCATCAGGGTCGAAAACGACCTCACCGACACATTCGATACTAAAAAGGATTTAGCAAGGCGATGCGCTATCATGTGACTTGTTCAATCAACACCAGAGGCACAATTTTACAAAAATCTGTACAACTACTAGCACATATCGGCGATATTGACATCATTGGTAGGACCCAACTTGATGTGGTAGCCACGTTTGCTAGTATAGAGAAGGAAGCGGCAAAAATGGGTTTAGCATTTAAATGAGGGCAAGTCGAAGTATATGCTGTCAACACGAAAGGACACACAACATCGGCGAATTGGACAGAACGTCACTATTGACAGATATAACTTTAAGGTTGTACGAGACTTTATCTATCTCGGCTCCGCTATTAACTCTGAAAAAAACATGTCGTCAGAAATTAAACGAAGAATTACTCTTCTAAAGCCCTAACTCGAACTACTAAGGAGATCTTATACAAGACCCTGATCATCCCAGTCCTGCTCTACGGCGCTGAAGCATGGACCGTCTCAAAGGCAGATGAAGAAATCCTTGGTAGATTTGAGAGGAAAATTCTTCGAAAAATATTCGGTCCCGTTTGTGTTGACGATTTATGGAGACGAAGATTCAACAAAGAACTATACGAGCTGTACAGCGACATGCCCCTGGTCAAAAAACTCCGCATTGGACATTTAAGATGGCTAGGACATGTAAAACGAATGGACACAAAAACGGCGGGTCGCAGACCCTTCGGTTCCCAGCCAGACGTCGGACGCAGCAGAGGAAGACCTCGCCTTAAGTGGCGCGCACAAGTAGAAACCGACCTCAACCAACTTGGAGGCAGTTAGCTAAGGACCGGGCTCATTGGAGAGGCATGTTGGTTGAGGCTCAGGTTCATTCCGGGCTGTAGCGCCACTCAAGTAAGAGAAACAATGCGAGTTTGCTCTATACAAGTCAAAAGCAGGCAAGCCTTTCTGATGATATCTTTTATTTACTGCCCACGACGATGCAAGGTTGAGAAATTTTACTTTGAAAACTTGCTTAATTCCCTTGGACAGCGTTTTATCATCGGAGGGGCCTTTAATGCAAAACATACATTTTGGGGATCTAGAAGCATTTCACAGAAAGGTAGGATGCTTTACGATGTTGGTAGAAAGTACAATACCCAATTTCATTCTACGGGAAAACCAACTGATGTTACAAATATACCGGATTTGATCGATTTTTTTCATCGTAAAAGGTATGCCGTCCAATCAAATAAAAGTTGAGGAAAGCTTTGATCTTTGCTCTGATCATTCTCCGGTCATTTTAACAACGAGCGAGTCAATCATTAGAAATGAAAACCCAAACAGACTACAAACATGCTATCAAATTGGATTAAAAACTTTATAAACCATGCAGTAGAAACTTATCTGCAAAGCCTAACCGCTTTAAAAGAATCGAATTATTCTTTTTGGAAAACAATTAAAGTCATAAAACGACCAAAAACCGCTATTCCCCCAATTAGGGTAACTCAAGACGTTTGGGCAAAAAGCGAAAAGGAAAAAGCAGACGTTTTTGCCGCACATATTGAGGAAACATTTAAACCATTTGATGGTCCAGAAAACATTAATTTATTCGAGACTACAACCGATAGTAATCTAGTTAGATATGCATGTATTGACGAGCTTAAACGGGAAATACAGTCCCTTACATTGTAAATGCAGCAATTAGATTAGAATACATACCAAGACAGTGGAAGGTCGCAGAAGTGATTATGGTTTTCAAACCAGGAAAATCACCGAATGAAATAAAATCTTACAGACCTATTTCACTTTTTCCAATCATTTCAAAAGTTTTTGAAAGGATATTATTCGGTCGCTTACATCACGTTATTGATCAGAAACGCCTTTTACCTGACCATCAATTTGGGTTTAGAAGTAAACATTCGACTGTTCATCGATTTACTAATGTAATTGAGAAAGCTTTTGAAGACAAGAAAATTTGCTCAGCCGTATTTCTTGACGTGTCGCAAGCTTTTGACAAAGTTTGGCATAGAGGCCTTCAATAAAACAGACACAATCCTGGCGGATTGCACTTAACGAGAGCAAATCGATTTATTCAATTTGCTGTATTTCTCAATACGGTTCGAATCACTTTTGCAAATGAAGCGCAAAATCTCGGAATGACACTCGATGCAAAATTAAAATAGAAGTCGCATGTAAAAAAGAAATGCGAAGAACTTAAAAATAATTTCAGAGAACTGTACTGGTTACTCGGAAAATATTCGATGCTTAATTTTGATAACAAGCTGCTATTATACAAGCAAGTGCTAAAGCCGGTCTGGACATATGGTATATGTAGTAATTGAGTAATTAAATTAAATGAAGAATTACATTTTAGAAAATAATATTTTATTTCTATTTATTACAATGTTTTTATTATGATAAAAGTGACGGGTGGAGAGACGCGCAACAACTGACTTTTTATGTTGACTTTTGTCAAAAAGTAAAACTAAATAATCCCGTTTGATGAACAGCTTTTGATGTCGCCTGCTGTGCATACCGTATTTGCTTGTCGCCAGTTTGTTGTGGTCGTCACTTCGTAGTAAAAAAGTGGCAGGTACTCGCTACATATACAACTATGGGGTTGTACCAGTGAAACGAATCTAAATATTTTAAAAACTTTTGAAAACAAAATGTTAAGATCATTCTTTAATGCGTCGTGGTATATAAGGAATGAAGATCTACACAAAGATCTGGGTATTTCCGCGGTTAAAGATGAAACAAAAATGTTGCACGCAAACATAAAGAAACGTTTATTGGACACTCTAACACAACGGTCCTCCAAATTCTTGACAAAACAAATTTATTGCGGCGTCTTCAAAGAATTAAGCCCTTAGATTTGGCCCGATAGTAACAAATCACGCTAAAAATTACGAAAAAAACAGGAACTCTCACAGGAAAGTTACCTGCCAAACATTCATTTTTCGTGATAAAAAAATTGCTAGATACATCGCATACTTATTTGCAATACAAATACAAAAAGGGCGGTGGTTTTAGCTAGGGTTAAAGTCCCACATTTCTTGGGGCACGTGCTCATCGTGTCTTTTGAGATTTCCATCAGCACACGAAAAAAAAACTAAAAAAGTCCCGCACTACCTCAAATTTATATCTGTCAATGGTGACGTTCTGTCTAATTCGTCGATTTTGAGTGTCCTTTCGTGTTGACAGCATATATTTCGTCTTGCCCTCATTTACTGCTAAACCCATTTTTGCCTCTTCCTTCTCTATATTGAAACGTGGGTATGACATCACGTTGGGTCCGACCAATGATGTCAATATCGTCGGTGTATGCTGTTAGTTCTACCGATTTTTGGAAAATTGTGCACCTGGTGTTGGCTCGTGAGATTTGCACAATCCTAAAGAATCAAATTGAAGAAGACACATGATAGCGCATCGCCTTGCCTAAATCCTTTTTTGGCAACGATAACTCGCCATCGTCATCCTACTCAAACGGACGAGTTTGAGCGGTATGTGCCGAAGTGTGAAAATTTGATCGGTTGTGGACTTTCCTGGCCTAAAACCTCAGGCGTTCACATATTACGGCACATACGATCTTATAGGCGATGTTGAGAAGACTTATGCCTCTGTAGTAGGCGCAGTTTAAAGGGTCTCCTTTTTGTGGATCGGACAAACGATGCTGAGGTTCCATTCATCAGGCATACTTTCTTTAGACCATATTTGGCTTATGAGTTTGTGGATGTTTCTTATCAAGTCATTTCCGGCAGCCTTATTAAGCTTGAGTTTAGATATTGCTATCCTCACTTCACTCAAATCGGGTGGTTGGCAGTTTTCGCTGTCGTCGCCAATATTGAATGGTTCGTTCTGCCTGAGAGCGGAATTTTGTTCGTCATCGCCGTTTAACAGTCTGCAGCAGTGGTTGTTCCATGTCCTCAGCATCGACTGTGTCTCAACTACGATATTTCCTTGTTCATCTCGACAGGATTCTGTTCGAGCCTGGTATCCTTGGAACTGACGTTTTACACTTTAATAAAACTTGCGAATATCGTTCCTGTTCTGTACCCTGGAACATGAAAGAGCAAGTACAACGAAGTACTAGAATCGTGTTGACTCCTTCTCCGGTCGGTTTCCGATCTTTTTATCATAGCTTTTTAAGCATAAAATGTAAGCTCTATACATGCTATGATTCGGATTAACTTCGTGCGAAGTTCTACCGAAACATCTTCACGTATGGTACGTATACACAAATCTCCGGAAGCTTAAAAACAACCTCACAGAGGTTATACCATCACAACTTCGGTTATGCTTGTGAATATTCCTGCATAACGTCTTAAACATGCTTCTACCCAAACTGTCGACTGCAAAAATGCTCAACCTCCGCGCATAAGTACTATATAAATCCCACAGAAATAATTGCTTGTGGAAATTATATTTTATTGCCTTATAGAGGAACAATTGTTAGTTGAGGAATTTATATATTTCACCATGTGTGCACTTAATTCTCCCAAAAAAATGTAGATATTCGTTTTTATAAAACTTCAAGCATATTATGTGCTTTGCCTTAAAAATACAGGGTAGCGCACGAATCGTGCTACAAAAACACAAAAACAAGACGTAGGTAATAAATAACTTTTATTCTGTTTTGAGTAATCGGTTTATTTTTTTTTTGTAGTTTAATACATATTTAGAATTATTAAAATGAAACGCTTGCGATAACGAAACAAGGATTTGTATAGTGCAGCGGTTCCAAGATGGAGCGACTGCACACATAGCCAAGCCATACCAGTTATAGCCCCCAACGTCACCTGACTTGACTGCACCAGATTTTTTTTATCGCTTTTATATCAAGCAAGAGGTGTACAATATAAGGAATTTCACTGAATTGAAGCAGTCGATAAAAACGATAACTGAGGATACCTCGAAGTCAACAGTTTTGGTCGCAATTAATTATTGTCTGGTCAGGTGTTACACATGCTTGAATGAGTGTGGATGTCATTTACGGTCTTACATCTTCAAAAAACAAAATTAAATTAAATTTCCTATACATAAAAAAACAGAAATAAATGAAAAGCATTGATTAAAAAAAAAGTTGTTAGAATTTTTATATGAAACATGATGTAGGTAGTTAAGTACTTACGATAGATTCATTCAGTAGGTTTGATCAATCCCCTATCGACCGGCGCGGCGTGTGGTTGCTAGGCTCTGTTCAGGTTCCTCCACTTCAATACGCTAATGAAAAACATAACTCCATTGAATTGATTTTTGTTAAATAAATGGAAATTGTAGAACGATGGTAGACTCTGATTGGCTTTTACTTGGCAATGTCCAGGTATTGTAAGTCTGACTACATATAAATTATGCTTATTTTTACTTTCAAGTGATAACCATCGGAAACTGGTCTCAAACAACCGGATTTAACTTGGTAAACTAAAAAGTGCGAGTGTTGATAACAATAACGCAATATCAAAACACGTTTTGTAAATGAATAATCATATATTAGAACGAACAAGCATAATTTCACTTGAGGAAAGTTGTTGAAATCTAAGAACAGATATGCATGCGAGTTCATGTGAACATTTCTTAAGCTAAATATTGTGAATCCTATCAATCCAAGTGGTTTTTCAACGGTTAAAAATGTTCAGGATGGGTCTTATTGCTTTAGGTAGAAATTTTACTTCAGATATTATTCCGGATTAAGTGTTGAATTTTCTCAAAACATTCTGAAGAAAAATTTATTTTAAAGCAATCCATCAGTTTTGATTAAGAGAGGGAATAGAGAGTGGCCAAGATTTCATTATTTACTCTTTCGCTGTAAACACTTTTCTGACTTGTGCAATTGAAGTAATCTAATAATCATTTAATAATTCTTTATTGTAATATATTAATATCAATATAATATATTTGTATATATGTATATAATAACTGGATTGCGATCCCTTTAATATAGATATCTTACGCTAATATATGTGTATATATATTTATGTATATATTTGTTGTATGTATATTATCTTCACTTGGGAATAAATGTCTTTAAAATATAAGTGAAAGGGAAATCGAACTTTCAAGATCGTAAATACAAAAAAAAAACTTTTATAACAATTCCAACTACCACAATACATCATGGTTGACAGTTAGATACTTTATATCTTCGCTATGTCCAAAATGACAAACATCTTGAAACAAGAGGTACCAATCCTTAGATAAGATCATTTGATCAAGAATGTCAAAAGTTTCGCTTTTTTATCGCCTTGGTCTTAAATATTTTAGATAAAAGTAAAATAACAATCTCTATTATATTTTCTGTTAAATAATAGAATTCTTATATATTACTAAAAAACCATAAATATTAACTGGATGTAGGAGTTATGTTAAAAAAAAAAGTTGTATAAAAAATTATTGATATAAAAATAAAAAAAATGCATCTATAACTGATATATAGAAATTGCATAATTAATTACAGAGTTCGTACAATATGTATAAATTGGTAGAAAATTTAATGAATACTTAAAAAATTGATTATGTACTTTCTTAACGTCTACTTTATTGTGATTGTATTGTATTTTGCATTCGTTTTTTTGCTTGGTATTTGATTTTAACAACTATTTCATACATTATATTATTTTATTTTATTTAGAATTAAACATGTTTGTATATCAATAATATAATATGTAGATACTTTATTTTCTCCTTGGAATGAGTATAACAAAATTAAATTTTCTATCTTCATAATTTTGCATTTAATAGAACTATTTTGGACATTTTTGAACGATTGTGAAATTATCTAAATAATATTACAATATATATCGATTGATTTATTTCTCATGTTTTCTTATTTAATTTTGTTAAATATGTAAATTGTTTCGAATTAATAGAGATATGGTTATTTTCTATAAGATAGTAATAATAAGTTTTTTTTTTAATATATGCAGTCAATAACATTTATACATACATAATGTAATAAAATAATTAACAAATATTTTGTATCGATTTTAAATGCTTCGGTTATTTTGGAAATAATTCAGTTTGAATAAGATAAACTTCGTACGTTTGTCATTTAATTCAAAAGGATATTATCATTTGAATATTTAAAAATTGGCAGAACTTTTAATTGTTTTCTATACCACTTTCAATATATAGTCTGTTTGTCACCGATTTTTAGTTAGGATGAAAACTGCCATCAATATTTCACCCATATGGGACGTTCATATCTATTATGATAGATTTCTTATATGTTAATTACAATAATCGGTGTAGTGTTCCTACGAAATTGTTTGTAATTGTGGTTAGTAAACTGCACAGAACTCTTTAAATCTCATTAAGGTATATTGCTTAAGAAAATACAGATACAAATTTTTGGCGCAACAGGCTTGTTAGTACCCGACCATTCATGTGTGCGTGATTACTTGAGTGATGGCGGACCTCCTGTTTTAAGCCGAATCTGAACGGCTAAGCTGAGACCAACTTTTCTCGACTATTGATAATACTCGAGTGATTTGTCAGATCATCACGAGAGGAGGGCCAGTGAGAAATCATTTAGGTGTTGTTACGGCTGGGAATCGACCTTCTGCGCGGCAGTTCATCGCACTAACCATCGCGCCACTGAGCCCGTCATATTGTTTAAGAAAATGAAATAAAATTCAGGACCGTTTTTTTTTAAATTTCTGCTTATTCATATCTTTCTTGATTTATCATACTGCGCTATGTTGACTGTTGGTCAAATGATTTGTTTCGCTCTGTTACTGCTAAGTCATGAGCATAAAATTAAGGCTTGATTTTTCTCAGCAAAATTGCAGAAACGTTTAGGGTAATTTTGGAGTTAACTCAGGATTAAAATTGTCTGGAAAACATCATTCTCAAGTTAACTCGAGGTGTATCCTGAAAAAAGTATGATCTCGCACTGAAAAAGTGTCACTTAAAGAGTGAATTACTTGAAGTTCGTTTGGCCTGTCTAATCCGTATATCTTGTCAAGTCTTAAATTATGTTGTGTATGATTTAAGATTTGACAAATTGTGGAATGTCGATTTTTTACATGGGAATTAATCGCGAGTATACATTAAGTATTCAGAAAAACAGTTTAATGCCAGATCACAACTTTTTATGAACCCTGGAAGTAAGCCAATTTTTGGTTCAAATTATATTCTTCTAGCTTTCTTTTAAGTTAGAAAATATTATTGGAACTCATAAACATGATCACTGTATATAAGTGATCAAGCGGCGTCGGTATTATATTTTATATATAATTTTTATTCCCTGCCAAGTTTTGAAAATGATCCGGCTTTTGCTTCAAATAAATCTGGAAACTTTACTTCAGAGTAAAAACTGATTGACAACTAGAGTTGAGTTTAACACGTATTTAATCAATAAAAATAGTGATGTTCGTAATAAATGTAAGGGGTATTTTGGTTTTCTTTAAATCGATGTATGGAATATACGATCAATGGCGAGTTGTTGTCAAAACAAAGCTTATGTATTTTAGAACATGACTATCCAAAAAATTTAAAATTTCTAATTATAGTTTAGCAGAAAATCACATTTTATTTTTCACAGATCAACATTTATTTCTATGAAGTAATGATTGCCCTTCCACCGAACTGAAATGGAATTTTCCAATTATTCATATAAGAAGCTACGGGGTGACATATCAATACCATCATGTGTTGTGTTCCAATGAAGTTGTTCAATGAAAGCTATAACTGGGTCTTTAGGCCCAGTTCCAATGAAGTTGTTCAATGATAGCTATAATTGAGCCCTAAAAATTTCACTTTCACTCGAAATGCAATGGAAATCAGTCGAAAATTAAATTTCGGATTCCACATTCCACTTCTACCGATTTCAATTTCACATTTTTAAAGTTGAAAAAAGTGAATTTCCATGTTCGACAATTCGGTTTTATCGTTTTGTGAGTCATTTCAATCCGATCATTTTAGTATCTGTTGAATTCAAATTGTCGGGATGAGCTGACGCGATTAGAAATAGAAATGTAAGTAAATTATATATGAGTGTAGAAATGTAATTTAAATTGTTATTTAGATTTTGAATAAATATATTCAAACATAAGTATTTTTACAGAGGTAAACACAAAAATTCGTCCATGTAATGTTGTTTTGATTTCCGTTTTTTCCATCCGAAAAAAACATTGAGAACTATTTCACACAGTACTACGGCTCAAAACAAGATCAGAATCTTTTCTAAATGATCTCTGAAAGCTTTCTTCAGCAAGGAAACGCAAAACTGTGGCTAACTACAACACACAAGGAATCGATTAGGGTTTTAGATATAGCGCAACAGTTTGCAACAACATTTGGAAAGCATGTTTTCTAAGTTGAAAATAAGATTATCACCCTTATACCAGATGGCGTTTTTATTAAACGACAAATGGCGTTTTTTGAGTCGATTCATTTTAGTGTCGTCTAAGTGTCGGTATTCTATTCTCTGAACGCCTCCTCTCTCATTTTGTTACATTCCACATGAGTTCCACAGCAACAACTGATACAAAAATGGCAGATAGGCGTTTATGTTTTGCAATTCGAAATTTAAAATGAACATTTATTTTACCTATTTAAAATTCAAAATACAAAATAATATTACAAAAACAATGAATAGCATTGCAATGTTTATATCATGGGAAAGTGAAGACGAAAAAGAAGATGAAATTGCAAAAAGAGAAATGAAAAATATCAGAAGAAGAATCAGGTCAAAATCTAATCCTTTGGATTTACCAGTATCAAAGTAAGTGGACTAAAGAAAAAAAATATTTTGAAGTAAAAATACCTTCTGATATCATCGGTCTGGGGAATACCTCTTTTGAAATTTCTTGTCAGCGAAACATTTTGTTCCATTAATTCAACCAAACGGTTCATTTGTTCTGGGGTTGTTATTTTCACCCTTGAAACAATAACAATTGATAAAATCCTTAAATTAATACACAAATTAATCGAAACTTACATTTTAACTAAAATTCGACACCTAGTCGTTTGCAAATTTCTATTCGACAATTATTGGCGTTTTACCTGTCGTTTTATCCAACTAAAACTACTGTTAGAATGCGAATAACTTGTATGACGTTTTAAGAACTTGCGTTCCACACTACTTAAACGCCACGTAGCGTTAAACGACATAAAACGCCTTCAGACTTGCCAGCTGTAATACCGATTTCAAAAAACGCTATCTGTCGTTTAATAAAAACGTCATGTGGAATAAGGGTGAATAATAATGAAAAAACAATTATTAATTTTTATTTGAAATTTATTTGTTTTACTTACGCAACATCTTCAATTTCTAAAGGATTAGAAACATCTCTAAGCGCACGCTTATATTTTCCTCTGCATAGTTTAGTTTTTCAATTTCTAACACCGCAGCAATATAAATAACACTCATTATTTTATAAATTTTCAACTTGAAGTAAAAAACATATGAGAAGGCTACAATCCACTGTGTGAATCGTTTTATACCCTATCCCATACCATCCTTAAAACAAATATCCTCTAAATATCGGATTAATGACAATGAAATAAGGAAAATTTCATTTTCATAATGTCAAATTGTTTATCAAAATCTATGGTTCGACAAAAAAAACACCGTTTTTCGCCTGGTTATTTTTCAGAATGTTTATCAAAATCATTTATGGTTCGACAAAAAAACACAGTTTTTCGCCTGGTTATTTGTAAGTTTAAAATTTTTCCGAAAAACGTTTTGAACTTACCATAAAGTAGGCTTGGCAGTATGAACGAAATATAGACATTATGATTGTCTAGATATGTTGTTCAGACACTTTTCCAGTATCTCTAACGGTTTGGCCTAAAACTATGTCTTTCTGAAAGGGGAGCGTGATAGTGGGCGGATTTCAATTTTTTTTACACTTGTGCTGCTGGGAGCAACAGCAAGCACGTGTACGAAATTTCATCATTCTAGCTCAAAATGTAAGGCCCAAAAAACTGGTGACGTACGGACGGACGGACAGACATAGCTAAATCGACTCAGCTATCGATTCTGAGTCGATCCATATACTTTACGTATACCTAGCTCAATTATTTCTCTATGTCACAAATTATGTATCAAAACTAATATACCCCTATGGGATAGGGTATAATAATTTCGCAATGTCGCATATGACAGATAGGTAAACTTTTCGAAGTTATGAAATCCACCGGAATGTATAACACCAAAAACAAATTCACTCGATTTAAAAAAGTAATTTCAACTTCATTTCACTTGATTTCTGGAACCTAGCTGATAAACTCAATTTTCTCGAAAACATCTCTAACGATTTTGATTACAATTCAATATAAGCATATTAGTTTCAACAAAACTGCATACCCAGTTTTTTTGAGAAAATATTTTCAAAACCTACCAGAGAAATAAAGCAAATTATTAAAAAAAAAAATTGGAAAAAGAAATAGAAAACCGGAAGTCAGCATGGATATAACTGGAATGCTATGGAAATATTCGCTTTAGAATTGTAGTATCGTTTACAATACGACCCGCATTTGGGAATCAGTTCCATTTTACGTAATCCCTTTCCCATAGTCTTTGGCAAATTGGTCTCTTTCTAATAAAATGTACCCCCAATTAATTTTAAAATTTTCTGATATTAACTGATTTTTCACTGTAGTATCAATTATCAAGAACATATTATCTTAACTCAGCCTATCGGATTCGGAATAAATAATAAGGCATCGTTCATATTATTGATTTTATGGAAAGCTAGTCCTATGTATTAACTAGCCTGTTGCACCAAAAATTAATTTCTAAGTTTATAAATGGCTATGTTGATAGCCATTTATTTAAGTTAAATGAAGTGGGTCGTCAAAACGCGAATGACTGATCATACTCAGTCCAAAACGAAAAGCAAGCATCTTCCTTCCAAAACAATCAATCAAAAATACATCACAAGTAAAGTGATTTTGCTATAATCGTCCAATAATACTGACTGCATAACGATAAATGAAAATTAAATGCTATTTAATAATTTTTATAGCGATATGTAAAATTCTACATTGATATAGGTATGTATAAGGTTTAATTACTTGGTTTGACGAATTTACCAATTTAGTTTAATTGATTCCTTATCCAACTATATTGAGTAATTTCATTTTATGAATATTTATACTTTTTTCCCAAATAAAACATTTTGGAATTAAACGTTTCCTTTTCTTTATTTTTCGAAGTTGAAGCTTTGTAAATTCGTTTTAGTTCGATTAGGAGACTTTGAGGGATATGTACTTAATATAGTATGTATATGTGTATTCATATTGCACCAATACATTTACTGTTTAGTTTTTTCGTCTTTAAATTATGTAAAATAAAATTGAAACTTTTCCGAACCAGAGACAATTAATGTGTCTGTTTCGCAAAAAGCCAACAATTCATTTGAATTCACTTTAGTTTGGTTTTGTGTTTATTACATATTGGTATATATTGTCGATATTATATAAATGGATGTAAGAATTCTTCCACTATACACTTAATACATCTTTAAATATATGCAAAGGCTGCAGGTATTAAATTGTTGCAAAATACAAATAACTACGTCAATTACTGTTAATGATATATATAAATAAATATATTATCATATTTAGTTAGTTAAAATTTGCTAATATTTTTTTTTGTTTGTTTTGAATTGAATACATTTCTATACCACTGGACCTTGTCCAATTGGCCAAAGAGTGTCATTTTAATTGCTATACTCATTGGAAATACTATAAGAAATATGTAGAAAAATTTTCTTTAAAGCAAATGGGCATATCTCAACCTGAGCGTAATACCCAAATAGGTAGCTGGTCCACTATTTCTTAAAATGTATATCCAAAATAGATAAAAAAAGTATTCAAAATAAGAATAAAAGTAAGAAAACAATTAAAAATTAAAATGTTCAATAGACAAATATATTTAAAAAAAATAAAATAAAATGCGTAGTATACTAAACTATATAACATTTTGTTTTTGATATGTGCAGCAAATACAAATAAAAATAAAAAGATTGGTTATAGTCGCTAATTATTACAATTATATTATTCACAACTGTTTTTGTTTTTTTGTTTTATTATTCACCAATCTAGTTGTTATTAAATTTTGTTTGTTTGATATAAAAATCTTAGTAAGATCACTTTTAGATTGTATGCTTTTAAAGCTGTCTTAAGTTGATGTGCTGCCTAAGTCTTCTTCTTCTTGTTCTTCGAAAGAATCCTCCACTTCTTGTTCTGTGATGACAGTGACAAGTTCTTCAACTGCGCAAGTAATTTCATCTAGAAGAAGATTTTTGTTTTATAAAATATAAAATAATTGTTGTTGTTAAATTAAAAAATCATATAAAAATAACAATTAACTGGGCGAATAACCTATCACATCCCATTTTTATTGTGAGAGTTTGGTAATGAAACCTTTTTTTTTTTTTTTAGAAACGGCCTCAAAAAGTAAGCGTGGTTCAAAATATGAATGATAAAATGTAGATACTCTCATTGTTTATACACAATGTGGCTCAAAAGTGTGCCGATACTCAGATTCAGTAATACATACATCTTAGAGTTGGTAAATTGAACAGAGATTCATTTCAGTTATCTGAGTTTCTATAGCCAAATATAGATTCAACTTGAAAATAAGCAATGGAGCGATTCACACCGGAACAAGGTGGAATTATTGTTACAGTTTATTCGACAAATTTCTTTAATTTGTTTACTCAGTTTGAATTGCGATTGACTTTTTTTTGGGGATTTAAAATTTACCATCACCACCACAAATCACAACCTCTGAAAGTCAACACAGAAGAAGAAATCGCAAAATATTACGAGCAACAAATTAAAATGCATTAAAACTAGGACAAATGTGAATTAACACAGCAGGTGGTCATCCAGCGATAGATGAGGCGTATATGAGTGTATCATATTTTCCGACTCTCAGAGGCCCATATTAATTTGTGTAACAAATACCGAGCAACAACTAAACAATTCACCGATATTATTTTCGATTTATTAGACTCCTTAAGAAATCGTTTGACTATTTATTTATAT
The DNA here is from genome assembly GCA_949824845.1 of Rhingia rostrata. Lineage (NCBI taxonomy): Eukaryota > Metazoa > Arthropoda > Insecta > Diptera > Syrphidae > Rhingia > Rhingia rostrata. The sequence goes on from OX463756.1 coordinate 108,086,103, forward strand.
TTTAATATTTATTTGAATCAAACGAAGATTGTTATTAATAATTATTTCTCCTTATACAATAATCAAATACATAAACACACATAATATTCAGAAACATTTGTATTTGAAGTGATTATTGTTGAGTATTTATGGCTGATTCAATTAAAATTCTACAAAAAAAATCGGACAATCTTTACTATCTTTATTATTTTATAAATAGGAAATTTTAGATGCATGCAGGCAGCATTTCTTGCAACGAAACCTTTTCCATCCAGTCTACCAAGGTCTCTCCCAGTAAAAAGAAAAACAACAAGGCAGTCGGTTCTGGTGGATTACCAATAGAACTCTTCAAATGCGGAGGTGTTGCAATAGAGATGTGCATTCACTAAGCAATCAACAAAGTCTGGAAGGATGGGAGCTTGCCCAATGACTGGAATATAAGCTCCCATGACTTGCGACGGATTCATACCCCTACTGAATCTCGAATATAATATCCTATCCAACGTATTGTGTGAACGTCTTAAGCTTTTCTGCAACACTTATTGGCTCGGTGGATCGAGAATAGTACCCGTGTAACCTTAAGTTCGAGGGATTTTATCATCCAGTAATTCATTTCAAATTGATTAACCTAAGAACATTATTTTACTCAAAGTAAGACGTCGTCAGTAGAAGTTTTTGTAAATACTAAGAGACAGTTTAGATTGACAAAGTAAAAGGGAAACTCTGCGTTTGAATTTTGCAACGGCCCTGCTTTGAGAATGTTGATGGATTTTGCTAAAATTCTGTTTTAAAAATCCACTTGTTCTTAGTATACATCCGTTTACCATAGGCTAAAAGATTGATAATAAAGTTCTCGCGTAGAAGCCGAAGTCTTTTGAAACCAAATAAGGTTGATATTCTAATCTGTCAATATTCCCATAATTACGGAGCGATAGAGGGTGTACAATTTATATACAATTATAAAAAAATTGAAAAAAAAACAATTTAAACGAAGAAAATTTAAATTAACAGGGAACCTTCAAACGGTTTTTAAACAAAATCAAACAATACGAGATTTTGGTAGAATTCATGGATACACATCCAGACTTGGCTAAAGGACAAATAAAAACCACTGATGCGAATGTGATGATGGAGATATCATGGTCACATATCTTTTATTTGTAAAAAACATTTCAGTTATTGTTGGAAGGAATAAAAATATTCTCATTACTAGCTCGCCTTATTTCGGTTTTATTATTTAAATGTGTGTTCCGTCCACCACACTAATCACTCCTGGGCAAATTTCTGACTTCGAATAGAAACATTGTTTAGCTTCCGCCGTTTTATTTCGCTCATTTTGAAATTTAATTGTTGATGCTGTTTGTTGTGCCATGCCAATTAAGTAATCATGTCTTATTTGGTGGTAACAGCTACTTTTAAAATTACATGAACTATAGTAGATCTCAAAGGAGATGAGATGAACTTCGTATACAATTTAAAACATACAAAAAACGCAATTGACACACAACCTGAGTGCCGAAAAAAATATATTGTTGATGCGACAAAAAATAAGTACCAAAGTACCAAAAGCTACAATTCGCCACCAAAACGAAACACCAAACTGGACTGAAACTAAATGATGTCGTAAATTTAATTTCAAATAACTAACTTCCGAAGCTTGATAAAACACTGCATGAGGTAAGAAAAACATCACAAAATTTGCATGTTTTCTCTGCATACGTTTTTTAAAGATTGAATTTTTTTTGGAACAAAGTAACATCTCTATCAACACCCTGATGTTGTGTTGAAAAAGATAAATTTGTTAATTTTTTTATAAATATAACAAATTAAATGAAAGTTTTAATCTTACAAAAATAGGAGGGAACCCTAGATAATATTTTTTTTAGATTTTGCTAATTTGAAATGGTTAGTATGGAAACCCTGAAAGGGTTTTGTTAGAATAGCACCGTACGGAAAACAAGAGTGCGAATGAGAGACAAACATCCCTGTCTTCGCTGCCAATTTATGTTGGACAGTGTATAACAACAGCATTATCACACAATTGTATTTTTATTCATATTTAGAACGAAAGAGCGAGGACCCTAAGGGTCCAGTAATAGCTATCATTAAACTACTTTATTGGAACACAAAACATTTAGGAATTGGAGTTTTACCTCCATAGCTGCTTATGGAATCACTGAAAAATCTTACTTCATTTCAGAAGAATGGCAAACCTTACTTCACAAAAATAAATCTTGATTATTAAAAACAAAAAGCGATTTTCTGAGAAAACCCAAATTAAAAATTAAAATATTTTTTGTATAATCATATTATAAAATTCATAAGCTTTGTTTTCACACCAATTGCCGTTGATTGAACTCATAAAAAAAGATATATAACAAAGCAAGAAAGATGTATTTCCAAAAATATAACTTTTCTTTTTGCAACATAAATATATTAAAATTTAGATTTAAGTTGTTGGGTTGAACACCTATTTAATTTTATAATGGAATCGAAGGAATCCTTTATCCAAGCTAAGGGAAGATAAGACATAAGAACCTATACAAGCTGCTTCGACATATTCGGACAACAGGTTGTCTAGGAATTTCAAGGGTTAGTTAGGCCCCTTGAAGAGAGATGGTGGCGGATGTACCGAGAGGCCAACGGCAGCGCTCAATCCCGTAGTGGATACTGATGGCCACGTGTCCTAGGGGTATCTAATAAATTGAAACCGGCCCTCCAGGTTGGGGTTTTGCTTTGGGTAACCTATCCAACCATGGAAAAAATAGATGTTACGAAGCAACCAAAAGCCTCGGAAAGGACTGATTTTATTGTTGACGACACGGCTAAACGAAAAAAGGACAACGACGTTCGTATCTGCACCTGGAATGTGAGAACACTAAACAGGAAAGGTGCAAGCGAACATGACATGGGCCGGGCAAAAAGAGGATGAAAAACTGTGACATCTGTTACGGACCGTGTTATAGTGAGCAGAAACAGCGGCTATTCGGATGCCTAAAAGGATGCCAAGAACGAGGCCTACAAGGCTAAGCTGCAGGTGAAGACGAGAGCTGCCGTTGAGCTCTATAGGCAGAGAGGAAGGGAAGAACACCTGCTTTTCAGAAAGAAGAAAAGAGAGCAAGAAAAGCGCGCGATCGAGGATATAGAGAGGTGCCACTCGAGGAACGATGCTCGCAAGTGTTATTAAAGTGTAAAACGTCAAAAGAAAGGATACAAGGCTCGAACAGAATCCTGTGGTGATGAACAAGGAAATATCGTAGTTGAGATACAGTCGATGCTGAGTATATGGAAGAACCACTTCTACAGACTGTTAAACGGCGATGATGAACAACGTTCCGCTGTCAGGCAGAACGAATCATTCAATGTTGGCAACGACAGCGAAAACTGACAACCACCCGACCTGAGTGAAGTGAGGATAGCAATATCTAAACTGAAGCTAAATAAGGCTACCGGAAATAACGGCCTCCCCGCCGAGCTTTATAAAGCCGGCGGAGATGACTTGGTAAGTTACATCCACCAACTCATAAGCCAAATCTGGTCGGAAGAAAGTATGCCTGAAGATTCGAATCTCAGCATCGTTTTCCCGATCCACAAAAAGGAGATCCCTAACCTGCGCCGACTACAGAGGCATACAAGATCCTATCTGCCGTAATATGTGAACGCCTGGAACCGTTTACGACCAACCTGATCCGCACTTATCAGTATGGTTTTAGGCCAGTAAAGTACACAACCGATCAAATTTTCAAACTTCGGCAGATCCTAGAAACAACCCAAGAAGTTCAAACCGATACCCACCACCTTTTTATCGATTTCAAAGCCGCATACGAAAGCATTTATAGAAACGAACTAAACAGAGCCATTTCTAGTTTAGGTATCCCGTCCATTTGTGTAGGATGACAATGGATAACTCTCGCTCTCGCAGGGTCGGAAACGACCTCACCGACACATTCGATATCAAAAAAGGATTTAGGCAAGGCGATGCGCTGTCATGTGACTTCTTCATTCTGATTCTTAAGATTCAATTTTCCAAAAATCTGTACTAGCATACGCCGACGATATTGACATCATTGGTAGGACCCAACGTGATATCATAGCCACGTTTGCTAGTATAAGGAAGGAAGCGGCAAAAATGGGACAGAACGTCACCATTGACAGATATAACTTTGAGGTAGTACGGGACTTTATCTATCTCGGCTTGGCTTTAAATTCTGACAACAACATCTCGTCAGAAATTAAAAGAAGAATGACTTTTGCCAACCGCTGTTTCTTCGGGCTAAGAAGGCAATTCAGTAGTAAAGCCATGACTTGAACTACTAAGTAGATGTTATATAAGACCCTGATCATCCCAGTCCTGCTCTACGGCGCTGAAGCAGGGACCGTCTCAAAGGCGGATGAAGAAATCCTTGGTCGATTTGAGAGGAAAATTCTTCGAAAAATCTTCGGTCCCGTTTGCGTTGACGGGCTATAGAGACGAAGATTCAACCAAGAACTATACAAGCTGTACAGCGACATGCCCCTGGTCAAAAAACTCCCCATTGGACGTTTAAGATGGCTAAGACATGTAAAACGAATGGATACCAATACGGCGCGTCGCAGAATCTTCGATTCCCAGCTAGACGTCGGACGCAGTAGAGGAATACCTCGCCTTAAGTGGCGCGCACAAGTAGAAACTGACCTCAACCAACTTGGAGTGCCCAACTGGAGGCAGTTAGCTAAGGACCGGGCTAATTGGAGAGGCATGTTGGTTGAGGCCCAGGTTCATTCCGGACTGTATCGGCACTTAACTAAGTAAGTAGTAGAACAATATTAATTTCATTTATCTTTTTCCTCACGACCAAGCGGTGCCCTGTTTTTTAAGGGTATCCCCAGTAGCCCTAATCCCTTTTTAGTTTGTTTAAAAAACAAAACATTTTTTTTCGAAATCAGAAAAAGAACTAAAAAATATATAGAATTTCAATTATTTATGATAAATATAGTAAACAAATATATAATTCATAATAAATATAGTAAAGTATAATGTAAAAATATAAAATTTCATTAATTTAACGCACATAGTCCAACAATAATATGATCACTTATTGCACTTTGTTGCAATGCATTAAAATAGAGCGCGAATAAAATTTCCATTTAAAATACAAAAGTCGAAAAAATGTTTTGACTTCATTTTAACGCTTTCTCAAAAAGGGGAGAAAAAACCCAACTGATAACACCACCAAACATATTATTACACACAAACTCATTTTTGTGTTCTTAAAAGCTTCAAACCCTATAAGCTCTGTAACAATAACACTGAAAAATCTGTAACGATGTGCTTATATTTGATAATGGTAGCACTGTTCTGATGAGCTTATTTTCAATGCACACAACCAGAGCCGGTACCCAGCAGTCCAGCACTCCAGCAGTCATGGCGAATGGTGATTTTATGATCACTCTGCCCACGGCTATCGAGCAAGCAAGTCATAGCGTGGTTGTGTTTAAATCTGAAAATAATAACAACAACAATTGTACACAAAGTTCAGTGGCTTCGTTTGTGTTTCAGTGGTAATATGCCATTGAGTCCACCTGAATGCACCATTGTTAGAAAAAAAGCTTTCCCATTAGCCCTGTACTGACTTGTTTTGTTGGAAAAGGTATAGCAACCTTGTTGCCAATAAGTAGGCCAACAGCAGCTATAAAAGTAAATTTGATTTTGGATATGATTTCTATTTAACACTCGTGCACTCTGAGATTATCGTATATGTATCTATCATTTAAGTGAATTACAGCTAATAATTACATGCCATCAGTGTGACGACCAAAATATATTATTATAAAAAAAAATTAAGCAGAGTAAACAATGGTATTTACTTTTTTTCAACTAAAAAAAATATATTTTGTTATTATTTGTTGGTGGAGAATTTACCTATGTTATAATTAAGAGTGATCTGAAAATCCCAAGAAAAAGCGGCATAATAAAGATAAACAAATAATTATATATGTAATGCATTTAAAAGAAAGATAATATATGGTTCGACAAATAGTTGTAAAATTACCAGACATATGCAATAAACTAGAATGAGGTGGTGGAGGTGGCCTTCCATCCTCTCCGATTAAAATGTGACTACCACCTTCAACACCAATACGCTGATTAATGTGTCCGATAGCGTTTTGTTTATTTTCACCGACAATTATGCCTGGCATAGCTAATCCACTGAGTCCATCTTTTATAAAGCAGCATTTAATATAAGCAGAAGGCAAAATTTAAAACATATTAAAGGTCTTATTTAAAAACAATTGATACATATGGTGACGCTTAGTATTTTTGAGGGTATTAATTTTTTATAACTTTTTATTTACAAAATTTTAATAATTTGTATTTTAATAATTGTAAAATCACATAATTGTAAAAGGTTGATATACCATTGTGTTGCTAGTTGTGTATGATATTTGAAGTTTAAGTTGGATTAATGAAACGCTAGAGTATGAAAATCGATTGTTACCCACACATTTCCCTACAATGTTTATATGCCCAGAAACCCACCAAGAGATAATTAACTGCTATTCCATCTCCTTAAGCGATAGGCGCAAGTATAAGGCTACTCTAAAGTTGTATGTGAAGGTTCGAGATAATAATATTATTCTTGAAAGTTTGTTTGGTTATTTGTTCAAGTAACCAAAAGTGATAAAAAATAAAAAATAAAAAAGGACATTGCGATAACACTAAGAACCTCAGGCCTATTTCGCTGTCTCCACTTCACGAAACTCCTTTCTCTTGTTCTCTTCCAACCAAGACAAATCCATTTTGTTCGACGAATAGTGTGAAGGCCTTTAGACAAATGGCTATTTGTTTGTCCAAACAAAATTTGAAGCAGTTCGTCTGAAGAACATCTCAGATGCATATAAGTAACGTGGCTATTTAACTGCAAAACAATTAACACAGTGAATTGATCGGTTCGAAATGAACGTCGTTAGAATGTCATAGGGATTAAAATTACCTGGCTTAAAGTATAGCGTCCAATAATGTGCTGTAACTCGTTCACAAAGACACCAGAACCGCCCAAAATAATTTGTCGTTTGTTTTAGCCTGTTGGGGTTGCTAGACTAGATGTTTTCTTCTGTTAATACTATTGAGCGCTCAGTGGCGCGTTGCTTATTGCGATGAACTGCCGTGCAGAAGGTCTGGGTTCGATCACAAGCCGTAGCAACACTGAAATGATTTTTCACTGGCGTCCTCTCGTGATGATCTGTCAATTCATCCGAGTAGTACCAATTGTCAAGAAACGCTTATCTCAAATTTGCCGTTCGGATTCGGCATAAAACAGGAGGACCGCCATCGTGCAATAATGGCTGTGAGAATATTTGTGAGAAAGCTCGGCCCTTGGTACTTATGAGTCTGTTAAGCCGAAAATTTGTAATTTTTTTGTAGTACCATTACTTGGTACGAGTAGGTACGAGTAGATATCTTCGCTTGAAATCATCATTAGCTGGAAAACTTTTAAGTGATGGAATTGATTTTATGATTTGTCTAGGATTGGAATTCAAGTACCTTATGAACCAATTAGTGTTGTAAAGCAACCAACAATATTGGAAAGAAATGATTTTACTGATTGGATAGAATGGAACGGACTGGGCCCCTCGACAAAAAATCAGCTTTTCAAAAATAAGTAAAAAAGTTTCGAAATTCTGTTGAGATGTTCAAAAAAAATTATGGTGAAAATTCAAAGCCATAAAGAATCTTATCAAGAATCTTATACAGACAATTAAACGGCAATGGCAAGATCTTGCACGTTAAGCGAAAATATCAGTCTTCCAGGCGAGGTATATAAAAACACCTGGTAAATAGCCAACACTAATTCATTAGCAGAAAATGTACGTCTGATGGTAAGCTTCGTTTGCCTGATCCAAAAAAGGGATATAAACATATAATTTTTAAGTAGACCCCAATACACTGGAGCACATTTAAATTTCTACTTGTGACACTTAGGTACTCATCATAACGTTTTTGTACTCCTCAAGGGTTTTATAAAGAGGATGATATGAATTAGTTGAAGGCATAGGTGTGTCTAGAAAAAGTAGGTTGTCAGCAGAAATGTACACCATTTTGAAAAATTTGAGAACTTAAAAAAAAGCTAAACGAATTCGAGGTTATTTTGCGTCACCATAAGCCCCGCAGTTGTTTATATACATCTATTTATTTCTACTACATATATAATATATTGATTGACCAGTTATCTTACTTGTGTTCTGCTCATAATGTCCATTTTGCTGCATTTTTGCTGGCGAGTCTGTATTAAGTTGTGAAGCAGTCACGGATCTTGTTTGCAATGTTGATGGTTTTGCATTGCCCGCATTGTTTGGTTCATCCAACAATTGTCTAAGCCTTTGCAATTGGGCTTCTAACTGCCTGTTGTGATCTTCCAGAATCTGCATGCGAGCTTCCAGTCTGCCTTTGTGTTGTCGCAAAAGTTTTGCCTCCGCCATCATGTCCTTTGGTTAAAATTAATTTAATTAAATTGAGCTCATAGCAGATGATAACTATTTACCTGGCCATGTTCAGCACTGCTGCCACTGAGTGTTGTACCACTCAATGGGGAATGATTTACACCTTCATCTGGTGTTGCCAGATTTTGTGTTTGCTTTGTACAAAGCTGTTGATATTCAGCCTGTAGGTTGGTATTCTCTTCTTCTAAATCACGAATTATGGCCTCGAGTTCTTCCCGTTGCTCTGCGTCCATAGCTGCCATAACCTGAACAGGAGATTTTGGACCACTGCCATTTGGTGGCAATGCCTGGCAATACTGGGCAATAAGTTGATGTTCTTCATCGCTATCGGGCGTCGAATTAGGACCAGTACCATATTCGACTTGCGCTAAACGTGAAGCGTACATCTCCAGTCTCGAATGCATATCATTTTGCAATGTATGAGTTGTATGTTGTGGACTAGGTGTTGGACTTTCCAATGCATCGCCTTAAAAAACAAACTCTTAAAAATACAGAATCGATACTATTTGACAGTCAGATACAATACCTTCAAGTACACTCTGAACAGGAAGATAACCAACGCGCGGATGTTTTTTAAAGTATTTTCTACTTTTGAATTTATTTTTCAATGCTCTGGTGAAATCTCGTACATCTTCTGTTGATGTAGTCTAAAAATAGGAGCGAGAGTAGTTTTTATATTAGCATTGACTGATAAATAAAACGTTTACACATACCGTTGTGCAATATTCATGCATAGGGTGACATAGCTTGTGATTTTTAGCATTCCGACCAAAGAAGAAACACTTTTGGCACATGTCAAAGTTAAAACATTTTAGACAACGGTAGCGGAATCCAACTATTGGGTACTCTTTACAAATATTGCACTTTGCCTAAAGGAGAGAATTATAGTTTTTTATGGGGTTAAAGTTTGCTAGAAGGTTTATTTACTTGATGTTTAGCTAATTCTGCAGCTGCTAGTCTGTGTAATACTGGAAGCCAAACCAGACTTTGAGGTTCGTGCTGCAGCCAGCCAAGAAAGTGTTGAGCTTCAATTGTTATTTCCTGATTACTATCTTGAGCTGAAAAAAGTGTAAATGGAAATAAAATACGAAAAAAATAACAATATTGCATGTATAATTGTATACCATCTGGAGATATTCCCGCTCTTTCTAAACACGATCGAACTGATGGTTCTATATTAGATCCTCCAAATGCTGCAACTTCTCCTAGCTGTCTTGGAACCTAAGCCGATACAAAATCCAAAATAAAGCTTGAAAATTCTTTTTGAAAACTTTTGATGTTACCTGAATACAGTCGTGCAGCAGTAATCCCAATTTTCGTTGATCCACTTTACGATCAAGATCTGCGATTAATCTAAATAGGTAACGATATTTTTCTTCAAGGTGTCCCCTGCAGAGTAGAACGAGCCCGACCTAAAAATTCAAAATAACAAATGCTATAACTCACGAAATTTGAGATAATGCTGGAGAAGATGAGCTCCTTTTGGGACCATAAACAGAAGTTCTCGAACTACAATACATTCAAGAATGTTGAGAGTTCCATATTGACGAAAACCTAATATAGTAAAGTATTCCTATTCATCAACCCCGCTACACACATGCCTGTTCAATTTTACCGGACCGCCATAGCGCATTCTCACACTCCGGTAAATATGTGAGGCCAATCAGTATGTTTGTTTTTGTCGTTCAATACACATGGCATTTGCGAATGACGCTCTTGTTATAGTGGGCTTATTTCTAGCAATAAAAAGTTCTATGTCTATGAATTCTTCGAGACACTGTTTAGCCATATTAAACGAAAACCGTTTCCACTTATGTTAATTTCACTTTGAATTGACGGTTTTTCTAATAACAGGCGGACTGAAAAGCAAAACGATTTCATTTTTCGATTTTTCTCCGACTGGCTGCTCAGGCCAAAAAAAAGTGACAACTTTATCATACACACGTTCAGTTTTAACTGCGGCCTGAACAGGCAAACCGGACAGTTAAAACTGCGTGTGTGTAGCCGGCTTTACAATTTGTAAACATAAAAAAATCTCAACTGCGCCGCCAATTAAGCAAAGCCGTGAAGGGAAGATTTAAAGTTTGGTTTCAAATAATTTGCCGTATGACAACATGCTTTGGTCACCCAGAAAAAAATTCACTTATGACCTGCTATTCGCCTGATGAAGCTTATGCTTCGCCAATGCAAGTGCACGTATAAAATAAAAGGTCCGACACGACTATTCTTCCATATGAATGTAAAAGTGCATTGTGTTTGATATGGAGTTTGAATAAATGAAAAAAATGAAAAAAACTATTTGCTGTTTTTTGTCGTTTTATATAAGTACCGTGGCATGTCTTTTTTTTTGAGAAATTTAAGATATTTTACATCAAATATATAAATTTTGGACAGATATCATTCCTTCGAGATACTTTTAACGAACGAAGTCGGAATGATTTAGAAAACTTAACTTTACACTGAACAAGCGTAGTAAGGTAGAGCAAGTTAAATGCTCAAGGATGGTTCAAGTAAAGTTTTAACCCCAAAATATAACATGCATCCTCAACAATTTGGACTGTAAAAAAGCCACAGGAACTGACGGAATGCCAACTTATGTCCCCGTTCTTTGCGGATTATTTTCTTTGTCATATAGTTTCAGGTTTTCTCCAGTTGCTCAAAATTACTTAAATCCAACCGATTCCCCATGACTGAGAACAACAGAATTGCCGACCAAAATGGGTGGGTTCGATTCCAAGCCCTAGCAACACCTAAATGATTTTTTACTGAAACTACTCTTGTGATGATCTGACAAATCATCCGAGTAGTATCAATTGTCAAGAAAAGCTTATCTGGCCGTTCGGAGCCGGTATAAAACAGGAGGTCGTGGAAGAAGAACACACACATACATGAATGGTTGTGATAAAGCCCGGCCCTGAGTACTAACGAGACTGTTGACTGTTGTATTTGTATTTTGTACATATCCACAGTTCCGCAAATCGGAATGGAGAGTACAGTCTTCGAATTAGATGTTACGCATCTAGGCATAACAATTGGGTCATATGTATCATAACAACTACATGTTACCTAAGCGTAAGAGCTAAAATATATTATACACAAGGCCGTCTCTTCTATGCACGATGGGGTTTGAATACTGCTCTCATGATTGTAGTTCTTCCCCGTAACATACACTAAACTTGCTGGAGTCTATCCAAAGACTGATGGTTGGATTTTGTACAACAATAGTATCAGAGGATTGGCTTTAACTTGGCAATGCCCAGTGGTTGTAACTCTGACTACACATCAAATCTGCTTATTTTTCACCTCTAAGTGGTAACCGTCAGGTACTGGTCTCATTCAACGGGATTTTAATTGCTTAACGATAAGTATGTGTGTTGATAGCAAGACGAAAAACAGCAACACTAAAAACAGCCAGGTCAGAATGGCACGGAATAAAAACCCGGCCTGCTGTCTCAGGCGACCCTAGACAAGACTAGGAGTTTTAAGGTTAATTCAGAGAGAGATGGTGGCGGATGAACCAAAAGACCAACGGCACCGCTCAATCCCGTAGTGGATACTGATGGCCCCGCGTCCTATGGGTATCTAATAATATGGAACTGGCCCTCCAGGTTGGGGGCGTTGCATTCCGGGGAGCTAAAATCGTTTCGGTTCAATAATTTGTTGCAGCCAAGGTAAGAATGCAGATATCCACCACGCCACAACAATCCAAAAATACTGCAAAACAAATTTATTTCAAAAGACTGTAATCGCAAGAGACCGCCATCCCTTAACCTATCGATTAAAACCATAAAACCAGCATCGAATGTCGAAGAACAATGGCAACGATGCAACAAGCCATTAGATCAGCCGCAACTGATATGCGCCCACCAGCAAAAAAAACCGATTTAATGAGGAATCCCGACAGATGCTCGCATACAAAAATGAGGCCTACAAGGCTAAGCTGCAGGTGAAGACGAGAGGTGCAATTAAGCTATATAGGCAAATAAGAAGAAAAGGACACCGACTTTTCAGAAAGAAGAAAAAGAGCAATAAAAGCCGATGATCGAAGATATAGAGAGGTGCCACTCCAAAAACGATGTTCGCCTATTTTACAAAAATGTAAAACGTCAAAGCCAATGATACAAGGCTCGAACAGAATCCTGTCGAGATGAACAAGAAAATATCGTAGTTGAGGCACAGTAGATGCTGAGGATATGGAAGATGCACTTATGTGGACTGTTAAACGGCGATGACGAACAACATTCCGCTGTCAGGCAGAACGAATCATTCAATATTGGCAACGACAGCGAAAACTGCTAACCAGTAAAGTAAAGTGAGGATATCTAAACTCAAGCTTGAGTTTGATTCTTGAAAGGATTGTGAAAAACTCAAAACCTATCTGCTCTTACTTCAAAGCTGCAACATATGGCACAGCGAAGACTTGTAGGAGAACTGAATCTTTATTATAGATATTGTAACATGCAGTTTCAGCTCAATAGACACACAAAATTCACCTGACAAACACACGAACAACCCAATATAAAATTTATTTTTGTTACAGAACAAGCAAACGATGTAACAAACATCCAAAGTCAATAAACATCTGCATCATCTCAGAGCGCTTCTAGAGCGTTATAAGTTGGCGTTACCAGATCAATGTTAACATATACATAAAAAAAAATTCTGAGTGCGTATTTTTTGTCTATCCCAAGGACTGTATAACGGGTTGTCTCTTTATAAAGGTTGAGGTAAGGAAACTGGCTGGTTATAATGTGGTATGCTAAAGTGCGTTGCCAGACTTTGTGTTGAGTAGGATATGTCTTCCTACTACATTTACTATTGATATCTTTTCCATCCATTGGATCATAAGCACATACAAGAGACTTGTGTTGGTATTGTGACGTATGCTGGTAAAATGCGTTTGCTCATGTCATTGAAGCAAAACAATATCTTTACAAAGCCTATATTTTATTATTCCGAGGCAGCATTTCTGTTAAACGGCGATAACGAACAACATTCCGCTGTCAGGCAGAACGAACCATTCAATATTGGCAACGACAACGATAACTGCCAACAAGTGAAGTGAAGATAGCAATATCTAAACTCAAGCTAATAAGGCTGTCGGTTTGATTCTTGAAAGGATTATGCAAAACTCAAAAGACTGGTAAGTGTTCCAACATTCCAAGTTCATTTTCGACGGCGTTGTCCTTTTGTTGTTTAGCATGTTCATAAATAATAAAGTTAGTTCATTTCGCGGTTGCTTGCTTAGAAATAATCTTTTTCGCAGTGATCGAGTTGTTTACCTAAACCACAACCTCGAGCCACTTCGCGCCAGTTACTCTAACAACCCGTACATTATACTGTTGGAATTTTAAATTCTGAGCTTAGCTCTCGCGTTTTTAGGTTTAGCAAGTCAAATCTGGTTGAGTAAGACCAGTATCCGATGGTTGCTATTGGCACCTATTATAAATAATCGCCACTCAGTGTTTAGATAAGGAAACCGAAGCAAAGCCGTTATAACTTTGAGAAGAATAGCAACTTTTGCTTCCTCGGTTTCTGAGTTTATTCCCATAAAAACATACCGTAAGAACACAAATGCTGTTTTATCGTGCATGGAAAACAGATTAAGGTCATAACTCCAGTTTCTAAGCAGATCCTATCCAATCAGAAATAAATTTGCTTCAGAGGTATCCCTTGCGGATCAAAATAAAAAAGCATGCAATCGCGTTCGTTTCATTCTGCGGCATTTCTTTGTTGAATAACATCGGATTAAATTCAATGAATAGCTGGCCGAAATTGTTGACATTACGCACATTGTCGATGCGCGATCATGTGCGTTACATTTCGTCCGAAGATCTGTTTTAAATGCTAACCGGATAAGATACCTCGCTAGAAGGTATCGTAAATGGATAAATAAATTCTTGCTCATGGATTTATTTTTTTCGGAAAATTCAAGAAAAATTCGTAATTTTGATTTGCTGTGTTTTAATGAATCTATATATTAAAATAATACTGCATTCTGCTCAGAATTTAAAGACTTACCTTAAAACTTAAAACTCGAATCTGTCCAGTTCTTTGGGAATCATAGACATTTAAAATCCAATTTATCGCCAAATCCAACATTAGAGTTAGATCAATGTTATCAATGGTTACATATAGGGAATGTAAAACAGTCGTCATATCTGGAATATCAATAAGTCTGTCGTTTTGAGCACGAAGTCCGTGTCGATCGAATGATTCAATTGCAATAGACATCGGTATGCGATCTAATGCTGTTTTATCGAATAGAAATTACATGTGTTTGTTAAATAATTGAAAGTATATATAAAGAAAAGGAGGAAACATACCCAATCGTTTTTGTACTGACCGCAATTTCATTGCTGTTCTATAGGCTGAAAATCTTACTTCATTCAAATCGGCCAATGACTTCATGAGTTCGATCATTTCGGGGTGATCCCAATGGGTCGTTTCTCGTTCGTGGCTGTTATGTTTAAATGTGTTATTAGTATAATTTCATTAAACATATATATACATATATATGATACGCACTCAATATAGTAAGGCACATTGGCAGCTGTCGTTGCACGTTCCCAAGGTGGTTTAACACTTTGTCTTAAATTTGGTAAAGGCCCAATTGTGCCGCTGTTCGATGTATTTCGTCCATCATCGCAGTGTTCCATTGACTGATTAGCTCCAGATGCTATTAAGATTTTTTGACGTTCATCCATTGCGATTTGCAAAAGCTTCATTCTATTAATATATAGTAATTGCTTAAAAAAACCATATAAGAAGACAGTTTTCGCTCAGAGCATACCTTGTATTGAGGTCTTCTAGCTTTGATAAACATGGGTTTGGTACAAGCACTTGATTTGCAGTAAAAAATGCCTGCTGTTCATTACAGTCATCAAGCAAAGCACCAGCTGTTGTCATCTTATCCCGCAGTCTTTGCAAATGTTGCATTTGTTCAACAGCATCTTGAGTATTTGCTGGAGGACCCCAGGTGGACTTCGTTGTTTCTGCAGAGGCAACACGGGAGCACATATCCTCAAGGGTTTTTTGGAATTGACGCATTTTCTAAAAACAAAAGTATTGTAAACAGATTTCAAATCAGTCAGTGGCTCAATAATAAAGCAAGCCAAAAAAAAGTATTTTAGATGTAAATCTAAAACTTTCATAGAGCGAAAATATTTTTTTGTAAATCTTTGCAAACACTGTCTTTGCATTGAAACTGGCTTGACCATTGCCTTCAATATAATCTCATAATATACATATAGTTGAAGACCATATATTCGAACAATAAAATATTTAGTAAATAATTATATTTCGTGACCAGGAACACAGAAACTCAGTGTATGAAATTTATGAATAATGAATATTTATGAAGACATTTTTTCGAGAACGTTAATTGTGACACACTTATTTTATTAGTGTGATTAAGTAACGTAAATGCATGTGTGTTACGTGAAGTAACTTCTTATTCGAAATTTTTAGCATCAAATAATAAACAGCCCAATCAATATCTTTATGAAAAAAATAAAATGCAATATAATTAATATTAATCCGTCTCTTTAAATGATGTGTTTCTGATTGATTGCTGGATGATCTCAAATTCCGATCACGCATTGAATCTAATTTATCGGCGAGAGACTTATAATGCGGCATATTAATAAATTTGATTAGTCAGTAGCACGTGTTGATAGTTTCTTCTAAGCTCCACCTTTCATTTGATCGATATTTCATAAAAATTTGGAACAACGCCGTTATATGTACTATTATGGTTGATGTCAATGGGATTACGGTAGATAATTAGTATAGTGTACTAAATATCTACTCAGATCCGCTATTAACTCTGCACGTGCCATATTTGACCATATAATGCGAATGGACACCAATACTCCAGCTTCGATTAGCAGCCAGACGACTGAAGCAGTATAGGAAGCAAGCCCGCGCCTCATGTGGCGCGATCGATTAGAAACCGATATCAACAAACTTGAACTACGTATCGATATACAGTTAGCTAAGGAACGGAAGAACGGATATATTCGTGCGATAGTGCGCGATCATTAACAAATCCGTCCACCTACTGGGATGCGCCTGGCCACTCACGTCGTGCTGTAACGGCATTTGATGAACAGGCGACAGGCAATGTATTTAATTCAATGTACCACCTTGGACGAAATGTCGCTGTTGATAGCAACAACTTTGAGGTAGTAAAGAGTTCAACTACCTCGGAGTCAACAGCAACCCCATCATTAATATCTAGTGGAGGTACGATAAAGAATGCCCCTAGTAAACTGATACTGAAAATATGTTAACTCGAAAGTCTAACTGTTTCATCTACCGGGCACTAATCATACAAGTTCTTCTTTACGACGCAGAGTTATGTACAGTAAGCAGGAAGCGGAACAAACATAAGGCAACTTCGAAAGAAAAACTTTTCGTTGAATTTGTAGGCATATATCCAAGGAAATCGAAAAGAGGAGAACTACGTACTTTATGACCTGTATGAATAATGTATGGCAAAAATTAAAAATAATGTTATATTGGCTGGGCCACACTGAGCGAATGGACATTAATGCTCCAGAAAACTAGAATTTAGCTTAAAACCCAAACTAAAGTGACATAGACGTTGATTGATGCTCATCTTCAATCCGAAAAATGTTACTAATATTTTCTTTTGAAAATTATAAAAACAAATTTCAAAAATAAAACTATTTTTATTGCACAACAAACAGAGGCTATACAGCAAATAAAAACATTTTATATGTCTATACTAATATGCATTAAACATAAATATGTACATACGTTCAGTTCATTGCTTCTACAGAGTTAACAAAACTTAAAACATCCTTTACTTAACCCTTGAAACCGTATCGTATTAACTACAAAAAGTCAGAAATTCCCTTTCGCCATTACTATATTTTAAACGAAGAAGGAGCTCAGTTTCATAATTTTTTTCAAAAGGGTAAGTAATTATGGTGAATACGTTCGTTCATAGAATTGAAATAAGTTTCAAATATACTCGTAAGTAACGTGTATTGAATTTCATGTTAGTTGTGACTTATGAGACTACTTATACTTCTGAAGCACATAATCTTTGCATAATATCACTTCTAAGGATTTAACGTTAAGGAAACATATCTGCTAGTAAATGTATGCAAGAAAAGGGATGGTAACGGCAAACATGTGTATACTAACAAATTAACAGTAAATAAAAAAATTAAAAAAATATGAAAACGCAAGTTAGCACGTCTCCTACTTTCTAAGATCGAAAACTTTTTTTTAATCAATTCAATAAAGAATTTGGGTCTATCTATGCATAATAATGTTTTTCAAAAAAAAATCAACAATTTGCATAGTTAATATTATACTAATGAAAATTTGTATTTTTGTATAGATTGTTTAAAATTTGTATATACATATAGATGTTTTAAAAATTTAATATATATGTGTAAAATTTATATATATATAAATATAAATATATATAATAAACATTTTGCAAGAAGGTGGGTTTTCATCTAGTAATAAAATAAATACTTTATCGATATCCATGCACAATTCGTGCAAGTTTCTACTTCAACTGATTTGTGAACAGGCGACATATAATTGCTTATTGTACATTTTTATTTTTATAACACGGATGTCGAAGGTCAAACATACCATGGTACCAGAAATTGGAAGCAAATAGCATTGCTCAATGTCTAACATGAAATCTTACGTTTGTTTAGCATACTTTATGAACGCAACAAATCCGAAGAGAAGGGAAAGTATGTTAATCAGGAGCCTAAGTCAGTCGCTACGGAGAGCTTCTCGGGAGCAGTACACGCAATTGAGCGCTTTTGATCGCCTACCATCATCTCATTTCCGGATGAAACTTATTTTCATATTAATTTTCACCACACAGTCCTAACTTATACCCTTGGGTTATCTAAGGGATTATCTTAAAACAAATATTTAGTTTGCGCCAAACAAACGTAAACTGAGACATTTGAAAGTCTACCGTCGAGCCGTAGTATGAGATTTTACAGTTCGGCTAAATGAGTACCACGAACGCGAGGGTTTACATTTCGACGATATTATTTTTAAGAAATAAATTCTCAAACTGAGTACTTCAATAATTAATAAACATTTTTTTCAAGAAATGGTGCAGTTTTTTTTCAATCGGTCGACTCTTTGAATTTCATAATATATATTTCATGACTGTCTTTGCCTATTCCAGTTAACGTAGTTTAACTTAATCAGCTCTTATCCCGCCTTGTGTAATCGACAATGTCCGAAGAAAATCGACGGCGACCAAAGATGCTACAGATCGTAGCATTCTGCCGATCATCCTTTAAAGTATGCTGATATGTGTGTGCAACTCTTATTGAAGATTTAGATGAAAAAGAGCAAGATAAAGTTATGCACTCCTCTGCAACTGAATAAACACAACGTTTTTCGAATATATTTGATTCATTTTATACAAACATTGTACGTGAATTCAACATTTCTTGCTAGTAACTTTTTTTCTATGATGTTGCGAAAAGCAATAAGAAATAATAATTCAAAAAGCGAACCGTTTTTTACTGGATCTCTTACAAATAATTCCATATGGAAAAATGCATCTTTTTTGAGTTCAGCACAAAAACGAAATTACAAAAAGCAGTTAAAGGAATTAAACAAAACAAGTTTTTCTTAAACAATTTATTTCATTTCTTCATTCGGTGTGGCATGGAATAGTAAAGGCCCTTTAAGGAATGCAGTAAAATTTCTCTACAGGCTAATTTCAATAAAGGATTGTCTGTCTTCAAATTTATGGCCAGACTCGTACACTTTTCGGATTAAACATCAACATACGTTTTCAATAAGGTTCAGTAGCGGTGAGAACGGTGGCCACTGAATGCGTTGTCCTGCTGGAAAGTCCAATTCATGCGCTCAAGAACATTGCAAAATTTGGGAAAGAAAAATTGCACGCATTTTTGTGTTTACAACTTAAGATCAACTGTTGCTTCTCATACCATAACACCACATTCTCGACTATGATGACGGGGTAAAAAATGTTCGTTCTTTTCTCATGTCATGAATTTCATAATCAAATCCATCGGTTTTCAGCCCTTTTAGATGATGGAACTGTTGATCTCTCTTCTAACTTTGGAAACGCAGAAAGTTGCACCGGCTTTTTGCTTCATTTTCGCAGCTGAATCAAAGGAATTGGAAGCATAACTCAATATTGCTCTTCTATCAGCCGCTGTTATTGCTGTTTTGTTACCCCTTCATGTTTTTTTCAATACGAATTTTTTTATCCTATCCCATTGGTGATTATTGAGTCATAGTTTGTAACATAGAGAAATAATTTAACTAGATATACCTCAAATACATGGATCGACACAGAATCGCTAGCTGAGTCGATTAAGCCATGCCTGTCTGTCCGTCCGTCCATCTGTAGATCACCGGTTTTTAGGCCTTTAATTTCGTGCTAGGATAATGAAATTTGGTACATGTGCCCTGTGCGTGGTGTTCGAACAAGTGTACACATTTTCAAAATCACATGGTCAAACGGTATGGAATTTGAAAAAGTGACTGAACAGCATATGTAGTCATTCTTAATATCTATATTTCGCCCATATAACCTTTTTTCAGCAAACTTTTTTCGGTAAAATAAGTAAGTAAGACTTTGGACTTTTCAACAATGTTAAGGAATTTCGCTCGCCCCACGTTACTCCAAATTTAAATTTATCTATTAAAATTATATATTTGAAACACTTTACCAATGCAAAAAAAAACAATGTAGATAATATTCATGTGCTTATTCAGTTGACGCAAAAAAAGGTGCATTTTTCCATATTGCATACTTATGAAGAGATTGTTTTTCATTTTTTTTCGCAACATCATAGACAAATAGAAAGTATGAATTCACGTTCAATATTTGGAATGAGGGAACCCCATACCTTTGAATAATGTTGGGTCTATTCAGTTGAGGTGGAGTGTATTAACATGAAAATGCATTTTTTCCGAAAAAGTATAGAGAAAGCTCTCATACAACACTTACCCGTTTTCAGCCCTTTCATAAAACAATTTTAAACATTAATTCACTATTTTTTGGACTAGTCTTTGAACACAAAATCAATCCAATGGCAGCGTCTATTGACCCAAGTAATGTGAAATTCTTCCTGTGTTTTCCATCACTTTTTCGAACAACTCGGGCGGTATAATGTTCAAACTTTTTGTCATTTTTATTTTCATTATGCATTTGAATTTTATTGATTGCGTGTGGATTCTCTGTTCTTCAAATGCGGCAATTTTGCTTCTCAAGGGCGACAGAGTGTGTAGTAAAGTGACTGTTTGGCCGTATTCCAAGTGACTTCTTTCGGCAATATTCTTTGAGTGAATGGACACAACGTCGACAAATTGGACAGAATGTCACTATTGACAGATATAACTTTTAGGTAGTATGGGAATTTGTCTAGCTTATCTCTGCTAACGACTCTAACAAAATCTGGTCATAAATAAAACGAAGAATAACTCTATCAAAAACGGATGAAGAATGATCGTTTTGAAAAAAAAATCCTTCAGTTCCGTTTGCGTTGACGGGCTTTGGATACGACGGTTTAACCACGAGTTATACGAGCTGTACAGCTGTACTTTTCATTGGACGTTAAGATGGCTAGGACATGCAGGCGAATAAACATAAATACTAGGGCTCGCAGAGTATTCGTTTCCCAGCCAGACGTAGAAGACTTTGTCTTAATTGGGTCTCACAAGAAGAAGCCGAGCTCAACCAACTTGAATTGCGTAACTGGAGGCAGTTAGCTTAAGAAAGGCTAATTAAAGAGGCATGTTGGTTGAAGCCCAGGTTCATTCCGGACTGTAACCCCACTTAAAAAAATACAATGGAACTTAATAAGGAAAGCGACGATTGGTGGTTGATGAATGGCTTGCCGACGATCTCCCACTGTTCCGTGTTTAACAAAATTCGACGTCAAACTACGAATAGTTTTGTCATACGATACTTGTTGGCCGTGCTAATTTTGATGAACTACTATTTGCATTTTACAGTGACTCTATTTCGGCACGTACTTTTGACATGAAGCGATTAATGGGTAAAATTGTACTAAATTGACGTTTCAAAAACATGTCTATTAAAGTAAATTCGGTTAATAAATGCCAAAGATATTCAATGTTTGCCTGGACAGACATCATATGCAGGAATAAGAAAAGAACATCTACATACTTGAGATAAATAGAATTGGAGTTAGAAATATGTGAACGGAAAGATCGACATCGGGGAACGTCATATCAAAGCTAACTGCTAACTCGGTATACCTTATGTAATCAAAATATATATGTATTTAATAAAAACTATTCAGTGATCATGAAATTAAATTTTTAGAATTAACGGTCTATACATGGTCTTAAGCCCAGCTTCTTCCTTTGTGCAAATTTTTTTTTTGTCACAAAGAAGATGAGGTCCTGTTTAACGCCTTCTCCTTACGGCAAATATGAGAACCTTTCTTTGAAACTGTTATACTCTTCGATGATTATCAAACTTTCCCAAGATGCGGGACAGTAAATTACTTACGTGTTGTTATTTCGGGATTTGAACGTTAGAACAAACTAATCACTAGGTCACTGCACCCACCCATCAAGTATTTAAGTTATTTAAAAAAAAAATATATACATAAATCTGATCAGTGATTCTCGAATTTAAGGCCACTAACTAACCGGGTAAATTCATATAACTTTCAAAAACAATTGATTTACTGTAAAAAAAAACAGGTCGTTCCTTAGCAAGAACCCACTCGAAGAATCAAAAGGATGTGCCAAGTACACTTGTTACAGTATCTCATTGCTGCAGCTCTTCATTTCCAAATATTATAATATGCTTCTTGTCAATAAGAATCTACGAACCTGAAGACTCTTCTTTGATTCCTCGAAGCGAAGCTTAATATTTTCTAATCGTTTTTGATACTCATGTTTTTCTACTCAATCAAAATAGATTGGCTTTGCAAACAAAAAGAAAGAGTCATGTTTATTGTAGCATTATTATTTACCAAATTTCTGAAAGTTTATATATATAATAAAAAACGAACCTCTTTTTCGCACCGTAACATTTCAACCACTTGATAGAACATTCGCTCGGCCTCATTTTTCGGATCACAATTTAAATACAAATCTTCGACTAAAGTAATATCACCACATTCCGCGTAGAATTGCTCGTCTGACGACGATTCTCCATCATCCGCAGATTCACAGTCACTTGTGAAAGTTTTGAAGTTGTTACTCAGGCCTTCCGCTGCCTCGTGTTGATTTGGTGGATGGCGTGTCAGCCAAGAATAGCGCGAACATCGATTATCATTCCGATTTTTGTATTGAGAATGTTCCTGGTCACTTAATGATGTCGAAGCAAGTGAAGTACTTCTGTTGTTTTTTTCATCATGTCCATCCTTTTCAGATGACGCATCATATGACTCAATTCCGGAGAATAGTGTTTCAGAACTAAGTGATGAATTGGTCATGCTAAAAGAATCATCTGCTTTGTTTTCTATCGAATTTGCGAGGGTATTTGAAGACAGCTGGTATTGAGTACTTCTTTCAGATTTGTCCAATGTCGAGAATAGTCTCATGTTTAATTATTTTTCTTGTTATTTTATGATTTTTTTTAATATTATAGATGCAAGAACATCATTTTGGTGAAATTTTGGTTATTAAACAAATATTTTTATATCACTTGTTGCTTTTTTTTTAAATCTTTGGTTAACACAATAATTTCTATAACTAGACATGAATGGAATATTTAGCTTAAGCATTATTATCTCTAATATGTTGTTGCAATGTAATGATTCGCTATCACACTATCTACTCAAGTTTTTTTGTTAGTTCATTTACAGTTAGGACTTAATTATTAAGGTTATAGAACTAAGTAATGGAGAGAACAAACTTTTTGTTATATATTTAAAGTTCGGGAGAAATTGGGAGATCAACATATAAGTTATGTTTTGCAACAATTTTGATTATCCGTAAACAGGAGTCCTATAGAGAGGTAAAATTATCCATATTTGCGAAATATGGTTAAGACACGATTTTATAAATTTTACTGATTGACTGAGACATGCTATAAACAATGTGGACAAAGCAGACCGAATATAGGCTTTAGAGATATTAGCTCAATCTGAAAAAATGCAAAATGTTTACATAGTTAGAGAAATTATAAGCTACTAACACCACCTTTTTCAGCTTATAGCCGCCATGTCGTTGAAGCAACACCTGACAATTGAATGTGAAACTATTATATTTTATTATTTTTAAATTAGTACTCCGTTCAAGAAACGTTCCGCTTTAAAACAATATTAAGTGACAAGACTTATTTTTGAATGAATGAATAAATTTTCAGTTTTGGGACTACAAAAAGCTAAACGATATACACCACTATATCTCAAGAAAGTCAGTGTTTGGTGGAGCTTTTGGTCTAGTAGAATCAATTGGCACTGCCATATCGACCTGCACGATCGGTTTGAGAACATTTAGTATCCTGCGATGCAGTGACGTGATACATACGTCATACACCTCTTCCTCTTAAAATATCTTGCGAAAGTTTTCGCATACACTGCAAACAATGCATTTAAAGTCAATATGACAGAATTATTAGTCAAGATCATTTAAAATTGCAGCTTTTTATACCCTATCCCATAGAGGGAACAGGGTCGGTTGTATTTAGAGCATTAAAATTCTCACAACCATTCAAGTGTGCGTATATATTTCTTGCACGATGGCGGGACCTCATTTTTTATGCCTAATCCGACTGAATTGATATATGCTCTTCATTACAGTTGATCTGCCAGATCAACGGAAGAGGAGGGCCACTGAAAAAAAATATTTTGGTTTGGGGAACAGAATAGATATTTAACGGATTTTACTACACATAACAAATTGCGATCGTGAGATATCTTCAAATCGATTACTTTTGACACATTGCATCAATGACTAACATAGAAAAAAAATCTATAACGAAATGAAATTTAGATTTATTTGCTGCAAAGTTGGCCCGCACACTTTTCCTTTCAGGCGTGCATAATAAGTATATGATCGTGAGATATTTGTCAAATTGGATTGAGTAGAATTTCTCCCGATGTCATTGACATTGCAAAAGTGAATGCTCAAAAAGTAAAATCTGCTGTCGAAGGAAATTATACTGACGCCCATGCGTGCCGCTTTACATCTTAATCAGTTATGAATAGTGTAAAATAAAAACGTGCAATAGCATAATGTGAATACATATACAGCTTATGTATCGCCATTCAAACATGTGAATAAAAATCTTCATTCATTATCGACCCCTAAGAAAATTGTAAATGACGTCTAGGAAATGGGAAAATTTAAATACCTAAATGTTTGTCATAAAGAACACGAAGACTATACAATGTTGTTGTTACCGACATTTTTAGTTGATTATAGCACATCAAATTGGTTCAAATATATTCTGTGATAATATTAAAAAGGAATTTTTAAATATATATGTGAATATTAGAATACGAAGATTTTTTAATTTGAAGAATTTTTTAGGAGACAATTTAAACTATCGCATTTGAAAAAAAAAAACTTTAAAATCATAATTGGAGATATAAAGTCTGTTCAAAGGGTACTTTTGTGTGAAGAAAAAATTAAAGCTGTTAAATATCCAATATCGACAGCGAGATTTCACTCATTTCAACATAGAGTACCTGTATGCTTTCGCAAAGTAGTTCACTTAAGTTCTTTTCCTATAAATTTTCGAAGATGATTTTTACGAAATCATATATATGGATTATCTGCAAAAACATACATTTCCGCGTATATTTGAAGTAGAACAAAAATTATTTTGTTCGTTACTGTCAAACTCTTAAGCTGTCACACTTTGACAGTTTTCATTTTTTCACCAGCCGAAATTCTGCGTTAAGAAAATGGAGAATTTTTACTTTTTACATTTTTTTCTATTTATTCAAATGATATTATTTTGCCTCGATATTTGACATTTTATGTATGTTACCCATCTAAAATACCTAGATATGCATTTAGTCTAAAAAACGGTTTAAATGTAGCGAGATGCATATGAGAATATAGAATATCAAGGGTGGTACCCAGTCTGACAAGTTTATCAGTCGCACCGTTTACCCTGCAACTAAGTGCTACTCCTCACTCGCTCAACATTAAATTGGACAAGAGTTGTCCAAACAAAACCATACACAGATGTATGGTGCTGATAATTTTTAAACGGAAATTATAGAACGACATGAAAATTAAATCAAAGACATATGTGCTTATTAAATTCATTTATAACGATATTTTTTTGAAAGGTAAAGAACTTTAAGTGGCGGCCAGTTTGTCAGCTAGCAAGTGATTTATTTTTAGTTCGGTTTGGCATTTCAACATGAATAGACTAATGTCTGAACAACGCTTGCCAATTATGCAAATTCTTTATGAAAATCATGGTTCTGTTCGAACCTACGTCTGCTACGTCCGTACTTCTCTAAAAACGATGCTGGCCAGAACGCTACAGTCAATGGTGACCGCTATAGAGCCATGACTACTGACTTTTTAATTAATCAATTGAAGAACCATGATGTGCAGGAGCTTTGGTTTCAATGCGCAATGTCACACAGCTTGGGCCACAACTGATTTGTTGAAGGAAACGAATCAGCGAATTGGCCTCCAAGATAGTGCGATTTACCGCACTATGTCATATGACATAATCATATTTTGATTATGATGCCATACGGCTATCGTTCGAATAAGGTAAATGTCATGTCAATATAAAAAAAAATCATCTTTGTTTTATTCCATTTCAAAGTTCTATATGTACCTCTAAAAAAACACAATTATTACAAGTAAAGTATTATACATACTTTTTACTTTTCAAAAGGATCAAGTAGTAACAGTTGATATACAACAGTCGTAGGTTTAATATGCAGTTAAAACATTTGAAAACATTTTGTATCTCGTAATCCTATGTTCGGTGTTTGTGGAGTTCTGTGTAAAAGGTCCCAAATTATTATTATGTAGAATTGTGTTACAATTTGCTTATTGGGAAACAATTGTCATACATGTCAGTCAAGCTCTAATACCACAGAAATGGGAGCCAACAGACCATAAACAGCATAGAGCTTTGTAGGCACATTGACGTCAGATTTACAAAATTGGTTTCCCGTATTAATATTAATATTATTTCTTAATATGTGCACAGCGACAGAAATTGTGTGATTGTTTAGTCGCAATCAATTCCAATCTATAAACTTGTGAGTGCGTATCCAATATTAAAAGTCGCAGTGTGCTGACCTTTATAGGGTTTATAATGCGATTAATAAGTGACCTTTACCGAAAGCAAACCACATTTTGGTTTTATTAGGTTTTGCCAATAAAAAAGGTTTCACATCATTCATTAGATGAAAAGTGCTGTCAACGGACAAGTGGAACGATTCCATTAACAAACTATAATGTCCGTTATTTCAAAAACGTCAAGATCGTCAATATTTTGGTCTTCGACTGTGTTAAACAGCTCTGTAAGATATATAAGCTAAGTTGCATCTTCAAAACGATATCATCTCGACAATTTAGAAATGTAGATGCCAAGACTCTAGTCGCACTTAGATAAATGCATATCCATGTGACACCATTGGGTGGATCTTTTATTTATGAGACTTATATACCTGTGGTTTTCTGAATTACCAAAAAAAAAATATCTGCAAACAACTTGACGCTTTCACGGAGAACCGACAAGTTTTCATTTGACGTTTCCCAATAAGAGGCAATCCGTTCATACAGATTTAAGCTTCTATTAAACGTCTGAATCAAACGTGCTTGTCGATTTATCTTATTGAAATTCCGAATTCATTTTGTCGCAACGACAAAATAAAATATTTTTTTCTGTTCTGTGGGAGGTATTAAATACACCTGGGGACTGTATCAAAAGGTCACTTCACTTCAACGACCTTCAACAAAATTACGTCTGCAATGCGGATTTGAGGCGGTTTTCGTTCTGTACGCCCAACCGTCTGTACGTCACAGATTTTAATCCTAAAATTTAAGCTAGGATAATGAAATTTGGTATTTAGGATCCTTGTTCATGCTTTTGGAACAAGTTTAAAATTTGCAAAATCCGGCAACTGCCACGACCACTTTTTAAAAACGTTATTTTTTTGTCAAAGGGTTAACAAATTTTTAAAACAGTGTCAGAACAACATATTTAGACAATCTTGATATCTATTTTACTTACAAAAAAAAAACATTTGTATACACTACCCATAGCATTTGCAATAAACAAATCGTTGGTTTTGCCAATGTAACGGTTTTTTCTGAAAACGCAAACTTTTTCTAAAAACCATATATGTGAGAAAAAGTTATTTTACCTAGAAGATCATATCAGTATCACTAAAGTTTTCCCATAAAGTCTGTGTAGACCAAGAAAGCGTCATAAATCCCAATCTTTATAAAAAGTCCATGGTTATTTGCTTGAAGGAACAGCGACAGACTCCTGTTTTCTGACGATTAGGTAAGGATCACATGAAACAAAATTATTGTATCTGCATCCAGAGGAATCATAACCTTATTCACGACAACTTCAACGAATTTCAACTAAGTTATACATGGTGATGCAGTTCAACATCTGCTATAAGGACATGTTGACCGACTTTTGTACATTGCCCATAAGGGTATTTAGTTCATACTTCTTGTTTTCTTTTGTCAGATCGTCGCGAGAGGAGGGCCAGCGAAAAATCATTAAGTTGTTCATAGGGTTAATGAATCTAACAATGACCATCTGTGCGGCAGTTTATCTCACTAGGCCACTAAACAACGAATTTTCTTACGTCTCGGTAATTGGTTGGGCTCGTACATATATTGATTTGAAATTCATTCCAAAGCCTCTAACAATACACCATCAGGTTGTTGCGCGTCGACATTTATCGAATAGATCCTCATCATACTTATAGAAAAGTAGCAAACCATAGTAATAATTGGTTTGTTTGTATAGGTGCCACTAACGAAAGAAGCGGCTTGACAATAGCTCTTTTATTTAAAAAATAAAGAAATGTCAATCTCGCCTATCATACGTGCTTGGGCAATGCATTCTTAACGGAGCTCTTTTGCATTTTAAGTATTCACTATATACCTTAGTGACACTCACCAACACTAAGAAAATACAAACGGTTTTTTTTTTTTTGTTATTGTGCGTGTTCTGTTTACGTAAACAGATTTTCATTAAGTTTAAAAAAAAAAAACAAACAATAGCAGCTTATGATTAACAGAATTCTTTTAACATCAGGTGCTACAGAAGACGACACTTGAGTCTCAAGGTCTAAAAATGTTTCCTATCATACTTTTTTCGTTACCTACAAAGTTCAAGTGTAGGTACACGAGATATTTGGTATAATGTACTCCTAGTAATTTACCATCGTGTTGTCTACGACGAGTACACATGAACTAAAATGTGCTGTGAGATAAATAATAGAAGAGTTACTCAAAAAAGTATGAGCTGAATATTTATAGTGGGGTTATCTTTGCTATTTATTTGTTATCTTATCCAAAAAAAAACAACAATATATCGTATTTATCTGCTTTGTTGGTTAGTGGGCACATGTATGTATTATAAATGATAAAATGATAATACATACATCCACGCTTTGTATTGAAGTCTTGTTCATCTCGAGAACGTAACTTTATGGGGTTCAGTGGCACCATTTCAAATTTATTTGGGGGGACGGCAAATCGTTCTTATCGTAAAATAAGACTAAGCGAAGAAGAACATTTAACACAGTTAACAACTTAAAACTAACTCCAAGAGTGAATGCGAGTCACTAGCTAGGCAAGAAAAGTGATCTCAGGTATCTTATTAGGAAGATCAGACACCAACCAATAACTGCAGCGAGCACGTGGTCATGTAAATGTGGATTGTGGACTGGTGCTTTTTAAATTGGATAACCTACTCTAAAGCCTTGCTTGAAAAGAGTTGTCATCAGCAGACTCTAAAACTGTTAAATTAGTTCGCAATAGTTGACCCACTTTGGTGGTCACTTGTTTTAAACAATTCAATCTGTTAATCTGAAAGAGCAAACCAATTAAGCTTTGAGCGAATGAAGTCGATATGAATAAAAATTGGATAAAGTAACGTCGAAATTATTATTTATAGCTTTCCAATAGGGTGTATACACTTTGGTATATAGTCCAGGTATAACATAAAGAAACATTAAAGACCTAGAAATATAGCAACAAGTTCGTTAGTATCCAGGGCCAAGCTTTCTCACAAACATTCATGTGTGTGTGTGTGTATTTTTTGCATGATGGCGGGACTTCTGTTTTATATGCCGACTCCGAACGGCGAATTTGGTACTCGGGTGATTTATCAGATCATAATGAAAAATCATTTGGGTGTTGCTACTGCTGGACATCGAACACAGACCTCTGCGCGTTAACAGTTCACCGCACCAACCATCGCACCACTGAGCCTGTCTACTGTCTAACTAACTTAAATGCTAGGAAAATATTCAAGAAAACTAGCCTTGTCTACCCTATCCCATAGGGATAGTCTGTCTGACTGTCCAACGTCTGTATGTCACCGGATTTTGGGCCTCAATTTTTGAGCAAGGATAATGAAATTCGGTATATAGGATCCTTTTCCAAGGCTTCAGAAAAGTGTAAACATTTTTTTGAAATCCGCACACTGCCACGCCCACTTTTTAGAAAATTATTGTTTTCTACCAAGCGGTTGGGAGTTTTGAAAAAGTATCTTAACAAGATATGTAGTCAATCCCAATACAAAACTATATTTCGTTAATAAAAGATTTTCTTCCACGCCCACTTTTGGGGGCGTTTTCTGTAAAAAAAAAACTTTATTCTGTAAAATTTTAAAGTATTCGAAAAAACGTTTGATTCAAAATCATTGGTTATGATAGTTTAAACATTTCGTCCGTATATCATTTTAACCCACTTTTTGGAGACG
The DNA here is from genome assembly GCA_949824845.1 of Rhingia rostrata. Lineage (NCBI taxonomy): Eukaryota > Metazoa > Arthropoda > Insecta > Diptera > Syrphidae > Rhingia > Rhingia rostrata. The sequence goes on from OX463756.1 coordinate 108,116,488, forward strand.
TGTCATTTTCAATATTAAGTTGCTATTAAGCCTACATTTTGGGGATATTAATTGTAAGGGTGGGATGGGATAGTATTAAACGATCGGCACAGCGGATTGTAGCCTTCTCATATGCTTTAGTTTAGTTTTGATACACAGTAGTAGATAGAGAAATAATTAAAATTTGCATACCGTAAAGTATTTAGTGGGCATATTTAACATTTTTAGCAAGGTTAATAAAATTTTGTACATGAATTCAGAACGAGTATTAAACGTTTCAAAAACTATTTACTTAAAAAAAATCATTAAAAATTCATTAAGCAAAATTATAAGAAAATTATAGTATAAATATATAATGAATGAATATAACATATAGACAATTTGTTTTCATAAAACCTCTATAAGTGAAAATAGTTCAATTTTTAAAATAAAATCCTCGTTTTTGGTCAGACCATAGGCAATTTTGGAAAAGTACCTAAACAGGATATTTTTTTTTGGTAAAACTTAAGAAACAAGTCAAACAACGTAAACATATTCTGATATCTTTATTGTTGAAATTAGATGAATTTAATGTTGGCGAACACTGTAGACGTGCTATATGGATCACTCAGTTATTTTTTTCCACTGCCTCAGCTAACATTTTTTGATTAAGTGAAAAATGTTAAAATATTGATGAATATAATTTATGATACCTATAAAATATCCAACGATGGGTTTTTAACAGAAAGTGTGAGTAGATAAACCTAACACATTTTAGTCGCAAATATTGCATCAAATCTCCGATTTTTAAGATAAGAAACGGAACACGTCCAAAATACCAAACTAAATTCGATGACCATATTATTTCACTTGGGTCAATTTATTGGCAATCGATTATGATGCGATTTTCCTCCGTTAGACCGTTCTTGTTGGGAGTGTTATTTTTGTAGTAGTAGGTAAGTTAATTATTTCATGATTTCAAAACATAAGGACGTTGACCTGACAAAAAGGTATAAAGTAATGTAATTAGAGCATGTTTTTCATACATACATACACCATTAGCCAAGCTTTAATATTCAATAAACAGAAATGATGATTCATCGTAAAGTGTTTGATTGTTTTCTGTGTTTTATTTAAGATTGGCTTTTTTTTTTTAAAAAAGGAAAGACCCAAATCTCAATAAAAAATAAAGCAAAACATGGTCAAGTCGGTATTATCATGTTCAAATGAAAGATTCTACGAACCCCGCAAAAATTAAGTGACGTTCGCACTCAATCCAGGAAGAGAATAAGGGTGTGTCGAAATTGACGGCTGAAGAAGCCTTCACAATAAAAATCGAGAATAATCTGATAAGTCGGTATTCAATTGTCATGTATGAGATATATCTTATGACCATGTTTTCCCAACCAATCGCGGATACAAATCAGGCCTGTATTTTTCCTATGAAGAAAAAAATTTTTTTATCTTCTATGAATATTGTGTTACATTCGATGTATATGATAATTGTTTTGGCCTTGATTATTAAATGTATTGCTCTTACGTTCGATTTGTATAATTTTGTAAGTGTGAGTTCGATTAAGCTGAAATTGAATCATGGAAATATATCGCAGCAATTCCGATCCGATACTAATATATCGTTTTAGTGGGTTATTTTTTCTTAGTTTTGAAATTGGGGCTTTTAGGTTTGGAAAATTCGGGTTAGCTGATATTGTCTTAATATAAAACGGTCAACAATCTGACATATCTTTATCATTTCCGTCCACCTCTATGAATCAAGTTATAGAGCAAGGATGATAAACATGATCAATTTTTCCTTTCTTTTTCGCCCATAGAACATTTTAAGGGGAGTTTTTCTTTAAAATAATTATTTGTACCGCGCTATATGTTTATATGCATTTAATGACCAAAAATAGTTTCACACAAAAAATATAAATATGTAATAAATTATTTTTAAAGCTTATTTACTCAAAATGCAGCCATGCTGAGCCGATTTTTATTTCCTCCAATATGGAGCTCGAACCGTATAAATTTAAGGTCTAATTTCATGTCGCTTTAGTTGGGATGTTTAATTAGAGGATGGCCTTGCAGCGCACACTGAAGATTGACGGCGATCGATTTAATTTTGTGGAGCGAAAGCGGATTGTTGCGAGCAACCCACAAACATTTCCTTATTTTTATGTAGAACTATCAAATTTAAAGCCAGAATTAAGTTAATAAGAATCTCCCAAGTTTTCGTCGCTCCGATTTACATCACCTTTGGAATATACATATATGGATAGAGGCAATGCGTATTAAAGTGAAAACTTCTATCAATAACTGCTGCAAATCATATCACCCAGCTACATAAGGTTACATTTTTTTAAATGACCACTTGGCTTCGACAATTACGATAGAAATATGCCCTATGGAATCGAATTATTCGACCGTGTGATTTTCTACCCACTGAGGAGGATTCACAATTTAAAACTATTGAGGCGTACAGCTGAAACAACAATGGTGTAGGGTAAGGCCAACACAAAAGTTGAAATTTCTATTTAGCTTTGTAGCATGTTTACAGCTAATATCACATGAAGAAGTGCTTTCGACACAGTTTGAAAATGTGTTCACATAATCTAAGTGAGAAGAATGTTTAATTGATTTAAAGAATTTCGATATGTCACTTATAAGTACTTGCTTCAATTAACAATAAAACATTTAATTGAAAAAAAATGCATTTTCTGAATTGTGAAGTGCCGTTCCCCTCGAGTGAGATTTGTTATCTCCTTATTTAGTACATCAAATCGTTTGTACACATTTCGAAGTTCTGAATCGAAAACTTTTTAACATTTTATTCACGCATACATTTTCGAGTGAAAATCCCACATACAAAACGATGACGTAATTATTGGTGCATGCCAATGCACACATGATCATTCGGTGTAATAGAAAATACGTTCATAACTTAAAAAAATAATATCTGCGTACACGAGATACGTAATATTTTAGGGCATAATACATTATTGTGTAATTGTATTTACCAGTTTCTGACACTAACAATCTCATTCATTAGAATTCGACAAAATACATTAAATGGTTATACCTATAGTTTTACAGTGCATTAGTATTTATGCATCCTTTAATCTGGGTGGCACAAATTCTTATTCATAAAGCGCTTAGAAGATGAAAGGCCTCAGCGACATTTTCAAAAATTTGGGTAATCAACGTTTAAAGTTGTTTACCTTCAACAAATTGATAAAAAAAATATAAAAAGTAATAAGAAGTAAACAAAACTGAAGTGTTTTATAATGTTAGCAATATTTTTTTTTTATTGAAAAGACAGGATTTGCGAAATATTTGCAGCATGTGCTAGTAAATTCATAAAATTAGGCTTATTGCTTCATCTTGTAAGAGCTTCATTTGCTTTCTACACTTTTATAACATTAGTGGTCATTTTTTCACATGGAAATGGTTTGAGTGATTAAACTGATCATGTGGGTGGTTGCAGCGTTGTTGAAAATTGTTCGAATATTTACGAATTGTTAAGAATTCAATATGTCAACATATTTTATAGTTTAATCATTATGTGTGCTAATGTACCTACCCCTAGGGGTATATTAGTTTTGATACATAGTTTGTAATATAGAGATATAACTTAGCTAGAAATATATGGTTCGACTCAGAATCTCTAGCTGACTCGATTTAGCCATGTATGGTCTTCCGTCACCAGTTTTTGGACCTTAAATATTGAGCTAGAATGATAAAATTTGGTACACATGCTCTTCGTTGCTTCCAGCAAAACAAGTGTTAACATTTTTAAAATCCGCCAACTGCCGCGTCCTTCTTTTACACTTTAGACTTATTTATACAATTTCAAAATCTATATTTCGTCTGAATATAGTTTTTTGCCACGACTTTTTGGGGTAAAAAAAAAACATTTTCCGGTAAAAATAAAAATAGAAAATCGAAAAAATATTTATATGCAAAATCTTTGGATATTATTAGATACTACCTTAACAAGATGTGGTGACAATAAAATTTTCTTTACTACATTCCTATTCAGTTTTAAGTCACTCCTAAGTTTTGCGGACATGCATATTAAAGACGGGATGGGAAAGGGTAGGTATTCAACGATCCACACAGCGGATTGTTGCTTTTTCAAATGTTTATATCTAGTTTCAGTGCGGATTAAACATAAGACATGCGATATTTTGATTCAACAGCGTCCTAATGGGTATAATGTAAAGATGTAACGCTCCCTCCTAGCATTGAAGAAGTAAGTGCAGCTATAAAAAAACTAAAGAATAACAAAGCAGAAGGTTCTGATGGATTACTAGCAGAATTATAAAAATACGTAGGTTTTGCCATAGAAGTGTACAAGAACGAAACCAAAATATCAGCTTCAAATACCCGATCACCAAAAGAGGCGATCATATCTTGCACTAGTATCGAACCATATCACAGCTAAATGTCGCGTATAAGATCCTATCCAATGTATACCTACTGTGTAAATGCCTTACGCTTTTCTGCAGTACACTTTTCGGCAATTAGGTAGTTTGGTTTCGACCATCGGCCAAATTTCCACACTAAGCAAAATGCAAGATTGTAAGGCCACATTGTATCAGACAAAAGTCCATTAAGTAAGAGCAAAACGTTTGTCGTTTCACGATTTTGTTTGAATGTGTAATTTTTATTATTTCGTTCAATTTTACTATTGAAATCCATACTTTCACTAAATCCATTTGTTTTTGAAAACAAATTGTTCCATTGTTTTAAGATTAATATCATCTCTAATCTGTAAGATATCTTTTCTAACGCATACCTCCACACACATTATAAATGCTTACATATATTTACATACGGATCATTAACGTATGAGTTTATGCTTCAGTTAGTTTCATAAAAACCAAATAAACCGCATATCCGGTCTCATTTTGCTAGGGATGTACTTCCCCTACACGTTTTAAATAGGTGTGTATGAATATACACTGGACTAGAAAATCTGCTTTATGATACCTTAAGGTGTAATAAAATCAATGCAGAGAATGTTGCACTATCCTCTCATCCCGACAAGTAAATTGAGTGGAATATCATATTCATTTTGAAATCAACGAGATAAGCTCCTAGGATTTTTTTAGTATAAAAAAAAAAACAAAAACAAAAAAAAAACATGAGCATGACGTATGCGAAATAAGTAAAGACTAACACCATGTAGGGTATGTAAACAAAATGACCTAACAAAAGCCTTGCATTGAAGAAGTACCAACGTCTGCACAAACGAATTGCATTCAAATATTTTAGATATGATATGTAAACATAAATTCCATATGTGTATTGGGTACTTTTAGTTAGTAAATCAATGTCGACCGTGTCACCGGCACCGGTATGCCCACTTCACTTATAAAACGTAAGGTAATCAAATTATATCACTTGCAATGGGCTTACACACTAAGATTCACATTCATGTCTAGCTATTTAATTTTTATAACGGAATATATAGTCCACATAGATAATTTTTTTTAACATCATTTATAGAGCTCCTAAATACACAGAAGGATTTCAAAACAAAACAACAAATGTCTCATATACCACACGACCACGCCTGCATAAATAAAAACCCAACACAACGCACTGAATACACGATTAAAACTAAACTGAATTTGAAATGCACTCAAGAAATCTGAGTTTCACATAAACAAAAGGGAGACTCAGAGTCAGCGTTTTGCATTCTATAAATATCCCGTAGAGAAAAAAACAAAGATAAAACACAACAAACGACAGACAGAAAGAATTGCGACGACAAAAAACGAACTTAGTTCTTCAAGACAATTATCTCCTTTTTTTGGCTTGGTGTCGGATAGAGTTATTCCGAATTTCGCGCCATTCAAATTATTAAAGTGAATAAACAAAAAAAAAGTAACTAAACGGTTGACACTGCTCCCCTTTATGTAGGATTTTGCGTATGCAAAGCGTTCTACCATTGATCCACTCTACAACCGGTCAACTCCAAACAACGACTATGTCAATGAAACAAATTTAGTGAGTCTGGCACTCTGGCCTGGCCTATGGAAGATTGGAAGTATGGAATTTTTGTTTCTTTGCGAGGGTGTATGAAAAGCATGTTGCTGTTCGAATAAAACGTTACAGGCAGTGTTGTCACTTTTGTACAATTGTAGTAAATCTGATACCATTTCATTCAACCATTGGTTACAGTTACAGTTCCGTAGCAATACGGAACGTAAGAATACGTACACATGTTACACGTACACGAAGAAATTGGGTGTTCTTTACAGGTAAATCATTCCGCAACTTTTTAGATGATAAACGTTTCATCCATAGTAGGTATGTTTTCCGGTATACGTACTTAAGTTATCATTTCAAAATTAACGGAATGATTCTGTTGTAATAAACTCCAGAATCCGTGTCCATAAAATATTGTCATAATAAGGTCCTAGGGTTAAGTTCAATGAGTTCAAATTGGCTTGCGATAACAGCCGGATCTTCAGAACTTATGCTAGCCGCACATGATATACGAATTTGTATCATACGTAAACGTATAAATACTGATACTGGTCTTACGAATTGAGTGCGCACACTGAATACGTTTTTCTGCATCAAATAGGCAGCGTCCACTTCCACATCAATTTTAAATGTTTCAACGCAAGAAACTGTAGAAAAATACCAACAAGTTTGGATTGTTTTCGGACGTAGGAACTACACGCACGTATCCGTAATCCCATACAACTTACTCGCACACAGTTTGCGCGCTCCCATAGTAAATACTTGTAAGGTCGGGATTGTTTGTTAGTGTCCTTACTCCGTAAGCGTTCGTACGAAAACGCGTCGAGTTAGCGACTAGCCTTGCAGTCCCGATAATGCATACATACATACATACATACTTCACTTGACTAGACGGACATTATTAAGGTTTGGATTTAAATTTTTTTTTTCGTGTTATTTTTTTGAGGATCAAGGGACAAAAACAATTTTACAAAACACTGTTTAAAATTAAAAAAACAGAAGCAACTAATCAATGTTCAGAAATTAACTCAATGTCACATGTAAACAAATTTAAAACTTACATTTTAATGTAAATTCAGTGTTTGTGTTTTTTAACAGCACGTTTACAATCAACAGAAAAAACAGGCACATAAATACCAAATACCAAAGAGATTCAATCTTGATTGAAGGATCATAGCGGTAGTTCAAACTTCGTTTTTGCAATATGTGGGTACCTACCATTCAATAACGTATGCATTTGTTTAATAATTTGTTTAATTTGATTAATTATTTCATTGAAAGAGGCAAAAAGTGTTATATTTGAAATTAACCCTTCAAAAAGCTTTTCAGACCTACGTAAAAAAAAAATATATCGTACATTTTGAAATACAACCCAAACAAGAGATAAGAGTCTAGGTTCAAATTCTTAGCTTATCCACAAAAAAATAGGATATTATCTCGGGTTTCTTGTAGAAAATGCATCCAAGGCCTTTAATTTGAAAGGTCTTACATGACAGCATATGCGGTAATGAAATTGGAGTAAAGTTGTATTTTTGTATGAAAAAATATTAACTCTGATAATTTTGACTACTACAAATATTATTTTCATTAATTTCAGAGACTAAAAATGTTTTGGACTAGTATGATACAAGAATAATTTTGAAATACATATCATAATTTAGCGTTTTTGTGCTAATAATCGTTTAAAATATCTAAATAACCTACTATTCATACAAAGCTGTTTTGGAATAAAAGTAGTTTTTTTTAAAACCTTTTTCCAGGATATTTCCGATAAATGCTATGCCTGTAACACAATTTTTCTAAATTGATTGTTAATGTAATCATTCGAAGAAGTTTTATATTCGTCTGATCTGAGTATCATTGAATTTGTTTGGGATGTCTAGTCATTATCAATAAACGTTTCTGCAAAATACTTTTAATTTTCTTTAAAAAAAGAGAAAGCTATTGTGTTTGTGAAAAATTCCTACCTCAAGATTTTGATTGATTCTAACATAACGATAGAGGAACCTAATTAATTTTTTTTGGAAATCCTTCAGTCGACGTCGGTCCGTAATGGTCTCTCCAGCCTAAACGGCATCATCGATTTTCTTCAACCTTCGTATGCACAGTTCTTTTCATAATCATAGAGGCCTTTGTTTTTATTTACTCTTAGCAATTTAAATAACGGTTATTTTCACGAAAACGGCTCTAACGATTTTGAGTTCGAAGCTACTTTGAATTAAAAGCTTGCTTTAACTTATTTTCAATAATAGACACTTTTCAACGTGGCGCTAAGTCGAACTCACATAAAAAGTGACAATTCTTACAATCAAAGAAACCCAATTTCAGTAAAACATTCTCAAACACACCTAAAGTCACAATAAAAAAAAACATTTCAGCAGTTTGGTCCGTTAACCCTCTTCGGGTTAGGGGGCAGAATATAAGCGTGCCTCTCGTAGAAGCCGACTAAAATCCACTCCCCGCATACAGAGTGTAAAGAGTATACAAAAACAAAAATGAAATGAGTAAAACAAACAAATTCAATACACAAGGTGGCAATTCAGTATCACTGGAAAATCCACCCTCTTCGTAGGTCGGCTCCACGGATTCTGGGGAGAGCCAATTATTGCAATTATGTAACCCTTTCGGAAAAAGCTCAAGGGTAACGAGCTCGACAACACCAGAAATTTCAGCCCACGAAAAGCGAGATTCAATGAAAAATAAGAACCTTCAGGACAAAAACGACGTTCTTCGAACAAGGCTTAATAATGTCGAACTGCTTTGCGAAGATCTTCGTAAAGAAATTCTCCATCTTAAGGAAGCAAATATGACTCTAAAGTGTACATTAAAAACACCTAATGAGCCAAAACCAAAACGGATGAAGAAGAACTTAGTCGCAAAACCGTCTGGATTCTAATAAAAAGAGCGGTTAAAAAAAGGAAAGCTGTATCATCTCCTGAAATTTTAAACCGAGACAAAGAGATTGTTAAAAAAGCGAAACAGCTGAAACAACGGCCCCCACCGCCAGTTAATGTGATCGGTATTGACGACTTCAACAAGTTACATACCTTGATAAAATCGTTGGCATTGTCGGACTACCAAGTAACTTCGCTCAGAAAAAAATACATGGAAAGTCTGCGTAAAAGACCCGGAAAGCTACCGTCTGTTATCCCGGAAGCTAAGTAATCATAAAATTGAATGGTATTCATTTGAAAACATATCTGAAAGGCCTTTACGCGTTATAGCTAGAGGGTTATGTGCGCCGTGCTTAAAATATGACATTATTAACGATCTGAAAAGCAGGCATTATAAAGTTATAGATGCCGTTAACATTATCAAGCGAGAAAAACAGCAAAAAGATGGCGAAGAAAATGTTATAAAACGAGGTCTTCCATTATTTATACTTATTTTCGGTAAAGAAGAAATTTTGAATAATATTTATGAAATAAAAACAATACTTCATATTGTTTTAAAAATTTAAACCATGCGTAAGGATTCCAAATTAGTTCCTCAGTACAAGCGCTGCCAAGGATATAATCAATCATACGCAAACCTATTGTCAAAAAGAACCGAGGTGTGTAAAATGTGCCGGAAATCATATGACAGTAGATTGTTGGTCAGATAAGAAAACTCTTCCTATCTGCATCAACTGTAAAGGCAATCATCCTGCAAATTATCGCGGCTTTGAAGTAGCTAAGGAATTGCAAAAGAGAAGGACGAAATTTATGAGTACGAATTCAAAGAAATTGAATTTAAAAAAGAAAATGCCTAAAACTCCGACTAAAATTGTGTCGAAGCCAAGACAGGCTGTTATTGAAAAACCCATATTTTCACAAACTAAGCGGCCATCAGAAATACGTTCGGATCCTGTACATCCAAAACCAGTTGTACAAACGTATGCTCAAGCTATAGTATCCGATAAAGATCAAAAAAATATCTCACCTGACCCAATTACAAATGTGTTTTCGATTATTCTTTCAAAACTTGAGGAACAAAGTAAAACGAATAAACTTATTTTTGACAGGCTAGTTAAGCTCGAAAATAGTATTCGCAATAAACGTACCCCACCTTCGACATGAATAGATTTCTTAAAATTCTTACGTGGAAAGCCAATGGCCTTTGCCAAAAGCTTGGAGAGCTTGAATTGTATATGCAAGAAAAAGATATCGACATCGTAATTCGAAATTAAAGATTAAAGGTAGAGGTGGAGCGTCACTATATATAAAAGAGTATATCGAACATTCGATTGATCTTAAATTATTGTTTACTGCCCACCGCAATGCAAGATTGAGAAAATTGTATTTAAAAACTTTCTTAATTCCCTTGGACAGCGTTTTTTCATCGGAGGGACTTTAATGCAAAACATACATTCTGGGGATCTAGATGCATATCACAGAAAGGTAGGATGATTTATGAATGATGATTCTACGGGTAAACCAACTTACTGGCCAAATGATGTTACAAAAATACCAGATTTGATCGATTTTTTCGTAATAAAAGGTGTGCCGTCCAATTAAATCAAAGTTGAAGAATGCTTTGATCTTTTCTCTAATCATTCTTCGGTCATTCTAACAACACCCAGACTAACAAACGGTAAAAACCAACTGGGAAGGCTTCAAAAACGATATTGAAAATAATATTCGACTGGGCGTATCGCTTAGATCCCCATTCAAAAAGCAGCATGGAATAATATTTGTCAACAACGCAAAAAAGAGATCTATAGTAATATTAAGTACCCATGGGAAATAAAAGATTTGGTTAGACAAAAAAGAAAAGCTAGAAAAAGATGGCACCAAACTCGTGCCCCGCAAGATAAAACATATCTGAATCGGTTAAGTAACATGCTATCAAATTCGGTTAAAAACTTTAAAAACCATGCAGTAGAAACTAATCTGCAAAGCCTAACCGCTAAAAAGAATCGAATTATTCACTTTGGAAAGCATAAAACTGCCAAAAAACGCTCTGCCACCATTTAGGGTAACTCAAGACGTTTGGGCAAAAAGCGATAAGGAAAAAGCAGACGTTTTTGCCGCACATCTTGAGGAAACATTTAAACCATTTGATGGTCCAGAAAACATGAACTTATTTGAGACTACAACCGATAGTAAGTATTGCCGAGCTTAAACGGGAAATACAGAAACTAAAGCCTAAAAAATCTCCGGGTTATGACCTAATTACAGGAGAACTTCCTAAAATATTGCCCGTAAAAGCATTAACTAAACTCCTCCACATTGTACATACCAAGACAGTGGAAAGTCGCAAAAATGATTATGGTTATCAAACCAGGAAAACCACCGAATGAAATAAAATCTTACAGACCTATTTCACTTCTTCCAATAATTTCAAAAGTTTTTGAAAGGATATTATTCGGTTACACCCCATTATTGATCAGAAACGCCTTTTACCTGACCATCAGTTTGGGTTTAGAAGTAAACATTCGACTTTGGACCAAGTTCATCGAATTACTGATGAAATTGAGAAATCTGTGGAAGAAAAGAAAATTTGCTCAGCCATATTTCTTGACGTGTCGCAAGCTTTTGACAAAGTTTAGCATAGAGGCCTTCAATGCAACCTAAGACAATTTCTGCCTGAAAAATTATATAAAATCCTCGTGTCGTATCACGAAAATAAACTCTTCCGTGTGAAACTTGGAAACGAATATTCAGATTTCAAAGAAATATTGGCAGGAGTACCCCAAGGTAGCGTACTTGGATCACTCTTGTACCTCCTATTTACACGTGACATCCCACAAACAAACGATACAATAGTTGCCACGTTTGCTGACGATACAGCTATACTAGCAGTTGGCACAACAATAGAGGAAGCAAATATGAAATTACAAAACGCTCTTAACAATGTTAATGAATATACAAAATCCTATCGGATTTCACTTAACGAGAGTAAATCGATTCATGTAAATTTTCGTATAAACGGACAAACATTTTGCCAGTATTTCTTAATACGGTTCGAGTCCCTTTTGCAAATGAAGCGAAATATCTCGGAATGACACTCGATGCAAAATTAAAATGGAAGAAGTCGCATGTAAAAGCTTAACCTTGATAACAAGCTGCTATTATACAAGCAACAGCAAAGCAATTTGATTTGACGTTTTTTTATGGTTTGCCGACTGTATGTGTCATTGCATGGATCTTCTAAAAATGGACACAAATTATTTCAATATGGGAATAGGAAGCCCACGATTATTTTCAGGAAAATTAATATTCATATTTTGAAGTAGGCACGGTGGTTTTGTCGAATCTTTATCGGCCGTAAAATTTTCCATTAAAAGGATTCCAACGACTTTTATCAGTTTTGGGTTACCTTATTAACTCATTATCCTCAAAACTATCAAATAGTAAACATTTTAACGATTTTTTTTGACCGAAAATTACAAATAACACAACGCTAACTCTTCATTAAATATTTAAAGTAATGTTTCCGTCGCTTTAACTTTAACTTTAACGCAGAGTGACAACGCTAAAGAACACTTGTTAACGACTATAATTATCAAAGCGCGTCAGTATACGTGATAAAATAACTTTAAAGTGTACTTTAGCCAACTATAAATTTGCGCCAATATATCTAATGAATATTGTAGTATGTACTAACAAAACTGCATATCCGTTTTTTCGAGCTAAGTTCATATAAAGGATTTTTAGACTTATGTCATATAAGAAAACTGGTAATTAACAGAAAATCATTATAATTCACATGGACACCAATTTCCTTAAACTTTCTTAAAATTATTGTTCCTTATATTGTTTTGTTATATCAATAACCAAAATTAATGTAAAGATTTCCCATAATTTGGCTAAACTATGAAAACGTCAAATCCTCGCATGCTTGTTATATGATCTTACGCTTACTCCACAGTGAAACGCCAGACGCGACCCACCACTCGTTTTTTTTTAGATCCATAAAATTGAAACAAATCAAAATTTAAACCGTAACTCAGGTGGAACTAATCAAGTGGACAGGTAGGTTTGTATGTGAAGAGTACGATTTTGTCCACATACTATTTAGGATTACTGCAAGAAATCATACTACCTTCGCCGTGATGGCAAAACACGGTAGTTTTGAAATGACTGATTTACCAAGAATTTTAACCTCCAAGTGGTAACCATCGGGTACTGGTCTCTTCCAACCGGATTTGACTTGTTAAACGATAAGTGCGAGTGTTGATAACAAGACGAAAAACAGCAACACTATAAACAGCCAGGTTTGAACGGCTAGGAATGAACACCTGGCCTGCTATCCCATGCGAACCTAGATAAACTGATTCGACATATTCGGACAACAGGTTGTCTGGGAGTTTCAAGGGTAAGGCGGTAAGTCCCATTGAACAGAGGTGGTGGCGAATGAACCGAAAGGCCAACGGCAGTGCTCAATCTCGTAGTGGATATTGATGGCTCCGTGTCCTAGGGTATCTAATAAATTGGAACTGACCCACAAATTTAGAAATCCATTGTTACGAAGCAACCAATGTGCTCAGAAATGACGGATTTTATTGTTGACGACCCTGCTTAACGCCAAAAGGACAATGACGTTTGTATATGCACCTGGAATGTGAGAACATTAAACAGGAGAGGCGCCCCGACGGAGGAAATTGATGAAAAAACCTATGAGCGACTTACGAAGTACATACGATGTAAAAATCGTACTGGGAGATTTTAATGCAATGGTAGGAAGAGAAGATATCTTTAGCAGTATTGTCGGAAAACATTGCCTAAACGAAAACAAGTCTGGTAACTGACTTAGGCTAATTGACTTTGCTGCTGAAAGAAATGACACTATAGCCAGCACATGGTTTCTTCACCTCGTTATCCATAGGAGAAGATGGCGGTCTCCAGATCAACGAACGGTCAACTAAATTGATCACATTGCGATAGATAAGAGACATGCATCCAGTATTTTGGATGACCGAACATTCCGAGGAGCTAACATCCAGAAATACTGTGAATTTAATGTCGAAAAACATCGCGCAACGCGCATCCGTTAACGTCTCGATTAACACCATACCACCAGCATTGAATGTCGAAGAACAATGGAAAAAATGCCAACAAGTCATTAGATCTGCCGCAACTGATGTGCTAGGTTTCTCGCACCTACCAGCAAGAAACCCCTGGTTTGATGAGGAGTGCCGACAGATGCTAGCAGATAATATCTATACCCACCAACTATTCATCGATTTCAAAGCCGCATACGACAACATTTATAAAGACGAACTATACAGAGCCGTGTCTAGTTTTGGTATTCCGCTCATGTTGGTTGAGGCCCAGGTTCATTCGGGACTTTAGGGCCAATTAAGTAAGTAAGTAAGGACGCTATTGCTGATGCGATATCGAACATCATTCTCTTTCATATGAAATCCTTTACTCTGAACAGCAACAGAATTGACAAAATCTCGGTCCTCTCAAAAACAGAAATTTGTTAGCAGTGGCGTGTATATATATAGAAAGGTGTGTGTTGATTTTGATTGCATAAAATAAATTTTCCGCTTCTATAATCCAAAACAAAAAAAAAACAGCAAGTACAAAAATTAAATGTCAAACTGGAATTTGTAGCGTGAAGTTGCCGCACATTCAACTTCAAGATACAGATTCACAATGGAGACAGCCATTGTGTAAGCGCTTACGGCTTGCCTTGTTTTCAACTTCTGACTCAGCTACAAGCTTCAGGTAATGATTTATCTGGCAATAACATGTAACTTGAACTGTCGTATCAGCTAAAACAATTAAGGAATGCGTATATTCCTATCCGAAACATGTAGTAGAGAAGTTCATTAAAGCTACGGTTTTGTTTTAAAAAAGTTTCTTTCAAATTTAAAAATATTGCATTAGGAGCGTTCCTTTTAATCACCTTACCTAATTTATTTAGCTACGCGCGATTTAAATATTAAATTATCTTAATGCTCGTTAATCTTATCCCTTTTAGTAAAAATGTATCTTAAATAAAACCTTAAATCTTTTATTTAAACTTACGGTCATATATTCATCCAGACGATGTTTCCAGTTATCAGATCTATCAATTAAATTATTCCACTGCTCTGATAGTTTTCCCACTTCACGTCGAATACTTCTCGTTAACTCGCGGCTTTGTTCTTCCGCTGACATGTAGCGAGAATCGGAATCATGAGCTGAAATGATTTGAAAATTATATAATTTTGAATAAGGTAAGTTTAGCTTAATGTCTTACAACGAATATACTATATTTTATCCATGTTTGGACATTGTTTGGAAGATGGGATATTAGCTATTATATTTTGATAAAGGGACACTAATTGATGAGCTACATATGTTTTAGTTGTCCGTTCGGCATTAGCGTTGCCACTGAAAGTCGAAACAACTGACTATGAAAAAAGAACAGATATGTGCATCTCCAAAGCATTAGAATACCATAAACAGAGGATTCTTATATCGGGCAAGATGAGTACAAAGCTATTAAACTACAGCATGAATTTACAAACATAATAATAACAAAGCTTTGGCGGTAAATCAGTACTAGGGAGAGGATATCAGGAGAAGATGATGCTTACTGCCGAAAATGGCATCACTTACTAATTAAGGTGGGTATTGAATAATAATAGAAACAAAATATAGTTCATCTCTGTCTGACAGTTAATTAACTTGCTCGATATCAACTACTTGGAAGTAAACATAAGTGAATAATTTGAATTTAACACTAATGTTGTCGTTCAGGCTTTACAAAAAGAAAAAACAAAAAAGCAACCACGCGAGGTGCAACTTCAAGAATTATGTTCGGGAAATTTCCAAA
Organism: Rhingia rostrata; assembly: GCA_949824845.1. Classification (NCBI taxonomy): domain Eukaryota; kingdom Metazoa; phylum Arthropoda; class Insecta; order Diptera; family Syrphidae; genus Rhingia; species Rhingia rostrata. The sequence goes on from OX463756.1 coordinate 108,132,196, forward strand.
ATGTACAACATTAAACCCAGCAATAAGAGAACTGAACAGCAACCTGTCAAGGAAAACTAATTGTTGGACATTAAATATATGAACAAAAGGTTCACGCATCCACTAATTCAAAAGCAAAAAGGATGCAATCTGATTTGTGAAAATTGCGATTTCTACAGAACGTCCAATTTATAGATACCACTCTTAAATAATAATAAATAACTTCTTCTACCCCGGCTGCGCTTAAAATTCCGGCATAGAATTCGGCTTTGAAAGCAATTAAGTACTTACTAGGACCACGAGGGAGGTCCTCTTCGGCCGTATAAAATAACTGACGAACGACGAAGACTAAACGATGACCGTTACAAGCCGTAAAGCAAAATCGTCAAAAAAACATAAAATTGGACGTTTAGGTTGGTTAGGAAATATGAACCGAATGGACGCTCGTCAAAAAAAAAACATAAAATTGGACGTTTAGGTTGGTTAGGAAATATGGACCGAATGGACACTAATACTACGGTCCGCAAAGTCTTTGATTTGGTAGCTGAAGTAGTGGAACTTGCACTTCGGCTTTACCAAATTATAGTTTGCATCTAGCAAGAGATAATTAAGGATATGGGTTATTGAAGGGACATGTTGGTTTCAGATTCTAATCGGCTATCACAATTAGCTAATAAACAACAATGCATTGTTGGTTTCTTTTTCGTTGAACTCCCTGGCGGATTCATACACTTTTTATTCACACATTTTCGATGATATTTAAATCAGGTGAGTAGGGTGGGCACTGTGAAAGCCCCACATTTTGACGTTCAATCCAATTTCTTACAAACCGCGAATTATGGATGGAAGCATTTTCATGTTGACAAGTCCATTGAATAGGTCCAAACACTTCCGAAAATTTAGGAAAAGCCCGTTCTAAAATGTTTTTTTAAGTGTTTGAGGTCGATTTAGTGGAAGAAAACTCAAATTCTGTAGTTCCGTTATAAGAAATCGACACTTCCACAATGCCACCCCAGATGCTACTGTGGTTGGGGTTAAAGAAATAATCATTGAAATAAAAGTTGAATCCATCGGGTCCTTAAAAATTAAACTTTTTTTCATCTGAGAAAACGACTTTAAGCCAATGTTCTTTCCAGATCATATGAAGTTCATAAAACTGCAATCGGTTTTCTTTCATTTCTTTGTTAAGGGATGGTTTCTTTTTTTTTTAGTATGGAGAACTTTTAGTCACACGCCTGACTTTACTAGCACATGCCCTAGCAATCGTAGCACAATCTATTTTTTTCCAAGCCAGGTGAATCGATAAATGAAAGCCAAACAAAACTTTTACAGGTCGGACCCTGAAGGAATTCAAAACAGAAGTAACGATATGGGCGAAGTACCTATTCATGTGAACCAAAAAAAAGAGGCACGATATTAATATGCAAATATAAAACTAATAGTAAAACGTGTAATAACGGTAATATTATATTTGTGTTAATATTATTCTCTCTAAAATGGGATGCATTTTTCAAAGTCATTTACAAAAATTGACTACGGCAACCCAGTTTAAGGCAATCACGGTTAACCGCTCTCGAAAATGTTGTACCTATTTAGTTGTTGGAGCAACAGGCTCGGTTTTATCCAGGCCTCACTTTTTGTCTAGTTTTAATATTTTAAACCAATTTTATCTCACTCTTTTTATGTATAATTTGTATGCAATTCGTGCATTGGCAAGTTGTGATTGTGAGTGCATCTTACTGCTAGTATAACTTAGTACTTATTACAATTTTCAATGGAAACAAAACTTAGGAAACTTCTTGAACTTAAGAGGTTAGAATCGATGGTTAATACTAGGCCCCTTCATTTCTGGCAACTAATAATGTTTGGGTACAAACAAATTATTATATATGAGATAATAATGCCTTCAATTTATTAATTTGTTTTTATATGTTGAACCTTATTTATTAATTATTTTCATGAATAAGGTATTAAAGATTCAATTACAAAAAGATTTTGGCGCAACAGGCTCGTTAGAAACCAGGGCCGAGCTTTCATTCAAACATTCACGTTTGTCTTGATTAAAATAACAAAATAATGTTCTAAACATACTTAAACAAATATTAAAATGTTTTTATATAAAAATTACCTTCTGTGTCACTATTATCCGAAACTGGAGCTTCACTGGAAATATATTGACGGCCACTCAATAAATTACTTTCAACAATTGGCCTTTTATCTTCTAACTGACGGCGGAAAGCTTTGTGATCGTCCTGTAAATAAATACAAACGAAATCCGTTACAAAGTCAAACACAGTAATTATAGCTTCAATTATAGTACCAATTGCTTTTGCAAACTTGCTGCGTCACCACGAACAGGACTTATGCCAAGCGTAGATAGTTCAGTGTCTTTTCTAATAACCCATTCGGTTAATTCTCGTAAAGACAATAAAAGTGCATTCCAGTGTTCTGAATTTGATTCGAGTCGATTTCTGCAAAATGAACAAAATAATAACCATGTTAAACAATCCAATTGATAGCTCAAAACCTCTTAGATAATTCGACGTTAAGTTAAGTTCTAGTTGTTCGCTACCCCTGTCCGGACTACGGCAGGCGGCGCCATCATGCGTTTAAACAGTGAAAAGTGTGCGTTCGCCGTAGAGGCCTTCTTTTCGAACCGATATTCCATGATTGCAACACAACGCGCCTTTAATCGCATCAATGTCCCCCGATTTGGCCAGTATCAATTTTGCTATGGGGGTTTTCAAATGTCGTGTTTATATCAAGGTTCCCAGGATAGACCAGAAGGCCAATATCTTGGCGGAAATCGAAAACATACTATTACTACACCTACTACAAACTACTATGCTGTTAACGATCATCACAAACGCCAAAGATTGGCTTGTTCAAAATACATGGGTAATAGGGTCGTCTGTAAAACACAAGTGACACAGAAATACTTGCCTAAAACAGGTGGGATCCACTGTCCCACTGTAAAATATTTCAAATAAGAGAAAATCTTTGGCGATGCTTCTGGGAATATTTTTTGGTCACAACTTAATCAAAACCCATAAGTTAAAAAATGGACCTTATAGCCGATTACTTTTGTATAGGTGAAAAATAAACACACCTATTTTCGTTATAATATTACGGATCTAACCGAAATCCCGCCAAATCTGTTCATGTATACAGCAGCATTTCGATTTTTAGAAGGCCAATGAGAAAGGGTAGGTGTTTCTTAGACTTGCATACATGTACCCCCTATGGGCGCGTGAAAACCAACCAAACCTAACCTACCCTGGCTTTATTAAACATTTATTAAAATTGTGAAATTTACTTTGCAAAACGAAAGTCTCACTTATTACTGAATTATTACTGAATTATTAATAAAATAGCTTAATTCACCTTATCGCCACACTTTTTGATTTCAAATTATTCCACCGCTGATTCATTTCATCAAGCCGTCGCTGTAACATAACAGCATCTTCCTGTGATGTCAGGGAACCAAGTAATTTTCTTCCAGTGACATCAAGATTGTCGTATACTCCACGATGTGTTTCAATCTCTGATTGCAAATCCTAAAAAAAAAAATTCAATTAAAAGAGGTTATGGTATCTTCACAACTTAAACAAATCAAGGAATATATCTTTCTTTAAATTACATTTCCAGTCTTAAAAACAATATTTCATTGAACCATGCTGTTTTCTTAAAAAAAAATATTTATGAATTTTGAAAGAAATTCGATAAATAACAACGTTGATATGGAAAAGGGTTTTAGATAACATTATAAGGCTAATAGAATATAAATGGCGTCACCTAAATTCCAAAAACATATACTGCTAATATCTAGTTCGAGTAACTTCGTCGAATAACACAGACACAGAGTTTTTTTTATTATCTGCCCAAACCAACAATTCAGTTAAGAGAACCGTAAATTGTTACAAATGTCAATAATAACATTTTGAGAAATTTGGGATACATTTACAATGTCTGATTGAGCTACCATACGACAATTGGCCCAAGAAACTAGTATACCATATTTCAAGTAAATCCGTCCAGCTGCGATCACTAACCTACAGACCGATAGAAGGAGAGAATTGCCGGACCCTCTTTTTTCGAGATTCTTCTTAATCCTAATGTAAGGTTTGAAAAAAATTGAAATTTCGATTTTATAATGTATATGTACTCCAACAGGAGTAACCCTATGGTCGAATTGTATGATCAAAAACTTCCCCCAAGCAAACAACAAACTGGGAAATAGCTTTAGTTAAGTGGAAATCTTCATAATAGATCTTTAAACTAAGAAAACTATAAATGTGCTACTTGTTCTTTGGGGAACAATATCATTCTGACATAATAACTTAGGTGAAAACTCTTTAGAAAGGTTTTCGCAAACGTTTCCTTTTTAGTTGAATTGAATTAAATTATATCTACTTGATATCTTTGTTTATTAAAAAAACAGATACAGGTCATTGACAGGATAAAATTCGTCGCATTAGTGAAACACGAACTTAACTAAATGTTTTTTTACGATTTCGTGACACCGTTTTTTTTTATATATTGCTAGCAATGTTATTGTTAGCTCTGATGGATACTGAATTTTTATGTGTTAAATCCCAAACCTCTTAAATGCTAACAATTATAATAAGAACAACATTTAACAGGACATTTTCTTTTGGAACACAAAAATCTGTACTTTTATGTGCAGCTCAGACTCATTAAACAAACCTTATGTAGTTTTTTTTTCTAAAAAAAATGTTTATAACGAAACAACAAAATTTATAGGAACCTTTACTAATGAAAATGCTTTAAAACCGTTAAAATTCGTCACCTTATACTTCTGAGGGCTTCAATACTTCGTTGGGTGGCCTTTGTTTTTAATGACTGCAATGATTGTAATGATTGATTCCTGACATGCAACCGATTAGATTGGCAACATACTTTAGATAGCACGGTCGGGTTACTGTTTTTTGAACAAATTTCCATTTATTAAGCTTTTTCACAGATTTTGATCTAAAGGTTGTGAAAGTAATTGCAAAACCATCTCCAACGATTTTGAATCTTAACATTAAAATAGACGTTAAGGTTTACAGCAATACAGGTGCGGCGAATGTTGTACATCCCTGATACGAATCAAACTCCTTAAGAGTGGAATATTAAAGTTTTTTTTTTTAAATACAGCGGGTGATACAAAGGAGGGGCTTTTTTCAATAGCATTTTTTACAGTATTGATGTATGTATTGGCCATTTTATCATTAATTGACTTACACCGGAACAACACTTACTTATTGCGGAAAATTATTTTAAAAATCAGTGCTAAGTTAAAAATTTTCATAGAGTTTTTCGACCAAATGTTGATTTATGACGACCAACATTTGACCAACTGAACGCATTATTCATAAAACCATCATCAAATTCCAAACAAATTTTACACTCTGGACATTCATCCAAAAACCAGAGTGCAAAGAGCCCATAATAATGAGAATATTAATGCAGTAGCGGAAGTATTTGTGAAGACCACGATCAATCAATTCTCAAGGTTTGGGCATCTCTTATGGAACTTGTGGAGTATTTAGAAGCGTTACCTTGGTTTAAAAGCGTATAGCTTGTCGACTGACTTTGGATTACGTTTTAATTTCGGTTTGTGGATATTGGAAATAATTGATGCATTTTTTTTATCAAAAAATGTATTTTAGCGACGAAGATCAATTTCGGTTGAACGGCAACGTAAATATGAAAAAAAAAGCCAGCGACGAAAAAATGCGAGAAACGAAACTGCAACAACAACAACAAACACAAACAACAGCGGCACAAACCAGTGGTAAGACTGCGGCAAAATCAAAAGCCCAACAACCACAGTCAATGCCAGCAAAACAGCCACAGCCACAGCAACCGCAAACCCAGCTAAAACAACAACAAAAACAGCAAGCTGAGCAGCAGCAACAACAACAGCAGAAGAAGCAACTGCAGCAGCGACAACAACAACAGCAGCAGAAGCAGCAACAACAACAGGAACAGAGGCAGCAGCAGCAGCAGCAGCGAGGACACCAGCAGCAGCCACAGCCGCCTCAAAATAAAAAAGAAAAAGTGCCACCAATAAATACCTACAAAATGGACCGTAAGGAGACTATTGAAATATGTAAGTCGGCCATAGGCTCCAATTTTACAATTAAACGATTGAGTCAAGATAGGCATGCTATCCACTGCCTAACAGTGGAGCAGTATAAAATAGTTAAGCAATTGCTTGCAGACACCACAACGGAGTTCTTCACATTTACTCCGAAAGTAGAAAAGTGCCAGACGGTTGTCTTAAAGGGCCTAGATTCCTCAACGGATCCGCAGGCGCTGTTAAGTGAGCTCCGCCAAGTAGCGACGGACGAGCTCGAAGTCGTAGGTGTAAAGCCATTCACCACAGTGAAGGCCAGACGGGAGAATCGGAAACTACCGATCTTCCTAGTACAGCTATCGCCCCAAAGCAAGATGGAAAAGTTGAAGAGTATCTCAGTCCTCAACTTCCAGGTTGTACGATGGGAAAAATTAAAAAGAGGTGACAGCATGCTTCAATGCATGCGTTGCCAAAGGTTCGGCCACGCCTCAGCCAACTGCGAAATGCGGTCACGCTGTGTTAAGTGTGGAGAGAACCACAACATAGGAGAGTGTAGTTTAGGAAAGGAGCGGGTCGATGACATGACCCTACTTAAATGTGCACTATGCGGTGGCGGCGGGCACCCCGCAAACTATCGGGGCTGTCCAAAGTTTCAGCAAATTAAAATTAATAAAAAAGCGAAGCAAACGGCTGTGTCGAATCAACCAGCCGTTCGCCCTCCCTCAATGTCCGTCAATCCCCAAATTTCCTACGCCCAAATGGCGTCAGGAAAGGGAAAAACGGTACAGCATCCACCTAAGGAAGCCAGACAGGCCCCCGTGCCTCAGGCTCCAGCAGTGGATGCGGATTTGTTGACTGCGTTGCGGGCCATTCAAGGTCAGCTAACCGGTCTTCAAAACCAGTTACGGGAGCAGGCGTCAAGAGTAGACTATATCTACTCCTTGTTGCCAAGCTTAACGCAAATTAGATCGTAATGGGCGCGCTGCCAGAGAGACACTTAAAGATCCTGGCTGTGAATGTAAATTCACTGATTAGGATCGAACGTAGAGCTAATCTTTTCCAGTTGCTTACAGACCAAAGTCCCGATGTGCTTATGGCTAGCGAAACTAAGCTAAACCAAAAGCATAAATTGACTAATAGTAATTACAATATCGTAAGAAGGGACCGACCCAACTCCTATATCTATCTTTATACGAAAAGGCATTAGTTATAAGGTCATATATAGTGGTGAAGTGCGCCGATTCCGGCTGCTGGAAGCCTGCGTCATATGCATTCCTCTCCAACAAGGGAAGCGACTGTATGTGATAGCGGCCTACGCACCGGAAGCACCTCAGCCTACACTTTTTACAACAGAGCTCGGAAAACTTTTCGAATCTCTAAGACTGAACTCAGTGGAGAACTTTTATCTTTTGGCCGGAGATTTAAATGCCAAACACGAAGATTGGGGAAATCAATTACAAAATCCTCGGGGTAACCATCTTTACAATTGGATGGTCCACTACAATGTTGAATATAGGATCGACATTCTCGCCACAGATAGGCCATCGTTTCCGAGAAGCGGTGCTTTCCTGGATCTTTTACTGCGAGACCCAAGACTGACAGTAACTAACAGAGTAGGTCAACACCCGCGAAACTGTTTACGGACGATTGAGTACGACAGCGATCACTGCGGACTCGCCGCCGTAATACAGCTTCCGAACGAGCTTGTGGCGCTGGAGGAGTATGTGCCTGTGCATTCTTACAACTACGGTAAGATGCGCTGGCCTCGCTTCACCAACGCCTTATCTAGAGAACTACGTTCGAGGGCCATTTCACCCCCAAACAACAGAAACCTAACAAACAACGAAATCGACGAATACTTACAACAAATGGACGAAGCGATTCAACGAACAATGAACAGGACGATACCGAAATACAAAGAACATGACATAACATCTACGTACAGAAACGCGACCATTGACGCACTACACAGACAAAAAAGCGGACTTCTGACAAGACTTAAACTCTTGTACAGACGACTGACAAACCCACGCGACCCGGAGATTAGAACACTGAAGGCGTCGATCAAAAACATCAACCAATTGATCAAGGAGAACTATCGGTTGTCCATTAATTTGTTTTGGAATAACAGAATTCGGGCCGTAAATTCCAGCGACCCGAGTATGTTTCCACAAATTAATAAGATCTTTAGGAGGAAAGGTCATAACGACCTTCCGTGTATTAAGCTCCAACGAACAACTGACAATACAAACATACTTTTGACAGCAGGAATTGATCCGGGGGAAGCCGTTTTCGACGACGATTTCTATGTCATTGAAGATCCTCAGGAGAAAGTGGAGGCAGGCTGTCTTTCAGGAAGTGTATAAGTTGAATGATAGCATTCGCCCGAACCGCGTCCTGGAAAACAATGCCCTGCTCCATAATTTCTATCTCCAAAACGACATAACGCAATGGCGATCTGAGAACCGAGGTTTCACCCGGTTTGATGACGAAAACTTGGCAAACGCCATAGTCGCCGAGCGAAGTGGGTCTAGTCCCCTGTTAATCTCGAAGGTGGAACTCCAGATCATCTTCGATTCCATAAAGAAAAAGAAGTCAGCGGGAGTCGATGGTATATCCAACATCGTACTGCGACACTTACCACCTGAAGCTGTGGACATTTACGCCACTCTGTTCAACAACGCGCTGAATAATGCATATTATCCAGTACGTTGGAAGACGGCGGTGGTTCATCCTCTCCCGAAAAAGGGAAAGGACAACTCCAATCCGGCGAATTTCCGATCGATAAGTCTCCTTCCGAGTATCAGCAAGGTTTTCGAAAAGATTCTCAATCGAGCACTGTTCAAGTGGTCTGAGGACAATAATATTATACCAGAGAACCAGTTTGGTTTCAAGGCTGGACATGACTGTGCCGCCTCCAAACTCGTCTCTGATATACAATGGAACAAAGCCAAAAAACAGTGCACGGGTGCATGTCTGGTTGATTTAGAGAAGGCTTTTGACACCGTATGGTTAGAGGGCCTCTATCTAAAGCTGACCAGACTTGGCATAAGTAAACCACTGTTATATATGCTTCATGACATGCTGACTGGTAGAACGTTTGTTGTCAAAAGTGGCAATGTAACTTCTACCACAGAATTTTTCATTAAGAATGGTCTGCAACAGGGAGCGGTAAACTCGCCGATTCTCTTCAGCATTTACACCAGTGATATGATAGGTAGTCTTACTCAGGCAATTGCGTATGCGGACGATCTTATCGCGTACAGAACAGCCTCTACTGTCGAAGTCATTCGAACTCTTTTGCAGCGGGACTTCGACAAGATCCAGAGATATTGTGATGACTGGAAGTTGAAAATCAACTTTCAGAAATCAGAAACTATCCTGTTTAGGACACCGTTGTCTAGGGCCTCTAGGGATACGAGAAAGAACTGGCGAAAGCTGGTGATCGTGGGACCAAACGGACAGCCACTGGCGAGTAAAAGTGTAGTAAAGTACCTTGGCATCTGGTTAGATCAGTATCTATATTTCGGAAGACATGTAGATGCTGCTCTGGCTAGAGCTAGGGGAGCATTTGCCCTGACAAGACGATTGTTTTATAGCAGTCGTCTTGACAGCAGGGTGAAGGTGATTTGCTACATGGCCCTCATTAGGCCAATGATTGCCTATGGGTGCCCGGTGTGGTTCAACGTTGCCCCATCTCAAATGGAAAAGATACGGGTGTTTGAGAGGCAGTGTCTGAGGAGCTGCCTTGGACTTCACAGAACACCAGTATCTGACTACACAAAATACTATTCCAACCAGGTCCTATACAACGGGGCCAACATAAACCGAATAGACAATTTTCTGGTGAAACTCATTCGGTTTCACGCTGCAAGAGCGATGGCTTCGAATAATAGTCTCATCTTTGGGGCCTTCTATCCCAATGATGAATATTTTGAGAGTGCGCGTTTAAGCGGCTTTATTCCGCCCGAAGCTTTCCTATATTTGGATAGTCGAGGGCTGATACAGGATAGATCGGCGGTTCCGCTAATCTACCACGTCTTCCGACGAACTGTGGATAGGCGGCTCCTATACGACCGAGACGTCGTCGCTCAGGGCGGAGGAGAGCGCCTGCGGTTCAGCAGGAGTGTGTCCGATTGGGACCGTCGGAGTAGGTCACAACAGGAGAACCTGTTGTGGTGGTTGAATGAAAGATAAAGATAGTTGACTTAAGATTGTTATTTTATGGCCGACTTACATAGTTTTAGTCTTAGGTTTAGGTGCACAGCAGCCATGGTGGCACAAAAAAAAAAAAAAAAAAAAAAAAAAAAAAAAAAAAAAAAAACGTTTGCTGTGGCTGTTCTAGTTTTTAAGTTATTTTTAGGTAGCTTTAATTAATTTTAAGTAGCTTAAGTTAGTCGAATAAGTAGTTTTAATTAGTATGTAAGTTTAAATAAAATAAAATAAAAAAAAGACGAGGAACCAAGTTTTTCAAAGTTTTCTTGGTAAAAATTTTGTTACTTTATATTTTTATATATTAGATAATAGGCCGAAAGGCATTAGAATTAAGTTATCGTATAATTTAGGGCGCCCGCATATAGAGCAAGTAAGTTAGTTAAGTAGTTGATAATTAGGCTAGTTTTTTCATGAATTTTTGTCTAGCATTTAAGTTAGTTTTTAAGAAAAACAAAATAAAAAATGAATTAATTAAAAAAAAAAAAAAATAAAAATTTTCGTATCTATGCCGATGAACAACTAAAGGCAATTCAACAGCGACCAATGCAACCCCAAACATTCACGTTTTAATGAGGTTTTTGGGCAGACAGAATCATCAGCAAATTTCTTTAAAAAAAAAACGGAAGGAGCGCGTGTTAGTGTAAATGGAGGTCGCTACAGAGCAATGATCAATTAATTAGCTTACATCTCGCGTTGCAACAGGATGGCGTTACATGCCATACAGCTAACGAATCAAATGCTTTATTGAGGGAAATGTTCGATGAAAACATTTTCTCAAGAAATGGTCCTGTCAATTGTCCACCAAGATCTTCTGATTTGACACCATTGGATTACTTTCCATTGGGATATGTGAAATTTCTTGTTTAAGTCAATAAACCTGCATTTATAACTCTTGCAGATACAGCAAATAAATATGCAATCAATATGATCGCAAACAATACACGAATTTGATTTAGATGTAACGTGTAGCATGAGGCATTAATGTCAAAGTGTGGGAAGAAAGAAGCATTCATTTTGATTGAGATTTCTACTCGCATTCCATGTGATGAATAACTTTTGGATATTTAAGATTTTATAAAAGCTATAGCCCACTACACAATCACAAAAGGTAGCAGTGACATTTAGTACAACTCAATGAATTTAGTTTCTTCCTTTAAAACAAAATCCGCTCATCATCATTCAAATTTATTTCAGATTCATCGCTGTGTAGTGGCTTTGTGCATGGTTTAACTAGCGAGTCGTAGGTATGTATGCCTTTGTTAAAAAAACGTCTGAGAATTGGAGACATCCATGAAATTTGCTGTAAATTTGTCGTTTTGCTGAATCGATGTTTAAGATCAATTCTAACTATTCTATTGTTAAGTAAAGTTAATTTTTGTTTCTGGGCTATACAAAAAGAAATCCAATGACGTTAAATCGCATAAGAAGGTGTTCATTCCACCGGGCCGTTTACTCGATTTTACACGATAACCGAACTTTCTTATCTATAGATATAGATAAATTGTTTGACCAACTGTGGAACTACATTTAAAGTCCATAGATAATCTCCCAATATGGGATGATACGAGCTCTTTTGACCGTAACATAGCGATCATTAAAAAAAATACGCCCCAATTCTACCTTCGGCATAAAATCTACCTGTAACTTTAACTTATACTTTTTTTAAATCCACTATTGTAGATGCAAAGAATTATCTTAAAACTACCTAACAACATTTAATAATTAACTTGCTGATCCGCAATGTGTGCTGGTTGGTACGATGTGCTGCCACGCAGAATTTCTGGGTTGGATTATATATATATATATATATATATATATATATATATATATATATATATATATATGTTAACTGAGTCGTTTAAGCCATGTCTGTCTGTCCGTCCGACCGTCTGTAGGTAACCGGTTTTTTGGTTTTAAATTTTGAGCTAGGAAAATGAAATTTGATACATGTGATCCTTGTACGTGCTGTCCGAAAAAGTGTAAGAAATTTTGAAATCCGCCCTAATGTAAGGCCAAACCGTTTAGAATTTTGAAAAAGTGTCTGAACAAGATATCTAGACAATCCTTGTGTCTATATTTTTTCTATACAGAGTTTTTTTGCCACGCCCACTTTTTGAGGGCGTTTTTAGTAAAAAAAACCTTTTTTCGGTAAAATTTTAAATATTTTGAAAAAAAATCGATGCAAAATAATTGGTTTTTCTTCCATATATATTTTTTAACCATGCCCACTTTTTGGAGACGTTTTCATACAAAAACAATTTGTATACCCTACGTCATACCATATGCAGGAGAAAAACGTTGTTTTTGGTCGAACCATACAAGTTTTTCATAAACTGTCTGAACAATATGTTGCTACAATTAATTTTAATATTTCTTTGCCATAAAACCCACATTAAAGGGATGTTAATTTAAAGGATGGGATGGGATATGGTATAAGACGATCCACACAGTGGATTGTAGCCTTCTAATATGTTTTTCCTTGGGTTTCTGTTCAGGAGCTTTTGGTTTGATAGCTTTGAAAAAAGTTCTCGTTGAGGGATCGTGTTTTGATCTTTTGCATTTCTCTGAAAATTAGTTAAAATTCAGTTACAAAATTGTAAGCTGTTTAAAAAAAAGTTTGCGTAGTGCGCGATCAGTATTTTTTATGTTACTTGTATTTTTATAAATTTGTAGCTTTTTAGTAAGAACGATTTTGATTAAACTTTATAAATATATACTATCATCACATTAGTTCCAACAGATCTGCATACCCATTCATTTTGTGTTCGATAAAATATATATAACGGATTTTTACGTTTAGGCCATATAAAGAAAATTGTCAATTTATCGCAAACTAATTTGTCAAATTGAATGAAATTTATATTATGCACTATTATTACTGTTTTAAACAATTTCACTTAATTATTGTTGGCCCAACTATCCATTTAGTTTTGGAAAATAACGGAAAATCTTTATTAATCACAAAAACACCGATTCATTTATAGTAACGGGTGATCCAAGTAGAGATACTTTTTTCAATATCCTTTTTTGACAGATCACGTGTGAGTCATGTCATGCTGTCATGTTATTTTTGTTTAGTATTGTTTGGCATTTCATAATGGAAAGAGTTACGCGTGAACAACGTTTACAAATTGTTCAACTTTATTATGAAAATTCACGTTCTGTGAGGAATGTGTTTCGTGCACTTCGCTCAACTTATGGTCAACATAATCGGCCTACTGAGCGTACTATTCGTTTTCACGTTTTGGGCCGGTCGATTGGCCACCAAGATCGTGTGATATCACACCGTTAGACTTTTTCCTGTGGGGATATGTAAAGTCAAAAGCTTATGCCGACAAACCCGCTTCGATTCAGTACTTGGAGGAAAACATCACGCGTGTCATTCGCCAGTTACCAGTCGAAATGCACGAACGAGTGATCGAAAATTGGACTCAACGGATGCAACGGCCAACATTTGATAGACATAATCTTCAAAAAATAAATGCCAAAGAATGTTCTTTCAAATGTTAATAAACATTCTCCATTAAATTTGAATTTTCTGTGTTTTCTTCTTTAAAAAAGTAGGGAACCTCGAAATGGATCACCCTTTATAATCACATTTCGACATTATTTTTATCATTTTTATCTAATGCCCATTGCTCACGACCCAGTCGTGCACCCACAACTCGATTATAAGTAAATCAAATTGAATAAAAATGTTAATCTAAAAAAGGGTGATAACTCTACATAATTTTATTTCATATTTTTGCTTTTGTTGGAATAGCATCTTACGGAAAACGAACTAGTGCGAATGAGAGAAAAACATTCCTATCTTCCCTGTACTGCCAATTTATGTTGGTCAAAGTATAGTGAATATTTTGGTTGCAAAATCGTTGAATGCCTTATCCCATTCCATTTTTAAATTAAACAAACCAAACAAGCAATAAATTGCTCAAACAGTTAAGTCTTTTACGGTTTGACAAAAAAATCAACGTTTTTTTATTACATGTGCTATTGCATGCTGGGTATACAAGCCGTTTTTATTAAAAAAATACTCTCCAAAAAAGTGTGTGGGGGTTAAAATGATCTATAGACGAAATAGTATTATACTCTATATATTTTCATTGACAGTTTTTTTTTCGAATTTACTTAAAATTGTACCGAAGACAGTTTTTTTTACGAAAAACGCCCTCCAAATGTGAGCGTGACAAAAAACCTTTATTTGACGAAATATAGATATTCAGAAGGTCTAAATATCTTCCTCAGACACTTTTACGGTTTAACCAAAAATGTATCTTATTGAAAAATAGGACCTATGTCCTTCTCATCCTTTTTCTGGATAATTTAAAAGAAAAACCAAGTAAATTAGTTGAAAATTACGTGATTTATAAGTAAATGCACAAAATATCAACTTAATCTTATAAAAGATGACAATTATTATTTAAATATGATTTCTGTCATATGACCACCACGGCTGGCTCGGACGTAGTCTAATTTGAAGGTCCAATTTTCGATGGCTTTTGAAAAGATTTGTGGCCATATATCGGCAATAACGCGGCGAATGTTGTCCTCCAAGTTGTCAATTGTCTCGGGCTTATCGGCGTAGAATACCTAATTCATATATCCCCTCAGAAAATAACTAGGCGACGTTAAATTCTTCGATCTTGTAGAACAATTGAAAGGATCAAAACGCCAACTTATGCGCTAACCGAACGTTATTTTCAACAAATCAATTTTGGAACGAGCGAAAAGTTGCGCCGTCTTGTTGAAACCACAGTTCCTGCACAACATAATTAATGAACGAAAAAGTCAGTAATCATGGCTCTATAGCGGTCACAATTGACTGCAAAGTTCTGGTCATCGTTTTTAAAGAAGTACGGACCAATTATTCCAGACACCCATAAAGCACACCAAACAGTCAGTTTTTGTGGATGTAATGGTGTCTCAAAATAAACTTGAGCATTATCATCACTTCAAATACGGCAGTTTTTTTTATTGACGTATCCATTAAACCAAAATTGAGCTTCATCGCTGATCGAAATTCGCTTATGAAAATTGGGACAACGGCAATCCTCTTTTCGGACAATTCATTCATATTCATGTTGAAATGTCAAACCAAAATAAAAACAACTCACTTGACAGCTAACAAAAATACTGTTGCCAACTTAAAGTTAAAACGACATAGAGGTTTCTCTTCAACTTACCGTTTTGATTTTGTATGATCTTTACGATAAATTGCCAACAATCTGGAGTGGGATATTCCAAATTCCTATAAACGAGTGGCTGTGATATTTTCTGTACTTTGATAGATAACTGGCTCATTGACAAGGGAACATTCACTAATAAATATTTTGACTCTAATTTACTCACTATAGCATACGCTGTCTGTTGGTATGATAATTACGATTAATTAAGCGCTTCTGAAGTTGCAAACATAGACTCAGAATTTCATTGATAATTTTTATTTATTTTCAAACATTTCTCGTTTGTAAATCGTGATTATAATATTGAGATTTTATCACATTTTTATATAAATTAAAAACATGTGCGAGATATACTTGATTTTTGTAAGTACCATCAGCTACATCACTACCGAAATAAGGCGAATGACATCTCCATTCAAATAATGAAAAGGGAAACATCTACTAAATTTTAACCTAAATGACTACGTATGGTATATACTCACACCATTAATTATTATAAGCCACATTTTGCTTAAATTAATCTTCAATCGATTTTCATTGAACTGGGAAAATCCTTTAAACTTAATATGTAGGACAATCTCATGGAAAAGTGTTATAAAACAAGAAACAGATAAATTGGTAGGTGTAATCAGTTACTTTTGAAAGCAAATAAAATACACGTAGTCAAGTCCTCTTCAAGTACTTCCATATTAAAATTTTTTTTATTTTTTTAGAGAACCATGTTTGTATGTATGCATTTCATATCAGCGGTAATAAATATCTTACAGTGACCCGTAGATGTCGGTTTTGTAGTACATACCATGTTAACCCCCACCCTATTGTACACAGCATTCAAAATGAGTGAGTGAACTTTAGCAAATGCAACTTTAACTATACTAAGAAGGACTTCAAAGATGGGGAATATTCACGGCATGTATTTTTCCCTAGGTTTCACTTAATTATATGAATACATATATATGCAAGAGCAACTCATTCACGTGAGATATATCTTCCGTCGTACCAGTAGATTTTTTCACCTGGATTCCTTTTATCTAATCTGGAACTTGGTTAAGTGGCTTTTTTTCTATCTGTGTGTCGACTTGTGCGAGTACCACCTATACATGAACAGAGTATGCTTTTTTTATTTTCATATTCGTAAGTGTATGAACAGACCGATGTGGTGAAATGATGCAAGAAGATGTCTTAAAAATGCTTTTATGTGCATAAACATCATGAAAGTGTTTTCGACTAATGAAAGGCATATGTAGCCTTTGGGAAATATCTTTAATGATTGCATTGCACATACGATAGGGACAAATATTTCATCAAATTTTGGTCAGCTAGAACACTCTGTTAAACAAGTGTGCATTTCAGAAGTGTGTATGGTAAACAAGTGTGTATGTACAAGGCGGCGCAAAAGTCATCACTCTATCGAAAGATCTAATAATTTTTGCAGATGGCGAAAAATGTCAACGAGACATGAACCGCTATACTCCTACAGAACCGCAAGTTCACCTAGCTTATCAAAGAAATAGTCTCCTAGACGGAATTTTCTTTTGCCGAACGAAATAAAGCCGTATTCCGAAATTCGGCGTTATTTCACAATGCCAAAGTGAAATAACGACGCACATTGTATAAAGCCGAATCCATAGAGAGTGAACCATACTTTGCATAAATCCGAGTGCGAGATTGCGTGTATGAAAAGCTTCAATGTGCGTGGGGGGCACGTGGTCCACCTTGAAACCCCCTGCTTGTGCTAACTGTTGGATATGGGATGGGTGCGAAATTGGATGTATGCAAAGTGAAATAAGTTTTGTCCATACATGTTGTTTGTCCAACCTCGCACGCAACCCATATCCAATAGTGAGCCCAAACAGGGGGGTTGCAGGGGACAGCATGCTCCACCATGCATTGCATACACCAATACTCGCACTCGATATATACAAGTTATGAACACTCTGCTTCGGCTCAATGTTGGATATGGGATGAGTGCGAAATTGGATGTATGCAAAGTGAAATAAGGCCAAGGCCAAAAAGGCCATGGAAATTCGGGGTTATTTCGCTTTCATAAAGTGAAATAATGCCGAATTGTGGAATTCGGCGATATTTTCAAGCTGCTTCTAAAGATTTGAAGTTATACTCTACACTGAGTTTGGTAGTGATGTGGTGGGTGTTTTCTGAAATGTTAATGTGATTCAGTATCTTTGTACGTTAACCTTGAGAGGGTGTCCATTTTGACAAGGCTCATAGCCTCACATCTAAAAAAGTTCAGTCTAGGGGCACTAGATGTAGGATTGCATCAAGGGCAGCGGATGGGTTTGTTTTTAGAGCTTCGCTAAAGCATATGTATTCAATTAAAAAAAACAATGCGTAAGCCCATATATCCAAGAGCGCTAGTCTCAAAACCTCTCAGTGTCGTCAAACTGGCACGGAACACAATCCAGCGGCACTAATACTAAAATAATATCTATTGATAGTGTCAATTCTTACCTGGCTAAATCTGTCTTGGCTGTCAATTATATCTATAAACAAACTGATGCGGTCATCTAAAATCTTGAATCCATTCCGTGGCTGCAACAATAAATCTTGAACAGCTTCACGTATATTTCCGGGTGTAGTACAATATGAACTGCTATCAGACGTTTCTCCAAATGCTTTGATACGTTCTTGTTGCACCAACTTTTGATGATCCGACGACTGACGCAAGGCGTCAGAACATTTCTTTAAATAATCCAAGGAACCTTTTGATTTGTATTTGTCAGCCATTGCCTGAAAACTGTCAAGGATTTCGTTGAAGCCCATTGTTTTCATTGTGACCGGTGTTAATATTTGGCTATTTTTATTCGCAATTGCTGATGTGTTGTTATTATTACAGTTACTGTTATTGTTATTTAAAATTTTACTTGGACTTAGTGCATGCAAGTCTTCACTCATTAATCGCAGATTATCTGATATTTGATGAAAACTCTCCGAAGTGATTATACTATGATTGCGATTGTCCGTTTTTGTAGGCTTTGTTTTAGATATTCGTCGTGAGACTGGATCTTGCTGAACGGTTTTAGTTGAAAAGTTTTCAGGCAAAGCAACTTTGGCATCATTTTCAGGAATCTGATTCGATCGAATTGCATCGAGAAATACACGTAATTGGTCGGATGGCGTTGTGAGCTCAACAGTCGGCTCTTCTACAAATGGCTCTGGCGATAGTGGCTTATCGGGAAAGATGTTCACCTGGTGTTCACTTCGCATTGAACTTCGAATATTTTCAAGGAACATTTTCAACTGTGTCGATGGAGTTTGGGCATCACTTGACGACAGCGAAGCAAGTGATTTGCTTACAATTTCTGGTGAAATCATGCTGGACAAAAATGTGCCCGCCGAACTTGCAGGTGGTATTTGTGTACCTGGTTGGATGACTTGTTGCTTATGAAGTTGTTGACGCTTTAGTTCGGATAGTAGTTTCGCCTGTTCTGAGTACTTGCGAACACTTTCGGTAATTGTTCGTAATTGTTCAGAATAGGAACGTAATTGATTTTCTAAATAGTCTTGATCTGGTACTGACCCATAAGCGTAGGACAGTGGTCGTTCCGATGTCTTTTGCCAGGAACCATCTACAGATTTTTCGTTTTCCTTGCAAACTAACGACTGGTGGCCATGAAACGTGACAGAGTGTTTCATCCCACCGGAAATTGTAGCCGAAATTTCCGGCACAATGCATGACTCAAGTGATTCTCTTCGGATGTTATCGTTACTGGAACTTTTTATTCCTACTTTGATTTTACTTGTATCTGGTTTTATGTTATGGACAGGGACTCTACTGGTTCCACACTGGCCAGATTGGGACAAACGTCTTAATGGAATCGGTGGTGGTTGATAAACATTATCCATGTCACTGTATCGACCGAGACTTCTAGGGCGCTTTCCAGCTGCAGCAGTGGCGTGCAAATATAGTGATTGGGGATTGTTTGAAACATTATTTTGCGTTACAGTGGTGTTATTATCAGGCGACTGCTTTATCGGTCGTGGTGTGCTCTGAGAACGTCTCGGAACTATAGGTTGTTTTAGTGGAATTACAGGTGATTTTTGTTGTTTAAAGGCAGCTGCAATTTTCTCATTTGAGCTTGTTGGGCTATTTCGATATTGCTGAAATAATGCTGCATATAGACTTTCCTTATCAGCGCCCAAAAGATGTTCCGTAGTGTGGTTGCGATACTGTGACCTAGCTGTGATACTGCGGGGATGTTCCGATTGATCTGTCGTTAGTTTTGCTTGTTGTTTCTGCTTGGTTATATAAGATGCAATAACAGGCTTACAATCCACACTTAAACCATTATGTGGCGAAGAAACAGCAATGCTGTGTGGTCGTTTTGGCCGCCATTCCGGTATTTTTTTCTCAACTGAATTTACGATTTTATCACTTTCAGCAATGTTTGGTGCAAAGGGGTTGGATTTATGTTCGCTGCCTGCAAAATCACAGACTCCATTTGATGTATGAGTATCTATTCCATTGGGTATAACGGGACTGTAGGTGCTGCTGTGGCCATTTGATAGTGACTTTGGTAAAACTGAATCGGTGACATTAGGCAATGCATTTTTTGTCAGTTCTGATTTGATTAAATCACATTGTTTTGATGATGTCGATGTTGTTCTGATTGTATCCGTTTGGGGGTTACCATTTTCTGATACTATATCCATTTTCTTTAGACTTTTCTCAAGAGCTCATTTATTGTATGCATTTATTTACGATACACTTTCAAAACATCAAACAAAATAAGCACTTTTTGTAACCTTAAAATAAATCAATATATTTTTTTTTAATAACAAGGGAAAAGGCATGTTCGTATTATGCTTGAACATGTTCCCGACAAATTAAACATAATCTTATCAGTCTCATAGGAATTATATATTTCGGCATGAGAGCTGGAATGTTGGTTAATTAAGCACGTGAAGATAATGCTGCGGTGACGCATTTAATTTGTAATTTGGTTCTGACTCTTATCATACTGCGGTCGACATAATTCTTTGACAGATGCCAAGGGCTGATCATAATGTGAATCTCTAGCTCAACCCGAGTTGTCAAAAATTGAAAATAAAAAAGTTGAATGGGAGTTTTCATATTTTTACGTGGTGTTTGAACTTCCATGTTGGCAATGGTTGCTTGTCGGGTGGCACGAATAAGTAAGCATTGTGTAATTTTCACATCTTAGTATATAAACAGGAAAGAGGAACAGAAATTGTATGTGATCATAATCAAGTTTAAATTTATAAATTTAAATTTTAAACCTTTTTTTTTGCTTTCATTAATCTATATTTCTGCATTTCAGGAAAAAGAACACAATTTTCTTTGGCAACTGATTCTAGAAACCAAACATTGAAAGCTTTAATCAGATCCATCAACTTTTTTACAATACGATAATCAGATATGTATTTTGAGTTTAAGTTGTAGGCTTGAAAAATGTGACTAAACCAATTTTATATATGTATATCCATTATGAACATACGTCTGATTGACTTTGACAATTCATGTAGCAATTCATCTGGCACAAATATTGTATTGTTTCCAGTCCCGATATAGGGCCGGTCTTTTTCTTAATCTTCGTTAATATATTAAAGGTTATCTCATTAGTCACTTTAGGAATTCCTGTTTGTGGACCCATGGTATTGCAAAAATATTCTGAATATACAGAGCCAAAACAAGTTATTCAGTCAATAAAGTCGCCGTAAAACTAAAAGTTAACGTGTGTAGCCATGGTATTGCAAAAATATTCTGAATATACAGAGCCAAAACAAGTTATTCAGTCAATAAAGTCGCCCTAAGACTAAATTGTATTGACTTTTTTTGTAAGTACTAGCCATGAGTTTTTAAGCCATGGAAAAGCTTTTAATTAATCAGCAGTTCGAATTCAATACAATACACATTGTATAATTAAATGTTTGCTATAAATGTTGCAAAACCTCGAATTAGAATTTTATTCTTTTCGAAATAAGTTTTCTTACCCACTGTAGATACTTATTCAACTGCCGAGTAGTGCAAAAACAGCGCTGTGAAGTAATCATGATGGTTATGCTATTTTTTAATGTTATACATTTCGGTAACATAAGATCAGAAATGCTATGCAAACCCAAATGTAAATATTCCACAAAACCATTTTATGCGATTTACAATAAAAATTCAGTTGCGAATATTTACAGATTGTACATGTGAGAACAGTAATGAATGCGGAACACTTTGAATAAATCTTACAACGAATGGATTCGTAGCATACAGCATGAAGCTTGCATGGATTTACATTTCAAAACATTTAGCAATAACTAAAATAACACAAATCTAGTACATTAGAATTCGATTGTTAGAAGTCTAGGGTGTCTTTGAAGCATAGTACGTCCTGTGTGGGTTGTTATTCAACGAATAAAAATAGGGTTAGTATGTCGAATTGATTATTTTATTCATAATATTCTAATTTGTTTGTATTCTGTTTATTAACGTTGAGATTGTAAGATAACATGGCTTATGCCAATTTGAGTTTCGCGGCTTTTAACTGTAAATCGAACATTGAACATTAGCAAAACTTTGCCTTTTTAATATCAGTCTTTTGCGATCGAATAAGGCATCATCGTTATAAGTGTGGGTAAAGACGTGTATAGTTAGCTACAAATTAGTTGCGAAGGATGGCCCTGAAGGTTCTTGATCATTAGTAAACAATAAGGTACATCTTGTTAGCCTATACAAAGCTAAAAATATTCAAGCAGATTCAAGCGCTGAGTATCTACTTCAAGAAGGATGAGGGTGATTAAAATATATAGCTTCCTAAGTAAGAACTTCAGCAATATGAAAATATCTAAAATAAGACTGATCTGCATGAGATGTAATGAATGGCTAGTATGCCGTTGCTTAACTATATCCGTCCAATAGAAAAAGGTTATCGCAGCCATTTTATGAAACAAATTAGGTTGAATTACATATTTCTTCGAGTCAAAAAGAACAAGACACGGCAAAATATTATATTTGATTAAAAGCTTTATTAGAATTTAAATATTTTTTTTAGATACTTGCTTGTATATTTGATTAAAAGTTTGAAACTTTATAAGAATTTTAATATTTTTTTTTAGATACTTGCTTAATATCTTGAAGATGTGCTGTTATAAAGTAAAGATACTTCATGGAAACGGAGAATCCCGTCTAAGCTAATATCATGGTTTCCTGAAACACAGCGACTCAGTAGAATGCTCGTTCGAAATTAACCATGAACGACAAAACCTGTTTCTATCTAATTAACTACACGTAAATAAACGAAATGTTTGCTTCCGCGACACTGAGAATGTAACGGGTGTTTTTTTTTAGAAGTTGGAGATAAAACTTTCATCATGAACAGGTTGACAAATGAACAACGCTTGCAAATCATGCTATTTATTTCGAAAATATTGGTTCAGTTCGCGAAGTTTACCGCAAGCTCCGTCCATTTTATGGTCGACATAATCGTACATCAGAGCAATTAATTCGGTTAACCATGGATCGTTTTCGCACTACGTTTACTCTAAGCATCCGCAGAGACGTCGAACAGTGCGCACCGAAGAAAGAATTGACGTTGTAGAGCAAAGTGTTGAAGAGGACCCGAATGAAACGAATTGCCACAGTGCACAGCAATTGGATATTTTTTCCAGCAACTTTTGGGCAAAGATCTTGGCTTAAGACCTTACAAGATCCAGCTTGTGCAAGAATTAAAGCCGCGAAGCCATGCAATGCGTTGGGCCGAAAATGAGATTGATTTGATTTTCATCGCAAAATGTTGTTCAGTGGTGGGGCTCATTTGGTTGAGTGGCTACGTCAACAAGCAAAATTGCCGCATTCGGAGTGAGGAGAATCCACATGAGACCCTTGAGACGCCATTACATCCACAGAAACTGACTGTTTGGTGTGCTCTATAGGCTGGTGGAGTCATTGGGCCGTACTTCCTTTGAAATGATGCTAGAGATTCAGTTACCGTTAATGGAGATCGGTATAGAGCCATGATAACCGACTATTTTGTTCCCGACTTGGATGGCATGTGGACCTTGGATGGAAAATTGGACCTTTGGACTTGGCTTTATTCGAACCAGCCGCGGCGGCCACATGCCAGAAATCATTAATGGCATAAAATTATCCTTCCAACAAAGTCATCGTTTAGCCGATTTTCTCGTGTTTTATTTCAATTCGAATTTCTGTACCTCTAAAAGAAAACACCCGATATGTACCATTCAGAAAGTGCGATTACATCCGCTCGATGTCACTGCATGGTGCACCAACAGGGCTAATTTTAATAAATAAATATGATCAATACGTTTATTTTTTTCATGAATTTTGACTACAAGTATATGGTTCTAAGAGGACTGTGCAATAGAACGCTCAACTCGAGCGACAATAAAGGGTGCACTTCCAGGTCGGCTTTTGTTATCGTTAGGCAAATCGGACCCCGATTTGATCGTACTATTTAATTTTTAAAGTCAAGGGACTTTAAAGCGAAGTCATTTATTTAAGAAAACAAAAATCTAACAAGAGTGCGAGTACTTGAATTTCTCGGGAAAACCAGCCACTTTTAACCCAACTTTACACAGTTGAAAGAAAGAAACGTTCTTCAAAAAGTCGTAAAAGTATTTCAATAAATATTTTTCCTAACATCGACTATTACTGGCAATTCAGCTCAGCCACATGTAAACGATAGTCACAACGAAGTGTAATTGTGTAGAACGAGAAATATTAATGAAAATTTCAACGAAAACGAAAGCTATATACCACGACTGCCAAATGCGAGTGGTAAGAAATTACGAGTATCGTAAAACCAAGAACGATACTTGTTTTATGTAATCAAATTTCAACGAGAACGAAATGATTTCAACGATATTCGTTTTATAAAATATGGTCACAGGAAGTGCTCATTTGACCGCTTTGTCGTTGTTATGATGCGGTATGCGTTTGTTTGGAAAAAACGCAAAATTACATTGGCAGAATGCTTTTAAAACTAATACCAAATATATTGTCAATGTAAATGCTTTTGTTATAAGGCATTTAAACTGGAAGAGGGGTTTTAATTCATAAAAAAAACTGAAGAAAATGTCGATGTTATAACACTCGAAACGCAACAGAGCGGAAAGCATTTAAAATAGGAAATCTTGTAATTTCAAATGTGGTTAGTTTTATACGCCATTAAGTGGTAACCAACGTTTTTTTCCATTAAGCTTCTCAAATGTTGCGTTCGAAATCGGCATTTAACTGGAGGTTCATTCCTTGTGGCAACAATGTAAATTGTCACACACAACTGTTTGAGGCTCTGATGGGCCGTTTATGCCAGATATTTCATTACAGAAAATGCGTATAATAATAGTTCTGCTTTTTTGTTACGGTGATACCGTGTGCGTTTGTTTTAATATGACACGAAAGTAAAAATGGACAGTATGCTTTTAAAAATGCTACCAAATCATTCAGCAATATATTTTTGTTATGGTGCATTTGAACTGGACTGTTACAGAGTGACGAGAATAAAAAATAGTAAAGTTTGGTATATTTTCCATAAAGTTTCGATCACGTTTAGTTTTACACACAATCAAGCTACACTTAAAAGGATAACTTTTGTGGACGTACATGGCATTCTATACTGCATAGAAATGTACTTTTCTTCTATGATATAGATAGATAAAACCAAAAGTAACCAACAAAGTCAATTTTTTGCGACCCAAAGTTACATTTAAACAACTTAAATAAACGTTGGTCGTTACATATTCGCAAAACCTATAGTACAACAATGATGTTTGAAACAAGTTACATAAAATCTGGACAGATGTGAAAATACTCGCAAAAATATAATATGCCATATATTTCAAAATAGTATGTTCATACTAATAGGTATAGTTAAAATATGTCAAGCAGCGGGAATAGGGGTGAACTAAAATCCAATACACAGCAATAATAGTTTGGCCGGATGGACTATGCTGTTGTCCACTTACTTTCGTTTTATTTGCTAAAACTGTTTCAAAACATATGCTTAACCACTTTCGTAAACAGTGTCAAATATACTTCATGAACACGGTGTAATCTATCGGGGGGTGGCTATGAATTGCAACAAACAACAACATCTAAATATAATAAATTTGCGTCAGAATGCCCAAGACGGTTTTGATTTGCTTAATTTATTTGATGCCGTGTGTAGTAAACGTTGTCACATTATATCTTTACACACGATGAAGTACGTTATTTCAAATTTATGAGCCTTATACAATATTACACTGAATTGCACTAACAATGGATATGTATTCGTATCATTATCTTTTCAGCTATGTGCTTGTGTTTGTATTTGATTTTTTTTTATTCAGCAATCAGATAAGCGAACAATTACACTAGGAAACACTTTTTATTTATTTAATTTGAATATCACAACCAGTTGCCGAGGGGAAGATGGGTGGATTAAAGCCCGCTTTATTGATTGAAAAGGTTTCTTTTAATTTATTAAATCACATTTTAACACTAAGCAACTCTACCTAAAGCACTGTTTTTGTCGATGAAGTTAAAAAAAACTAAGGAAGGAAAACCGCCTCAGATTGTATACCGAAAAATCTGTATCTGGTTGAGAGGTGAAAAAAGGATAATTAATTCTTTCTGAACTCCGAACATGCGGACCGATGTTATATCTCAAATAGTTACACAAAAACTAAAATAATAATCATCACAGTAGGTGAAACGCGAAGACGCACAGACAACTCGGGACTTTTGTGTTTTTTTTTTCTGTTCGTTAATTCCACAACCAGAAATGCGTTCGACCGACCGACATCTTACAGATTTGGGGATAGTCTCCCCTATTAATTCACTTATAGTGCGATATATGGTGCCGTAAAAATGTAAAAGCAAGAGCAGTATAAGTGGATGTTGGCTCTTCGATGGAAGGCAGCATCTTCCATCACACAGATTGTTGTGTATGCTTTATGAGTGGTTATGGTTGTTACCATAATTGCGCTGCTGCTGATTCTGAATAGGTTAGATGGTTGAATGGTGATGCTGTGTTGTGATACTCCTGCATAGGAGAGAGAAAAGTATTGGGATTGGGAGGGTTGAAAATCATGCGCAAATGGAATAGAAGTGGAGCTTTAGAGTATGTTTGTGAAAGTTTTCATGAGCGTATTTCCCTTGAGTCGTTGGTGTGGGTGTTAGTAGAACAGTTAAGTACAAACGGCGCTTAACTTTTTTTTTTAACAGCAATTTTAGATACGCACCCTGCTGCTGCTGGAAGATGCTTTTAATGATTATTTCTAAAGTTTCTATGTGACCAACAAAAAGGCACGTGGATTTGTGTTCATAGGTATACACTTTTGTTTTCCGTTACAATATGTAATAAAAGTAAATGTACATGTAAGCGTTCATTTACGTTTAAATACACGCAACCGAATTCTTTTTTTAATTGAACTAAAATTAACACTGAAGTCATGACATTTTAGACAAATTGGAGTTAGCCGCTAACAAAAAATAAATTGAGCTACAAGAAAATGACATAAAAATTCTTTAGACAATAGACAGATACATTCAAGTGTACTATTTGAAATATGTGCTGTATCTTATTACAGTTACTGTAATGGGAGATGTTCAGAGGAGCTTCAAGAAATCATGCCCTGACACATCCTGGCCACGATCATTAATATGTGTAACATTCATAATATATTGAATAAAACATTATTCAATTTTCACTACACCATTATTGTGCATTAAAAAAACCCCGCGGAAATAAGCCCCATTCGGGCTCAATTCGCAACAAACAGAAAATAGCCCTTGGGGGGGGCTTATTTCTTTAAGGCTGTTAATTCCTTTTGCTTGTGGGGTTGGGAAATAACTTAAATTAAAGCTCATTTTTATATATTTAATAAGAATTTATTTCATAATTTCATTATTTTGGTTTAATTTTTAAGGTCGTACCTATCTATCCATCCATCGAAAAAAAATATCACATTATTTCTAGATTTACGGTATTTTTATGAAGGATACAACAATTTTATATTTTAATAGAACACATAATAGTTCGGATATGTATTACTCATTATATGAACCATCAGACGATACTTTGAATTGATTTTTTTGGTAAGCAGTTAAAGAAATTCGAAAAAGCTTTTGAAAAATATCAGCCTCATTCATAAATTCATAATAAAGTTCAAAAAATGTATAAGTTTTTTTGTCTTAAACGGAACACTTTAAGGGGTAAATAACACAATTTTATGTCGCAAAAAATTGACCAGAGGTAAAAGTGAGTCCTTTTGTGACTTTACAGCTATTTTTCAGTTTAATTTATTGAAATGCAAAGTCTTCTTTATTTACACACCCATAATTATTTTAACCCAAATTATTGAGTCAACATAAGTCACCATAATGTCATTATCAACAAGAAATTCGTTTAGCTGGTAAACCCGACAAGCCAAAAAGACATGCAAAAAATGAAGAAAAGAAAGCTGATACGCCCTTAATTTCTATTTTCTTGACAACCATTTTTACCATTTCGTCAAAGGCAGAGAAACAAAATATATGTCTCCCCTAACACAAATGCCGATCACCCACAAATATTAAAAAAAAAAAACTTTTAGAAAAGCCTTAGGCGTAATGGATAACGTTGTTCAACTTAGGGAAATTAAATTTCAATGAACTTCCCACTTTGAAACTCTATTGCATTTTTACAACACAATCGCATAATTCTTTTTTTTTTAGCAAATATTAAGTTATATTTTAAAAACACATTCAAAAACCGCTATACAATTCATAAAAGCAAACTCCATAAAACTGAATTCGATATTAATAGATATTTTTATTCAATTTTGTATGGTGCTCCATTTGCACTTTCGGGTCAAGAGATCTTGAAACAATTCACTTAAGTGCTACATATGTTTGGGTTGTTACGATCGGATGTTCTGGTTTCAATTAAAGAAAAATATTTCAAAATTCCACTTATCTGTAGTTATAAAGAAATCCTATTTGGAGATATGCACGGTAATAAAAAAAAACTTCTGTATGTACCACATATTACATGTATGTAATATATACATAAGAGTTCAAAAGTTTCCCCTTCGTCGATGTGGTGATCAGAATAATGCGGGTCGTAACAATAGCACACGTAACTTCTTCTGTTCGTATTACACTTATCTTTGTTATAAATAAAAATAGTCATAGGTCGCAACTTTTTTATTTTGAAATAATCTTAAAAACTTCTGGGCGAAGAAACTCAGGTTTTCAAGAGCAGTGTGGGATTCATTAGGAGTAAGGCTTTTTTTTTCAAAAATAAAGAAACAAAATAAATTGCATTGTCATTAAAAATAAGTATTTTCTACATTAAATTTTTAAAATATGGAGTTTCAAGTTTCGTTAACGCTTTCGAACAGTGTTTGGTTAATGACGCAAGTCATTAAATGCAAGTTTAAAAATCGAAACAATTCTGTTTAGGGTAATTAGGGCTATTATCGGTACCAGAAAAAAACTGAAAAAAATCATTCTACATTCTTCAAGAAACATTTTATTACATTATCCCGGTATATTAGAGCTCATCCGCTTTAATAAGTTGATATCGAATCGCGATGAAATTGACACCGAACAAAAGCACACCAGTTTTTTGTGGCTGGTAGTAACTAGACAGAGCTCTACCTCAGGAGTTTGAGGACTTGCAAGGCACTGTTTAGTTTAGATAAAATGCAGATAAGGGATCACAGTATGCTGCAATAGAGGGCGATCTCTTCAGCGTGATTGGCATCGTTGAATCGGTGACTTAAGCCAAAGAGTATGGAACTCCATAGACAACGCATTACAGCTAAACAATTTTTAGCCGTAAGGGTAAATTTCGTCGATCGTATGCGTCGGCTATGCTAGGGTAGAAATGTGAACACTGGGTATCAATATCAGAAAATGTTCGTTTTAAGAGATGCGCATTCTATGTAGTTCTGTACTCTTTGCTTAAACATAACTTCAATGTAGTTACACCATATTAAAAATATATTAGGTAGGTTGCCAAACTTAATATCAAGTGAAAAGTATTACAATTAGTAAATAAACGTCGAGTGATACAAAGTTAGTTCAACGCCGTTTGGCAGTTAAAATATTACTAGAGATAAACATAGGGCAGTAAGTTTGACTAATAAAACTCTTAATGATAAGCTATATTTAAGCAAAGGCCAACAAGAAATCAATGTAAAAAATGCACTTTAAGTAGCGCCAAAGGAAAAATAATTAGGCGGCCAATTCACAAGTCCAAAGTGTAAATTTATAATTTACTGCATTGTTCTCGCAGTGTAGTGATGGTTTCACTAGCTGTATGCAAGTATCATCATCTTGTGACCAAATTTTGCCGAGATCAATCCCGGGCATCAATTTCTGGTAGGAAATAGTTTGTTACCATGGCGTTGCGTTTGGGTCATCCTCATTTTTGAAGAAATATGGACCGATGATTTCATCATCCTATAAACATTTGTCGATTGCTCTTCAGTCCAAATACCTCAATTTTGATTATTGACTGCTTGGGTTTTTTCGGTTAATTTTCCGCCAAAATGCGGCAATTCAGGCCTTCAAACCTATTTCATTCAACCTATTTCGTTATGTGATGTTATATTTTTTAGACACAAAAAATGGAAGCTTACTTAAAAACTTAAAAACTTACAAATACAGATTTTTGGTGTCATATACCCCTTAGTATTCAGAGCCTGGTTTTTGCTTCCGACCATTCGTGAGTGTGTTTACTACTTGCACCATGGCGGGTCCTCCTGTTTCATACCGAATCCGAACAGATAAGATCAGATAAGCCTTTCAAGACTATTGACGATTTATCAGAAATAATTACTAACTATCGCAACACTAAGCCTGTGAGAATCCAGACAGATATAAGAAAAATGAAATATAGGAGCAGCTTCTGTTATTATCAATGCAGCGTACATATGTTCGTAACATATTTCAACAAATTATATGTTTTTCACCTACATGTCAATTGGTGAAGACTGTAAATTTAAAAATGTAGATACACGTAAAGTTTTGCAACCAATTTTAACACCTCCTTCCATCGTAATCGTTAGTCTATCGGTTCTATACAGGTTGTTGCTTTGCGTGCTTTATGTTGTATAAAATCCTATTAAGTTCTTCTTGTGCCTTAATAACATTTTGCGCTAAGCAATTAGTTCTGTCTTCTGAATTCATTTGGTTGTAATTTTTGACATAGTTTCACACATAAACTACGTTAACTTAAGTTTTATAAGCACGTTAAAAAGTGGTAATGAATTTAAGGTTTGCTTGCTACCGGAATTATATCATTTATACAATGAAATTGTTATTGCCAGTTCTGCACAAACATCATATTATTGGTATACTCAAATAGTTTTTTTCTACGTGTGTCTACATTCGAGTTTTATGAAATAACTCTATTTAAAAAAATTGTTTGTGACGCATTTCACTCATGTGCCGACAGCCGTTGTCTTGTCTTGGCCATGAATGTTCAATTGAATAAGGAATACAGAAGTAGAAAAAAATACTTTTTTATAAGTTTATTCAAAATGTTATGTTAACCAACAAATATTTCTTTATTTTAAATTACAATCAGCCCTATTATGAATATTCACGGTGAATTTTTCTCACTGTTTTTATTTATCTACAAAATTAATTGCTACTATTCTGGATCAACGGGGAAACAGTTTTCACTTCGAGCCTGGTAAAAAGATTGTCTCAAGTTTCGGAATCAGCTGTTTGAAGAATTTAGTGTCATTTTGCGAATTCCATAAAAAGTAGTTTTCATGAAAAACTCGCGTTAAAATTAATAGTGTCGCAGACATTACAAAATTATGGCGGTGGAATTGCCAGCTATTTAAAACCAAAACGGTCAAAAAGTAAGGAGGAACTAAAGGAATAGCGCCAATCCATTAGAATCTTCAGAATATAGTGAAAATACTTATGCGCTCGAAGTTTGGTTACACATGCAAATGCTTTGCTACATCCATAGAATTCAATTACCAAAAATATTTCCAGAGTGGAAAATTTGTTTTATTTTTTCAGATTCTTGGCCGGTTACTGACGTAGTTGACAATTTGTTACCATAATATTGCTAATTAATTTTATTTTACTATAAAACTCACATTACCATCCAATTTGCCGTTTGTACCTATTGTTGGAGAAAAAAATTGGGACACGCGTTCGCTCTCCGCTATTTTTATGGCCTTTATGATTGTTTGTGAAAAAAAATGTTCATGCCATTCTAATTTTAATACTTAACTCATTGACTGAAGCAGCAGCCGGGAAACTTTCATAATTATTTTCTCTTTAAAACTTACCCAAACAATTTGATGTTACGCATATTGCTGCAGATACATTTAGATTGATATTAAGATCTTAAAAGCAGTTTTCGAGTGTCTTTAAAAACCGATCTATGAGAGGTACAGTTCATTTTTAAGCGGACATACTTTTTTTTTATTAAATTTCTGGCGCCATCATAACCAGCTGTTCATTTATTATTTTGATATTTTGTTGTTGTTGTTGTTTTTTTTTAAATTATATTAGACATTTATTAAAAAATCGAGTGATAACAAACATGTACACACTACCCTATGATTCGATATTCGAATTTGTAGAAAACTTAGTGCAGTAAATTTCGGTATCATAAAAAAATTCCTTTTTATAACTTTTTTTGAATAGTTTAAATTTTTGTAATTTGCAGATCGTTATTTACATTTAATAAAAATGAATAACCCGCACTTGGATTTGGATTGGATTTTGTGGCCAAAGATAAATTCGGCGCACTTTTGGCGGCACCCCTTCTAGTAGATGCACCGCAACAAGATTGGTTAACTGTTTTTCCGAGCGTGGGACAATCGATCGAAGGCATTATTATCTATATTATACATATAGCTGCTGACATACACGTATTTCTCTGCTTCAATAGGTATCAGCAGGCAAACATTGCAGACAGTAACTCATAAGGATTTGAATTTATTTTCCTACAATGTTGTGATTACTCAACTTCCCCCGTTTGAATAATGGTCACTGGTGACCGTTATACAAAAATGTTGAGGGTATTTTTTCCCACAAGAAGAAAATTCCTTTTAATTCTGTCTGGTTTCAACTAGATGGAACAAGTTCTCACTTTACCTGGAATGTTATGGCAGAATTACAACAACAATTTCCAAATAAAATCATTTAAGGAAGTCTAAAAGACTAAACCCACAAATTCCTACAGTTTAAAGCAATCCAATCAGACAATAATTAAAGCAGTTCCCAATTCAACTCTTCTGTAGTGTCAAAAACAATTACGATGTTCTTTTCGCTTTTGTTTGCACTGCGTTTTAGAAAAATATGCATTGCATCTTGGTAAGTCGTTTGCGTTTTAGAACGCTTGCGATTCTGAATTCAGCCAACTTTTTGATAAGATGCCGCAAATGCTTCAACGAACGTATTTTTCGAACAATTGAAAACAAAAATAAATAAAATTGAATTAGATACCTATCTTATGAAAGGAAGAAACAAATAAAACGGGTGGTTTTTGAAGAGTTAAATTTTTATTTTCAGGTTGGTAGCACTGGTTAGTAATGGCGTCCAAACGTCATCTGTCAGAGTGAAAAGTTTTCAGTATACTCTGCCATTTAATCATGGAAAAGACTTACAAACGAGCAGCGATTGCAAGTTATTGAAATGTATTATCAAAATTCGTGCTCTGTGTAAAATGTGCACACCGTTTGTTAAGACCATATTATGGCGAACGATATCGAGCCATGATACGCGACTTTTTTTTGCCCCAGTTGGCTGAGTTGAACTTGGTTGACATGTGGTTTCATTAAGACGGTGCCACATGCCACACAGCTCGTGAAACAATAGAAATGTTGAAGGATGAATTTGGTGAGCAGCTTATATCTCTAAATGGACCTGTGAGTTGGCCGCCAATGACATGCGATTTAACGCCTCTTGATTATTTCTTCTGAGGTTATGTAAAGGAGTTAGTCTACGCTTAAAAACTACGCTTAAAAAATCACCTGTTATATATATACTCAAAACAAAAAGTTGCGTTTCTTTATGTAGCGATATTATTCAGACATCCGTAATAGAGGAAACAGGATACTTAAAATTGTTTACATTATCAAAGTATCGGTGGCCAAAAATTAATTTTAGACTCCATTTTAAGGACATCATTTTATAAACTGGTTACCCAAAACGTAGGCGTGAACAAAACGATATTCAGGTAGATATTAATTGATTAAATATTTTACTCGACATAAACGGCAGTATTCGGATTGTAAAAATGTTAACACCTGTATTAAAGAAATGAAAAGAGAGTTGATTTACCAAAAACTGCCATCCTGGCTTAAAAGTTAGGGCCCAAAGTTCGGCCACGAAAAGAAATGTCTAAAGGGCCGCCCAGAATGCGTATCTAAAGCTGAAGCTTTAATCTGAGTCAGAAGTTAAAATCAAGGCAACCCATAAGCGCTTACAAAATGTGTATGTTTGTGAATCTGTAGCTTGAAGTTAAATGGAGGGCAACTTCATGCAAGAAATGTGTCTCTCTTTTGACAGCGATTCAAGATACCAATTACAGATACGCATTGTGGACGGCCCTTAAATTTACTGAGCTTTCGATTGTGTTTCCATATTTATGTAAAAGATATCGTAATTATTTGTACACGAATATAACCTAATGGAGTCATAAAGAAGGAACTTCGTCTGCAATCTGAGTAATGTCATCTGCCGAATGATAAACTTTTAGTATGATGAAATGTTTGTTTTTATTTGTCGGTGTGTAAGCTCTTTTAAATGCCTCTTCCCATTATGCATCCTTACTTTCTAAGCTTAGGCTTAAAGTTATATAAATGGATGTTTTCCCGGAGTTAAGGGATACTATCCATCCAGTCAGACGGACACAGATGGCAGAATCATTAAGTTCGTTTTACTATTTACATACCTGCTTCCATTTTTTTACATTGTGTTTTTATTCAATAATTTTAAATTGAAAAAAGTTATCATAAACCATGCAAAATTTACTTACTCTGAACATTAGGGGATTCCGGTCAATATCTGACTCAGCACTCTCAATTAATGATTCCGATTCCGAAAGAAAAGCTAAAAACTAAAATTTTATTTGAATTAGTAAGTAAGCATTGCAATGTTAGCAAATTTACCTTATCCATTGTGCGATCAAATGATTGTAAACTGTGAAGAGCAGCATGTAGTTGTTTGCCACGATTAATAACGCCATTATTTAAATGAGCATATCTGTAAATAATTATAATCAAAATTAAAAACTTACATGTAAATAAAAAGTCCAGTTAACTTGATTAGACACATCTGAGTTATGTTAAAGATTGATTGAACAAACAAAGATACTATTTTTGAGACCCTTAGTGTTACTTTTTATCCCCTTTTGTGATACCAAAACAAACTTGTATGTCTAATCGTCTCATTAAATTGGAATGTTTGTGTTGTAGTTAACAAGAAGTTTGTTATGTACAGTTGCATTATTCTGCCCAAATACATTTGGAATAATATTACCTACAGTATGTTACGAAGCAAGGAAAAGACTGCTTTTATTATTGACGACCCTGCTAAACAAAAAAAGGGACAACGACGTTCGTATTTGCACCTGGAATGTGAGAATATTAAACAGGAGAGGTGCAAGCGAACAATTAGAGGAAGCTCTAAAATGCAACAAAGCAGACATTAATGCCATCCAGGAAATAAGATGCGATGGGCCGGGCAAAAGAGGATGAAAACGCGACTACTTGGATGCGGATTTATTTTAAGACATTAGCGAACGTATTGTAACAATCCACATCAAAGCCAAATTCGCCAACACAAACCTTAGATGAGCTCACGCCGCGACGGAGGAAAAAGTTGATATAGCTACGGATTGCTTCTACGAGCTCCTTGACAAAACCTATGAGCGACTACCGAAATACGATGGGAGATTTTAATGCAATGGTAGGAAGAGAAGATATCTTTAGCAGTATTGTCGGAATAGCCTACGCGACAACAAGCAATTAGATCAGCCGCAACTGAGTTGCTAAGTTTTTCGAGGCCACCAGCAAGAAAGCCCTGGTTTGATGAGGAATGCCGAAAGATGCTCGCATCCAAGAAAAATGCCTACAAGGCTAAGCTGCAGGGGAAGACGAGCTTTATATGCAAAAAAGAAGGGAAGAACA
Organism: Rhingia rostrata; assembly: GCA_949824845.1. Lineage (NCBI taxonomy): Eukaryota > Metazoa > Arthropoda > Insecta > Diptera > Syrphidae > Rhingia > Rhingia rostrata. The sequence goes on from OX463756.1 coordinate 108,167,785, forward strand.
CCGGCTTTTTAAAAAGAACAAAAGAGCAAGAAAAGCGCGCGATATAGGATATAGAGAGGTGCCACTCCAAGAACGATGTTCGCAAGCTTTACAAAAGTGTGAAACGTCAAAGCCAAGGATACAAGGCTCGAACAGAATCCTTTCGAGATGAACAAGGAAATATCGTAGTTGAGACACATTCCGCTGTCAGGCAGAACGACCACTCAATATTGGCAACGATAGCGAAAACTGCCAACCACCCGACCAAAGTGAAGTGAGAATAGCAATATCTAAACTCAATCTAATAAGGCTGCCGGAAATGACGACCTCCCCGCTGAGCTTTGTAAAGCCTCCGGAGATGACTTGGTAACATCAACCAACTCATAAGCCAAATCTGGTCGGATGAAAGTATACCTGAAAAATGGAACTTCAGCATCGATTGCTCGATCCACAAAAAGAAGTAGATTCGAGTAGTTTTTCGAGTCCATATCAACCTGTCGATCTCCAGATGGTCGAACCGCCAACAAAATCGACCATGCGCTCACAGATGCGAGGCACGCATTCAACACCGAATCTGACCACTTTCTCGTCGCAGGCGAATTTAGAGCCCACCTGCTTAACGAGAAGAATCTACGAAATGACTTCACATTGGACGCCTTAGTGAGCCGAATATTGCCATTGTCTACAAACAAAAACTGAGTGGGAGACCCCTCGCTGTGGCCTCATCGCAATATCATCGCAAGAAGTAGCCGAAACCACCATCATCTACCAGCCACCTCCTAAAAGATGTCCGTGATATGATGATGTTTGCAAGTACCAAAGAGATACGACAGAGAGGCACATACCAAGGCGCTACAACGCAAAACACGCGCCGCATGGAAAGACTACCGAACCAGGAGAAGTGAAGAGAAGATATTCATGCGTAGGCAAAAAGAAAACACTCAGCCTCCCAGCTCATGGTAATCGAAGTTTAGCGACAAGAAGAACATCCGTCAATTCCACAAGAAAGCCAAACAACTGGCAGCTGGCTTCGAAGTAGGAACGCAGGCTCTACGAAACAATAATGGCAACCTAGTCACTGACGCGCAGCTGCTAACGGACATCATGTCGTAAGAGTAATGGGTCAAGAAACCAGCCCACCTTCAGTCAACGAAGAGGTAAGCTCCCTCGCAGTATTGAAGAAGTTAGAGCCACCATCAAACAAACTGAAGAACAACAAGTCAGCCGGTTCTGATGGATTACCAGCAGAACTCTTTAAATACGGAGATGTTGCTTTAGAATGTAGTCAAGGTGTTTTTCGATTCCCCTTTTCAGTGCTCGCCTCCAGAATAGAATATTCGATAAATACTGTCTCTTCGTACATTTGGTTTAGTTCAACGGATTTTTCTGCCATTCGCATTTTTTGCCCCAAATTTACTGCTACTATCAGATTAATAAAAGACCATGAATATTGCGCATCTCATTGTCGGATATTCTATACAAAGAGATTGGTTAAGAGATTGGCAAAGAGAAAACACCGTTTTTCTTCGATGAAGGCTAAAACGCAGTCAAGTGAATAGTGGTTATGATTTCGATACCGTAATAGCTTAATAATTTTACAACTAAAATGAAAAAGTCGAGTTTTCTAAAACGGCTGAAACAAATCAGACAACAATGTGAAGCAAATTCTAAACACATGTTGATGACTGAAAGTAAAATAATTGATAAACTGGTATACAAATAACTAATAAATTACTTAGATTCTAATAGACTACTATCAGATTATCAGTCGAGATTCAGACGTCAACATAGCTGCGAATCACTGCTCAACCTGGTGGCTGTATAAAGAGGGCTTTTGAGATAGTATCTAGATAAATACTCATACAAAAATTAAAAGCTAATGGAATAGGAGGCGTACCTATATAGAAAGAAGCAACGATTAAGGATACGTGACTACCTATCTGACAAATTTACAGTGAACCTAGAAGTACCACAAGGAGTCGTACTTGGAACACTGCTATTCATTATTATGTATAAATAATATAGAAAGAATTCTGCGGCACTCAACTATTAGGCTGCTTGCAGACGATGCACATATTTACTTTAATAAACTAAATATGAACTTGGAGAAGGTGGCGGAGTTTTTAAAAATAAAAAAATTACAACTCAAGGTAAATAAAACAAAACACATGATTATCTAGTCTAAATATTAACATTAACAATACAGAAATTGAGAAAGTAAATGAAATTAAATACTTGGGTGTAACAATTGATAGCCAATTAAAATTTGACAAACACTACGATAATGTATGCAGAAAGATTGCAAAAAATGGATTTTAATAAAAAATTGGAAAAAAATTGTCTGTAAATAGTACCATTAAAATATATTATGTTATGAATAAGCCACATTTTCAGCATTGCTCGACTATTCTGCTTCTCAGTAATGCACAATTTCAAATACGCCTTCAAAGACTTCAAAATAGAGGAATGAGAAGTATATTAACATCTATTCAGTCAATGTTAAATATTTTAAAATTAACTTTTAATCAAAGAACACTAAAGAATGTAATCTTATTTATTTTCAAAATGAAATATAGCTTACTTCCAAATTACTTAAGTGGTCATATTGTATATGTATCAAATGTTCAACCATACAGTTTAAGAAATGGAAACTTTCGACTTCGCTACTTCTCAACAAATAGATCTCAAAATGTGTTAATTTATAAAGGTCTTAAAATATTCAATAGTCTTCCAATGGAAATGAACAAAATTATAATCTTCCAATAATTTCAACAGTTTTAGAAAGGATATTACTCGGTCACTTACACCATTATTGATCAGAAACGCCTTTTACCTGACCATTAATTTGGGATTAGAAGTAAACATTCGACTGTGGACCAAGGTGATCGAATTACTGATGTGATTGAGAAAACTTTCGAAGAAAAGAAAATTTGCTCAGTCGTTATTCTTGACGTGTCGCAAGCCTTTGATAAAGTTTGGCATAGAGGCCTTCAATGCAAGCTCAGACACATCCCGTCTGAAAAATTATATAAAATCCTTGTATCATATCTTGAGCATAGACTTTTCCGTGTGAAACTTGGAAACGAATATTCGGATTTCAAAGAAATATTGACAGGAGTACCCCAAGGAAGTGTCCTTGGACCACTCTTGTACCTCCTATTTACACGTGATATCCCACAAACAAACGATACAATAGTTGCCACGTTTGCTGACGATGCAGCTATACTAGCAGTTGGCTCAACAAAAGACGAAACAAATATAAAATTACAAATCGCTCTAAACGAGGTTAATGAATCAACAAAGTCCTGTCAGATGCACTTAACGAGAGCAAATCGATTCATGTAGGTTTTTCGTATAAACCGACAAACAAATTGCCAGTATTTCTCAATACGGTTCGTGTCACTTTTGCAAATGAAGCGAAATATTTCGGAATGACACTCGTTGCAAAATTAGAGTGGAAGTCGCATTTAAAAAAGAAGAAGAACTTAAAAAAAAAAATACAGAGAACTGTACTGGTTACTCGGAAAATATTCGAAGCTTAACCTTGATAACAAGCTGCTATTATACAAGCAAGTGCTAAAGCCGGTCTGGACATATGGTATACACAACTATGGGGTTGTACCAGTGAAACGAATCTAAATATTTTACAAACTTTCGAAAACAAAATGTTAAGATCATACGTTAATGCGCCGTGTTATATAAGGAATGGAGATCTACGAAATCTGGGTATTCCCGCGGTTGAAGATGAAACGAAAAACTTTGCACGCAAACATAAGAAACGTTTATTGCCACACCGCTGCTCCAAATTCTTGAAGGAACAAATTTATTGCGGCGTTTTAAAAGAACTAAGACTTAGATTAGGGCCGATAAGAACAAACCGCGCAAATTGCGGAAAAAGCAGCAACTCTCACAGGAAAGTTACGCATACTTGGTCGCAATAAAAATACAACAAGGGTGGCGGTTTAAGTGGAGTTAAAGTCCCACACTTACTTTCGGCACTGCTCATCGTGTCTTTTGAGATCTCCACCACCCACGGAAAACAAATATATATATATATAAAATTATATAGAACATTTAATTTAAATTTATTTTAAACTGGTTACACAGTTCCCTTGGTAATAGTTTTAACTAGCACAATGATAAAAAAAGGAATCAATCTATCTATCTAGATCAAAATTGTGCACTCAGTTTTTGTGTGTGCGTATCTACATCGATATTTTATAAAATTATATATTTGTCGGCAAAGGTTTCAATGAATGTTAGTATTTATTTAGTTTAGTTTAAGTCAGAGTATTTACTTTAAAAAATTGATTCAATCTAATCCTTTGCATACTGTAATAACACAGAGTTTCATATAATTAACCATTTTAAGGAAATGGACTAATTGATGGATTTATTAGTGTGTATTGTACTCATCGATTTTTTATGTTTGTCTAGGTATGTATATAAAAATATTGAATCCTAGACGATAAGTGTCACGGCCGTAATATCAAAATGTTGAGAAAAGTATAATCATGAAACTATTTAATCGATAATTAATTTAGACTTGCTTTGTTCCAGCATGAAGCTTCGTGAATGTACACAATAGTTTTCGAAGACCTATGGATGAGCCAGTAAGTCAGTGTATTTAAAAACTGCGTTTTCGATCCCGATAACAACTTTTGACGGGATTATCAGTTATGATAACACATTATTAAATAAAATGATTTTATATTATATATTGTATTGTATAAATCGCTATTGGAATGAACGAAATGCACAAATAAAGATTTGCTTAATAGTTCGTTTGTCTTTTTTTTTTACTAAATTGTATCATTGTTTATCCTGTCATTCCTTTTTCTTTTTCATTTGACAAGATTGTAAGAAAGTATATAGCTATGAAACCTTACCTGATATTTACAGATTCTGTCATTTTTTTTATACGCGATGTATCGTCAGTTGCATAAACAGCAATAAGCTTTTGAGTAAGTGTGTTAAATAATTCTATTTGCTGTTTATTTTGATGCAATTCGGCGTGGAAAGACTGGAAACATAAATGTTAAGATGTATTCTCAGATAGACATATATGTTTTCGTATTCACTTACTTTTTGCTCTTTCTGCTGGGCTTCCAATACATCTGCCGTTGTTGCTACAGCTCCCATGCGTTCAGCTCGATTCTCCATACGGGCCAGCCATTTTTCTATTTCTAATCGCTTTGCTTCGTATCTTGAAAATTAAAACACAAATTTTCAATGGAAAACATATTAAAAAACAATTTATTAAGTACCTTTGAGAATCACCAAGCATATTTTTCAGCTGTGCCGAGCGTTGTAAAACGACTTGTGATGTATCATCCCAATGCTCTCGAAGTCGAGTTACTAAAGAGTAATCATAAATTAATGTTTTATAATTCAAAATAATCAAAAATTTAAAATAAAAAAAAAATACTAGCATAACGTATTTTTCACAATTATTTTGTTTTGTGAAACATTGCCATGGCAAGATTAGTAAAATTAGTAAACTTGCAGCAGAATACTTAAATGTTTAGTTTTCACTCTTTTCTCTATACAGGATGTTATTGACGCATACATGTATTACGAAGCAGATTTTAATGTATGTTCTGTAAAAAATAACCAATTTGAAAGTAAATTTCAATATCCACTGAGATAAGTTAACTTCAAGATCCATAATTATCTTTCGATATATTTAATTAAATTAATGGATCCGATGGAATTTAGCACACCTCCATGATAGGTTTAATATTGGTTTCGGGCAAATAAATAACTAAAATGTTGTCAAATTCAAGATTACGAGAAAAACACATATCAGGGTTTTGGTAGTTCGATCAGTTCGTTTTTTTTTATTTATTACCATCGTTTCGGCATTTTAGATCCAATAAGAACTTTAATTCCCATATACCACTTTTTGAAATTTTATGTTTCGAATGTTATATATACACATAAAAACGTTAAACATTTTATTGATATTTTGAACAATCACTGCACTGATATATGGCAAGATGTATCAGATAATACATCCGAGATTTTGCCAATCCCACTGCATACCAAAAAACGGCATAAGCGAACCTTATTTTTGATGTGAAAATAGTTGGTTTAACTTTCTCGTGTGACAAAATACCGTCAGATTTGAATCGCCTTTAATGCGAATGCGAAATGAATGCGAATCACTAGCTGACGCTTGTAGCTGACTTAGAAGTTAAAAACAATGCAAGCCGTAAGCGCCTACATAATGTGTGTCTCCATCGTCAATCTGTATCTACAAGTTGAATAGGGGGCAACTTCAGGCTACAGATTCACGTTTAACGTTTAATTTTTGTACTTGCTGTCTGTTTTGGTTTAACGGCGCCAAAAATAAGATTTGTGTTCAACAGTATTAAAATAAATTTGTGCTTTAGCTCTCAATTATTAACAATGACAAAAATTAGATTTGTTTTCTTCAGTGTTAAAATAATTGTGTGCTTTTTTTCTTTATACTAATTACTTTGCGGCCAAAGTTATCAATGTATATTTTTTTATCAATGTATATTTTATTAAGATTGTTTTGATGAGGATTATGTGTTAATCATTTTGCTAAAGAAAAATGGCTTGTGAACTATTCATCAAACTCACACCAAGAATTAAACTTTTGTGAAAAAAAAGGTAATAATGTAATCAATTTTTTTTCCTAAATTTATTTTTTATTCACTGCTTAGATTTCCTGTTTCACTCTATTTGTATCGTAATACCTTCAAGAAAATATTTATATTTTATTTCTTTTTAAATTTACTTATGAGAAGTAAACACACAGGACAGAGATTCTGTCAATTAAATTTACGTTAAATGCAGTTAAGGTGCTTATTAACCTTTACTGCATTTAACAATTGCGATCCCTTCTTTGACAACACTAAGGTTAATTTTTGTGGCAGTCATCAAAATTTGTATCTCTCGGATGACCGCCGTCATGTAAAGCCATTAAGGCCTAATTAGCAATATGTGATAAATGAACCTAACGTATTTGCATTTGTATGTATATGTATTAATTTATCAGTTTAAATGTTTATTTTTAACTTAAACAAAAAAAATATAGCAGCTAATTAATCAAATCCAACCCCTTTCTGGATTTAGTTCCTGCTCGAAACTACATAGCTCTGTAGACATAAAGCATTCTACGTGTTAGCCAATATTAATGTAAGTAAATATCCCCCTTTATATTATATTATTTTTTGAAAATCGGCTGCTATAAATTTATTATAAAAACTAAATTTTTCAAGTCGTATTGCAAACCTATGTTAAAGTGAAAAAATGTAAGTACACACATTTCAATGTACAAAAAGACTTTAGTTCCGACTGCTTTTTAACATCACGTCAAATAAAAACAATGCTAAAGAATAAACTTTCAGAATTATGTGTTTATAAATTTAAAAATGTAAAACTTTTTTTGCATCTAGCGGAGCACAAATACAATTTTTTTTTGTTAGTAGGCTTAAATATTTTGTTAGTGCATTAAACAACGACTCAACACAACATTTCTCGGTTTACCTTTTAAGCAGCACCGTAGGTAATCCAAGTCAGCCGAACAATTATGTGCAATCAAAAATTGTTTTTTCTCTTTAAGGAAAAAACATAACTTTGTTATTATTGCTTGTATTTGGGTTTGAAAAAAAATCGAATTGTAAATTTTGTCGTATATAACGGGTTTTTTTCGAGGTATAGAACTTTAAGTTGACAACACTATTCTGACAGGCGATCATTTTTTCAGTTGTCAAGTGATTATTTTTAGTTTGGTTTGACATTTCAACAATAATAGGCTGAAGTCTGAACAACGCTTGCAAATTGTGCAAATTTATTTTGAAAGTCATGCTTCTGTTCGAAATACGTATCGCGCACTACGTCCATTTTACGGTCAACATAATCGTCCATCAGAGCCATTAATTCGATTATGTATGGAAGATTTTCGTACCACTTTTACTCTAAATGATAATACACATCCACAGAGGCGTCGTACAGCGCACTGAAGAAGTCATTGCGGTTGTAGAGCGTAGTGTAGAGGAAGACCCGCCATCGTGCACAGGAATTGGGCATGTGTCTATCCTCGTTTTATGGAAAATTTTGCGGAACGATCTTAATTTCCGTGCTAACAAAATCCAACTCGTGCAAGAATTGAAGCCATCAAGGCGTAAATTCGGTGAATGGGCCCAAAACATGATTGTCATTGAGCGCACTTTTCATAAGCTCACTTTTGGTTGAATTGTTACGTCAATAAACAAAATTGCCGTATTTGGAGTGATGATAATCATCAAGTGTGTGTTGATTGAGACACCGTTACATCCACACAAACCGACTGTTGGGTGTGCTTTATGGGTTGGTTGAGTAATTGGTCCGTACTTCTTAAAAAAACGATGCTGGCCAGAACGTTATAGTCAATAATGAACGCTATAGAGCCATGATTATTAATTTTTTCGTTCATCGATTGAACAACAATGATTTGCTAGAGCTGTGGTATCAATAAGACGACGCAACGTGTCATCCAGCTCGTGTCACAATTGATTTGTTGAAGGAAATGTTCGGTGAGCGCATAATTTCGCGTTTTGATCCTGTGAATAAACATCAAATATCGTGCGATTTAACGCCGCTTGACTATTTTCTGTGAGAATGTGTAAAGTCGGTATTCTACACCGATAAGCCCGAAACGGTTGACCACTTAAAGGGCAGCAATTTCTGCGTTATTGCTGATTTACGGCCACAAATGTTGAAACAGTTACGAAAATTGGACCTCCAAATTAGACTACATTTGAGCCGGAAATCATATCAAATCAAATTATTATGTGAGGAGATTATCTTTCAAATAAAGTAAATTTCATTTTAATTAAAAAAAAAAAAAATTTGTTTTATTCTTTTATTTATCCAACTATCGATTGGATAGCTGCCCAAGACCCACCAGAACATATCTGAATAGTATGTTAACTACTGGATAGTTTAATTAATGCGTTCGTTCAAGTAGGGGTGATTCTAAATAATTTTAGGCATATTTATTTAACATTTTGTAATATGTCTGAATGAGATTTTACAATCTGTAATATCTTACCCGCCATGATTAATGCGTTTTTAAAGAAACCAGAAAGAATTCTTTGCCGATTTCAAGCCGCCTTTCTTAATCATCGCTGAGAATATATTTCTCCCAACCAATTTAGAGGTAGGTATACATGAAAGTTCTAATACTGATTAAACGTTTTTAGGTTAAAAAAAATATTTGGTAAGGTACATTGAGGGGTGTAGTTCGAGTCAATAATGGGAGTAACGTAAGTAGCTTATGCGTCATCATCTTCTTTTTTTTAAATGAGCTCATGGTTTTCGTATTAGATATTTTACGCCAAACTTAAATTTCTTGAATGGTCATTATTAATAATTGAAGAGCATTCCTAGCAAAAACAATTTTTATTCATGCATTTAAATAAATATTTTCTGATTGGGTAGCAACGTATTTGGAATATCGATAATAGTGAATCAAGTCTAAAAATTGTTGAACGCTACTGAAAACTGTAGCCCAGCATTTTTATATAACTACACCTATTCCAAGTTCTTTTTACTAGTCCCAAAAATTCAACGTTTGCATTTCCGTTTTAAGCTTTGTTTTCTTATGGGAACTGATCTTATACATAGAAAAATAATTAACATAAACATGCGCAATGTTTATGGTTCAAATCAATAGCTAATTCGAGTTAGACATATTCTTCTATCACTAGTTGTTGATTCTAAAATTTTGAGCTAGATTAATGAACTTTCATATAGGACCTCTTTGTTGAATCAAACAGAAGGCCCATTGCGATCAACTGTTGGTCAAACAAAAGTATTGATGTTTTAGCAACATGCTTAGACTAATTCGTAACCATTCATCCATAAACAATCTCGACCCTGGTTTGTTTATTTAAAAAAAAAGTTTCTTGGTAAAATTTAAAAGATATTCGAAACACGCATTTATCTTTAGAATGTTTTTAGCTACGCCCAAATGAAAAATGTAAGACACGCCCTTTTAGGTGGGTGTGTGGACAAGGGATCGTTGAATTTTTAAATAAAGTTAAAATTCTTTAGAAATATGAAATTATAAAATTTTTTCCATTTTAATTCGCAACAAGAAATGAAATTAATCTATGAAATGGTTCCAAGAGCTTGTTATTTTAAGATAAAAAAAAATTGGAAGTTATTGATAATGTCATGTTTATGCATTGTTGTTGTCGAAGAGAAAGACTCCTAATCTTCTAAATTGTTGACGTCCATCAGCCCATCGCACGTTTTTGCAAAACAAATTGGAGCATCATTATATGTATTCCGAAATTTATGTTCCGAAAAATGACCGACACTTGCAGATATTTAGAAAATTATTGTGTTTGGAAATAATATATTTTAAAATGAAAAATAACACATCCACATTAACTCAACTATGTAATTCAAGTGTTGGAGGTGTATTCGAAAAAAAAAATGTTTAAATGTTTCAAAAATGTAACGTGATTTGAGTGGTTTTTAAAAACTGAATAACGAAGTCATTAAAAAAGAATATTCACTAAGAATATAGAATATATAGAATTACAAATTTGGACAAAGAGTTCTTCAAATATTCTAATTCATTTTAATCCCTATCACATACTTAATCTTTAATCTTTAATTTTATAACAATTTCATTGTGTGGGAAATTCAACATTCACTGACATCATTATTTTTGATATGCAAAAGATGCACAAATTATTTTTTTGATAATCCAAATAATAAACTATTGATTAATTTCAAATGTTTCTCTGGCCTTAATAACAAAGTATTTAAATGCTTTTAATGGCGACTAAAATGACTGCGTCCTTTTCTAGATCAGACATTCTTTTGTCGACATGAATTTTCCAAATGTATTTCCTTAAACATAAAATCGAGATATGTTTTAAACAAAAAATAAAATCAATAAATTGTGAGATCCGATTATTGTTAAGTATTGAATTTAATAAAATCTACCCTGCATTCCTCCTGGTGATCCTTGTTGCGGCATTTGTGTCTCGTCATGTGATGATCGTCTTCTCATACGAATTTCTTCTCTTGAAAGACCGTTCGGTATACATGAAGCATTTCCAGCAGCTGCAGCTGCAGCAGCTGCGGCTGCTTGCCTCGATTGTGCTTGATGTTGCAATAAGGCTGCAGCTGCAGGTGACACAGGTATATTTCCGGTATGCGGAACCATTGGATTTCCACCGCCTCCCATAAGCTGCTGACGAATGTGCTCGCGAAATTCATTACTCAATGGCATGGGACCTTGGGATACAGAATTTGTGGTATTCGGCGGCGGTCCCATTTGGTATTGTTGCTGTTGGTTCCGAAAGCGACTGTATTGCAGCTCAAGTGGGAGATTACGATCTAGAGATCTCATATGATGCTCAATGTTTCCCCGATTGTTATGTTCTATTTGTCCAGTATTAACAATGGGATTCTGACGAAGTTTAAACTCTTCACCTCCTGACTGTGGTAGTGCCCCTACCATGACTCCTTCATCGACTCCTCCCATGTTATCATTTAATTTCAGTTGGTCCAAATTTCTCTCCCAACCACGGATTTGGTTAAGAGCACCTATCGGGCGATGTCCACTACCAATGCCTTTGAAATCAACCGGGAAACTTGAATTCGGAAGACCTACTTCTATTGAACGCAAATTTATTTGTTCTTGCATAGCACGTTCCATATTACGAAGTCCGCTCTCGATACCACGCAGAGCATCCTCCGACCCATATTCTTCGGTAGGTGATTGTCGTTTTTGCAGGCTCTTGCACGATGGCACTTTAGTCTTCTCTTCGACAATATGAACTGCAGTGTCTGGTTGACTATAATATTTTGTGTTCGGTAATGCATTCGATTCCATTGAATAGTCAAACGGATTTGTGCTTTTTTCCATTGGCATTGATGGTAGTGCTGACTTTATGTTAAATTTTTGATTAGGTAGAGGTGCAATTTTCGTACTTGTTGTTGGCTTTTGCGGCAGAGGTGGTGGTATACGATTTGTTAATGAAGCGGCTATCTCCGGCGGTACTTGTTTCAGGCTGTTACGCTTCGGAGGGATTTCCGGTGGTGGTCGATTCACATCACTGGAACGAGCAGGAATTGCAGGAACTTTTCTCACCTCCTCCGAAGAGTTATGGTTTCGAACAAATTGCTGAGCACGAAAGGCAGCTTGAGCAGCTAGTTCTGACGTTAGCTTAGAAATCTCGGGGGCTATTTCATGAGCCTCGGGGCAGTTTGTATTATTTTGTAACATTATTGTTATTTTTGTTTTCTTTTTTATGAACAAAAAACAAATTGTGCGTATTCTATGAAATATATTAAGCTTAAGAGAAATGTTTATTCAAGTGGTTATTCTGTCTGAATTTTCCCAAATTGATGGCCACATTTCGAATCTCCTTTTTACTTGTTTTGGGAATACATTCACCCTATTTACCGGAATGTGGTGCAATTTCTGAGAAAAGTGAAGGGGGTGAATGACTGGTAAAATGTTGTATTCTGGTTGCTAAAAGACAGTTTTTTTTAATTCAGAACTGAAATAATTTCACAAAAACACTGACATTTTTTTTTTTACTGGGTCTTCTTTAGCACTTCGTACAAATTCATTCATTACTTTATTAACACAATCCCTTCTTTTTGGTTTTTCCTCCTCCCTTTCAATTATGGGTTGGGCAATAGAAGAATATTGATGTTTTCAAATTTTTTTATTACATACATATTTTGTATTATTTAAAATACATTCACAGAAGTATTTTATAATTTAAAAAAATTTGTCTAATTTTTCGTAGTTAGACTTAACAACACTTAAAACGAAATTTTATCTGTTAATATTTTCTTTGATTGTGTAGCTCCTATTACACTCATTTAAGGAGTATATAAATATGCTTGTGGACATCTAGTTATATAAGATATGCATCAAACGAATTTATTTGCACTTTAAATAAAAAAAAGTTCTTTCACAACCGAATATCCGAATGTAAAACAAACGAATGTTAAATAGAGAAAAAATGTATCGCCTAACTTCAGCACACTTGCACATAGAAACTTTTTACCAGGAAGCGTTTATTGCTTTTTGGTCCGTGAGACATTCCAGAGTATATGAAATTGAAGAACTTTTTCGTTCTTCCCCTACTAGAACCAATTGAAGAAAATAATCGAGTTGATGCCACCCCTGGAGTTTTGGCGCATGACATTGACGGTGTAAATATTTTGCAATTGATAATAATTTTGATACTAAATGGGGGTATATACGGGAATGATGATACCTATACACCTGAAGAAAGGAAACTATGCGAGGGTGTAAGCGAATACTATTATTGACATATTTCTGTCTCGTGTTTTTTTTTTTCATTCATTCCAAATGTATCGTTTGTTTTCGGGTGAGAAGACATAATAAAAGGGTAGGACAAATGTGAGTGTGTTTTTTTTTAGAAAGAGAAAGTCGCCCTTACTATAGGTAGGTTAAATGCAACTTGCCGGTGTTTAACATTTCGGCACATTAGCCGCTTTACTATCCGCGGGGTGAAATTGGGATTAAATAATGTGAGAAATGTTCATGTTGAAATATTTTTTGTTAATTAACAAAAGTTAGTGCAGAAAATAATGCCAGGAAAAGACGTGGTTGTTTGGTGTTTCGGGTTACTAGAATAGTTTTAATGAACAATAGGTCATCTTTTAATAGAAATTACTTTAGTTTCTTTCACATGCTAGTACTGGGTGACCAAAAACCCTTGCCCCATGTTGTTTTGCTCTCTTTAATAGAAAGTAGAGGAAGACGTCGTCGCCATAAGTGGCGTGCACAAATATAAAATGCCCTGAACTAATTTTTAGTGAAAAACTGAATGCAGATATCGATGAGCATGAGCATTGTGGTCTGTGGATGTCGGATATTCTGTTTCAGGGAATCCAGTGTCTGGGTGTTGTAGAACGAGGGTAGACCCTGAATGGCTATAACTTGGTAATGCCCAGTGGTTGTAACTCTGACTACAAATCAAATGCTTATTTTGAACCTCCAAGTGGTAACCATCGGGTGCTTATCTCATTCAACCGGATTTAACTAGCTAAACAATAAGCGCTAGTGTTGATAACACGACGAAAAACAGCAACACTATAAACAGCCAGATCAGAATGGCACGAAATGAATATCCGGCCTGCTGTCCCAGGCGGACCTAGCGAAGCTGCTTCGGCATTTTTGGACAACAGGTTGTCTAGGAATTTCAAGGGTTAGTCAGGCCCCTTGAACAGAGATGGTGGCGGCACCGAAAGGCCAACGGCAGCTCTCAATCCCGTAGTGGATACTGATGGCTCCGTGTCCTAGGTGTATATAATGAATTGGAACTGGCCCTCCAGGTTGGGGGTTGTGCTTTGGGTTAACTACCCAATCATGGAAAAAAACTAACGGTTACGAAGCAACCAATAGCCTTGGAAAGGACTGAATTTATTGTTGACGACCCTGCTAAACGAAAAAAGGACAACGACATTCGTATCTACAACTGGAATGTGAGAACATTAAACAGGAGGGGTGCAAGCGAACAACTAGCGGAAGCCCTAAACTGCTCTAAAGCAGACATTACTGCCATCCGGGAAATACGATGAGATCGGCCGGGCAAAAAAAAGATGAGAGGATATGTTTCCAAGTCATTAGCCAACGCATTGTAACAATCCGCATCAAGACCAAATTTGCACATATTAGCCTTATTTGCGCTCACGCCCCAACGGAGAAAATATATGACATAGCTAAGGATTGCTTCCACGAGCTCATTGACAAAATCTATCAGCGACTACCGAAGTACGATGTTAAAATCGTGCTGGGAATTTACCGCAAAGATAGGAAGAGAAGACATCTTTAGCAATATTGTCGGAAAACATAGCCTACACGACAACACATCTTGTAATGGCATTAGGCTAATTGACTTCGTTACGGAACCCAAGAAATAGTTGGGTGTGTTTCAACACTTGATTTCATAGGAGGGCTTAAGATTTGCACGCAAGTGCTCAGGGATCTACTGCACACTTTAAGATCCAGTCAAATGTACAATATTCCAAACCGTTTATGGGTTAAATTCATCATGTGCGAAATAAATTTAATAATCTTGCCAATTAAGAGCCGATAATAATCTCGCTAATGACGAAAAAATCGAATTCTAAATTAATAGATCTGAACAGATTACCACAATAAAGAGAAACTATGACCAAATTTTATCTTTAATTATACAGACAACTGAGGACGAATGGTTATTATATCATGTATTTCCAAAATGGAATTAACTTAAGGGAAAAGTATTGAATATTGCTGTTACAATTTTTCAATGCAGAATTGTTTACCAAAGAGGTTATACATTTTAAGTTGAAGAGTTTCAAGTTATTTAAATGATATTCTCCTTGCTCTATATTTTTTACGAAAATCAAGGTAAAAAAATAAAAAATGGAAAGATATAACTTTTTATAAGATAGGTTAAGTGATCAATGTAGTGCCTTCTATAAAGTAAAACAGCCTGTGTTTATTATTTCAACATATATATAAAATTTATAAAAATTCAGAAATAGCTTTTATTTTTGGCGATGAAACTTTTCGGTTTCTAAACAAAAATATTATTTAGATCCAGGTTCATTCCGGACCGCGTTTTCGGATGCGGCGATTTACGATTTATATATTAAAATTTACAACCGAAATTCAAAGTCAGTGGCCTCAACGTTAAGAGCGCTACGTCCAATTTATGGCCGTTATAATCGTCCTAGCAGATCAACAATTGAGCGTCTAGTGGAACAGTTTGAATCCAAAGGCACAGTACAAAATGTTCCCGTGCCAGTGAGACAAAGAAGTGCCCGTAGTGTCGAGAATATTGCTGCCGCTGAGGCTTCAGTTGAAGAAAGTCCAAATTTGTCTCTCACACGTCGTTCTCAAGCGTTGGGCATCTCTGTGACGTCGTTGTGGCGAATTTAGCGAAAAGATCTTGGCCTACATCCTTACAAGATTAAATTGACGCAAGAACTAAAGCCGCTTGACCACCAGAAGCGTCGTATGTTCGTGAATTGGGCTGAGCAACAACTTGAAAATGATTCGGATTTTCATCAAAAATCATCTTCATCGATGAGGCTCATTTCTGGCTGAATGGCGTCGTCAATAAAAAAAATATGCGGTATTGGTGCGGCAGCATTATATATTTATATATATATATATATGCAGCGGAAACTGTTGCAGTAAAACACCTTATGTCTGCATTACTTCTCTAAATGAGTTACAGTTAAAAGGCTTATGTGCAAAAAATAAATACAATTTTTTGGCGCAACAGGGTCGTTAGTAGCGAGGGCCGAGCTTTCTCACAAACATTCATGTGTACTTCTGCACGATGGCGGGACCTCCTGTTTTATGCCGACACAGAAATGCGAATTTGAGATAAGCTTTTCCTTTTGGATGTTTTGTCAGTTCATCACGAGAGGAGGGCCCTGAGCCCGTCTATGTGTACCTAAGATTATTTACCGCGAAAAAGGTTACTACATACTTTGTATTTCTTAGGTCGACTTAAGTTGATTTACCAAATCGATTAATGTTTTCAAAACATTTATTTGTCAAATTGAAAATATATAGTGTGTGACATATGAGAAGGCTACAATCCGCTGTGTGGATCATCGTTTTTTTTTTTTTCAAATTTCTTTAAAATTTTATCGAGAACAGGCAGTTAGCGATTCTGAGTCGATCCATGTTCTTTAAGGTATATCTAGTAAAATTATGTTGCAAAATATGTATCAAAACTTATACACTTATACACCCCTATTGGATAGGTTATAACAATTTAGTCATATATGCTTTGGTAAAACGACTTAAGCCAACAAAAATTTGCTTACCTTATCCTTTAATCTAACGGGTGTTTTTTTTTTAGAGGTTGGCTTTTCGAATAAAGAGAAAATTGACGTTTTGTGATCAAATCGGGCAACTCTAATGTCATGTATGTTCAGTTTGGTTTGCCATTTTATCATGAATATGTTGACAAATGAACAACGCTTGCAAATCGTGCAAATTTATATCGCAAAAAATCGTTCCATTCGCGAAGTTTACCGCAAGCTCCGTCCATTTTATGGTCGACATAATCGTCCATCAGGGCAATTAATTCGGTTAACCACGGATCGTTTTTGCACTACGTTTACTCTATGTGATAATACGCATTCGCAGAGACGTCGAACAGCTCGCACCGAAGAAACAATTGCCGCTGTAGAGCAAAGTGTTGAAGAGACCCGAATGAATCGATTCGCCACCGTGCACAGCAATCGGAGCTTTGTCCATCAACTTTATGGAAGATTTTGCGCGAAGATGTTGGCTTACGACCTTACAAGATCCAGCTTGTGTAAGAATCAAAACCGCGAGATCATGCAATGCGTCGTGTTGGGCCGAATTTCGCCCGCATAATTTCAACGAAATGTGTGTAAGAATTAAAACCGCGAGATCATGCAATGCGTCGTGTTTGGCCGAATTTTGCCCGCATAATTTCACGGAATGAACCTGTCAATTGGCCAAAAAGACAGTGTGATTTTACACCATTGGGTTATTTTCTTTGGGGATATGTCGCTCGTCTACGCCAACAAACCAGAAACGTTAGGGGACTTGGAAGCCAAAATTCGTTCCGTTATTGCCGACATACGGCCCCTAATGTCAGAAAAAGTGGTTGAAAATTGTATTGGAAAATAGACTTGGCTTTATTCGAACCAGCCGCGGCGGTCACATGCCCGCAATCATATTTAAAATTGGCATACAGTTATCCTTCCAATAAAGCCAAACTGATGGACATTAAAACGATTTTCTTGGGTTTTATTTCCATTTGCAGTTCAATACCTCTAAAAAAAACACACTTTATTACAAATACGAAATTATTTTTAATATTTTTATGTTATTACTTTATTTAAAGTTGCTATATTTATTCGAAAGAATTTTCTGTTTCCGATGGCTAATTGTTTTCAGAGCACCATTTACAATTGGTCTCCTAAAAACTGTACAAAATTGACATAAGATGTTTTACTTTTTAGCCACAGATATTTTATCAATATTGCTTCAATAACGTTAATGTCCCATAACTAGCATCACATGGAATTATTGCTTAGTCACGCAGTGAGCGATTAAGCTACAGCTCTCTGAGCTCAGAGATATCACAACAAGATTTAAACAACGGTTTTATCGAAAATAGTTTAGATTTGTGATTCGCATGAATGTCTTTTTGGCTAATGAGGCACGTTAAAGTCTTCGTGTACCTGTTCGCATTTTGTATGTTTAGGCTGCGTTCATGGCTACGCTTTTCGCGCGATTACGAGCGACATCTCTAAGCAAAATCACCAGCGATCGAGTGTTTATGTCGGAGCGATTTCGTTTACTTTCATTCATGTGTTGACAGTGATATAGGGACTGAGCTACTCGCCTACTTTCATTCATGTGTTTGTAGTGATATATTAAACGCTTATTAAACCTAAACGTTTTACGTTTATTTGCACCTTACACTTGCACCAACAATTATCGTATGAAAACAACTTTTTAAACTTCTTCCCAAGACTTCTTAACTATTAATAACTTTACTGCGGTAATCTGAATGCCGAAGATTCCACAATCATTGCTGACGATGGCTAAATTCACGTTTAAGCTAAATCGCCGCGCCATAAGACTTCCATATGTACACATGTAATTGTTCGCTAGTAGCGAATAAAATACGCGTAGCCATGAACTCAGCCTCATTTTAAACATACTAAGACTGTTGTAAAAAGGAATAACTTACTATCAGAGCAATGAAATATTTACCTTTTTCTTGTAGTTGCTGGCGCTTTAAATCACCTTTAAGTACTTCCGCCGTATGCACCAGTTCATTAAGCTGAGGTTTTTTGAGTTCAAGCTCCCTTAAAACTGTCTGTAAATATATTTATATCAAATTAAGCAAGCACATACTCTCATAATGTATATGGAACAGGAATATACTTACATTCTGTTTTTCAATCGCCGTTCTGACAGCATCAATATCATCCACTCGTACACTTTGCATTTTTAAAATATTCTGTTCTAATGCAAGCCAATCCGAAATTTGTAGTATTGACTTATCAAATCCTCCAGATAGCCCTAGTGTGTTTTTTAGTTTCTCTATAAAAACAAAATAATGTGTTTATTAAATATGCACTTCACAAAAAAATCATTTGTATTAAATACTTATATCATCGCAAACAACATTATTCTCTACCCTAATTAATTAAATACCACATATACTAAGAGTGGTGTTAACGATCCCAACGATAGTTTAAATTCAACGGCCTACATTCTACATTTTAAGTATAAAATAAAATTATAAGCTAGCCTCGTTAATTGACAATCTAGATGTATTGGTTTCATTAACCCATTTCCACATTTTGCTTATTTTGGTTAGAAACAATATTAAATGGGTCATAAATACTGTTGATGGCGGTTTTATGTATATAAATATATAATATTTATCTCCATCTACAGTTTATGTCTTGTACAAAATTCTAAAATGTCTAATGTAATATAACTGGATGCACAAGAGAATATATGAAACTCAGTATCATCCCTTGATATCAAGATGTTAGAGTATGAGATGCTTCAACTTAACGGCTTTCAGACTGCAAGTGATACGTGAAGCAATTGTTCATGGCACACGTACATACAGAAATCAATGTTTGTTAGACGAATGCATCTACACTTTTATTAAACATTTAATGTCGAATTTAGTGGGAACGATTTCCTTATTAAAAATGCAATAACTATTGTAATTTTTTTGTTATATTTCTAATTTAAACACTACTTTTAGGTTTGTTTACAATTTCGTAAGACGTGTACCTGAAGTTAACAGACTTAGTAGCGACCAAGCGAGGTCATTGAATGTACAATAGTACCTAGAAGAAATAGCATTATGCATTGAGAATGTCTGTAAAATAATTTTGAAAGCTTTTGAAGCTTTTAAATAATTTGGCAACATGTTTAAACTTTAGTTTGACGTTAAGCACAGCTTCATAAAAGTATACATTCAAGTTACAAATATAAATGTCAGAATTGTTTATGTATTTTAAATTCCTATTTTACATGAAAACAATAAGATGTTTAGGTAAATTTATAATACGATTTTATCGTTTTGTCTGTTCAAAAGGTTTTTTTTGTTGAAATTTTAAATATATATGAATAGCATTTTCTTGGTTTTTAAAAAAGATTTGTCCCTAAGGTTGAAGTAATTTTGTTTTTAACTGAATTTTGTCAAAAACTCCGCAACATGTTTGTGAAGAACACTTACTTAATGACTCTTTATTAAATTTAGTAGCTAGTTTAATAAAAATAAACAGAGAAACATTTCTATGGGTTTATATAAATTAATGAAAAGCACTATCTATTAAACTACAAACCGGGCAGTTATAACCAGACGAACATTATTGTATTCGTTTATTAACACAACATTAACACTCCAGCTGCCTGCAGACTGAAGGAACTAAAAGGTAATCTAAAAGAAAGGTTTTTGTGAATAAATGAACACATATTCAATGAGCAATCAAAATAGGGTCTTTATTAAATGTTAATCGATGGATTAATGCATTAATATCATAATCCATTATGACAATATGGTTCATGCGAGCACAACAATTTAGCTTTCAAAAAATAGCATTCACGATGAGTTTATATTGTGCTTTAGGCCTTGAAATGTTTTTAGATTTGTAATGTCGACCTTATTTTTCCTCTAGCGTGAATTAATACTCATGCAAACTATTCAATAACGGACGCAGTGGGGCGATGATTAGTGCGATGAACTGCTGCGCAGAAGGTCTTGGCTCGAGTCTCAGTCGTAGCAACACCTTAATGATTTTTCACTCTGGCCCTCCTATCGTCATGATCTGTCAAATCAATCATCTGAGTAATCTCAGTTGTCAAGAAAAGCTTATCTCAAATTCGCCGTTCAGAGTCGGCATAAAACAGTAGATACCTCCATATATATTTAAAATTCATGAAGAATATTTTGTTGCTAAGATATAGATCTTGTATTGAGCTGCTAAAGCATTACTATTTTTATTTTCAATACCCTATCCCATAGGGTTATATTAGTTTTGATGCATAGTTTTTTAAACATAGACAAATAATTTAGCTAGATATACCTTAAAGAACATGGATCGACTCGGAATCGATAGCTGAGTCTATTTAGCCATGTCTGTCCGTCCGTCCGTCTGGAAGTTTTTGGTCGTTACGTTTTAAGCTGATGAAATTCGGTATACGTGCTCTTTGTTGCTCACAGCAGAACATGTGTACACATTTTTCAACTCCGCCCACTTTTTTTTAGCAAAACGTCGTTTTATGCCAAACCGTAAAGAACTTTGAAAAAGTGTCTGAACAATATATTTAGACAATCTCAATATCTTTATTTCGTCTAAATAAAGTTTTTTGGGGATGTTTTCAGTAAATAAAACGTTCTTTGGTAAAATTTTAAAATATTCGAAAAAAATCTTTCGATGCAAAGTCATTGGTTATGGTTATGATAATATAAATATTTCGTCTATAGATAATTTATACCCACGTAATTTTTATTTTTCATACCCATTCAGTTTTTAGCCCCTCCATTCATTGGGTACATTTATTTTAAGGATGTGATAGGGTATTCAACGTACAGCGAATTGTAGCCTTCTTATATGTTTTCGTTATAGTTTACACGCGCTCCTAGGTATATGAATACATTTTATAGGGTTTTGTACCTATTTAAGGTTTAAGTACAGCGAGCATTTGAAAAGGTGTTGCAAGTATTGACCGAACTTATTAATTTATTATTATTATTAATATTATTTTGTTTGCATTTGGTTGGGACTAAACGCACAAACTTCCACTTAACAGGCAAATAAATTAAGTCTACACATACGATAATAAGAAAAGGATACGATAAAAGGAAAACTTCACTTTCGCTTCTAACCTTTAAAACAACCTACTGCAACAAGTAAGCGTAGTTCGATGCTGGAGCCCAGAATATATGATCGACTTGACAATTGCCATGTATGTATGCTGATGGTACCCACAGAGCGATTTTTGGAAATGGAATCCTAGCTCCAAAATTAACATTACTTCCTTACAAGGATTTTAAATTTAGTTTATACAAATAATATAAATAATGATACACATTTTTTCAAAATTGTTTATGCCCGAACATCGACTCGGAGCAATTCCATGTGTCGCAAAGGTAAAAAAAACACAGATATCGATTCCGTCCAAATCAAAACCGCCACATTTTGTCGTTATTATTAAGCCTTAAGATCGGCCGCAGCTGTTGTGTTTGGTTTGACAAAGAATGCCCGCACCCAAAAATGAACCCTTTCCAGTTCAACAGGAAGAAATCCTATTTTGTTCACATTCGATGCTATGAATATGAAAAACTACTCCTGGGGATTTTTAAATGGCGATGACTAGTGATCTCTCATTAAAGAAACTTCAATATTTGCAATGACAGCGAAAATCATAAGAGAAGTTAGCAATATGAAAACGTAAACTTCTTAAGTGTTCCGGTAATTGGCCTACCTGACGAACTATTCGAGGCTGCGGAGATAGTTTGGAGTATGGAGAATGGAACCTCAGAGCATTGTTCGGCCGATCCACAAAAAATGTTACCTTCAGAACTGCGTATTTACAAAGGTATGAATTACCTTAACATCGACTAGACGATCCTGTCTCCATATTATGTGAATGCCTAAAATCGGCATTAGTGAACCAATTGTGCAAAACTCCGGAGTCAACACCAATCACATTATCATCCACAGATCTATGTAGTTAGCGTACGCGAACGACATTGGCATGTTCGATCTAAAGAAGATGTCACCGCCGCGTTTGCGAGTATAGGGACACTTATAGGTATTCTTGTATTTTATCAAAGCCTCGAGTGAAAATTGCTCATTAGCAACGAGTGTGTAGACAACGTGCTCATCTTCTTGAAAAATAATAAACATAAACATTGAGCGCAAGTCTCTTAAGGGCCCATGTTGCGAAAGACACCAAATGAAGCAAAACAATTATCAATTCTTCGCTGTATATACCAAATGACGATTCAAGGCAGAGGGGTAAAATAACTGTGATAGTTGTCTGACCGCCCAATAAAATTAGAACGGCGACCAACGGGTCAACGGGTTGTCAACAAGCTAACTAAAGTTAGTAAGACCAAATCTAGTGATTATAATGTTGGAGATAATTGTAGACTCCTGCCATGAGCCGCTAGGGTAAATTAAGTTAAATTGTTAAAGATAGCCTGGAGCTAAACATTTTCGTCAAGTATTTAAGTTTACATAAAAAATAAAATAGAAATATTAATTCAAAAGTAAATAAAGAGCCTTGTTGGTTTGTATTGGAGAACTTCCGAAAACATGTAAAAAAAAAAACGTTTTAAATCAACTTATATCTAGTAAACTGTTATTATTTATTATTAAATTAATATAAGATGTTGAATAGAACAATTTTAATAATAGTAGTCAAGTTCAATGGTGCACAGTGTCTAGATTTTTGCGTTGTAAGTGACTAGGAACACCATAGTATTTTTTCTAGTGAGATTCGATACGGGTAAGTAAAAATCGAGTGTTAATTTTTCAATAATGCATGTGTCCTTCATGATATAACCTCTTTTTTGCAACATCCATTTATGGCTCCTTGAGCATTCACTGAAATTCTAGCCAAATTTCAAGCTGTAATATTTGGCTTCTTGTGCACACAAAGTACTTAGGTTGCTTGGTTTTTTTTTTTTTTTGCAGAGTCGATAAAATGATTCCAGCAAGTTCTATTTATAATAAAAGAAGGTTTTGTGATATTCCTGGAGATGAATTTTAGAGTAAATATGAAATCCTGGAGTCAGAAAATGAACAAGCTGAAGGTGGCGAAGAACATGTGGAGATACCAGAAACCGATGAGAGCAGTGAACAGGAATACTTCCAGCCCCTGTCTAGTGTCGAAAACAAAAGAAAGACAATGGAAAAACAATGGAAAAGCAAAATTCTTGATTCGTACAAGGAAAGCGACTACCCAAGTTTAGGATCCAAGAATCTTCCAGAGGAAATGTCTGTTTTGAGACCCCTGTCGACTTTTTTTTTATCTTTTCACGAATATGCTGTACGACATGTTTGTGAAGGAATCCAATTAAAAAGCATTGCAGGATGATATTAATAAGCCGGTCAACATCACGCGAGATGAAATGGAACAATTTGTCGCTATTTGTTTATTTACATCCCTCATCAAATTGCTTTCCAATCGGCGTTATTGGGAAGACATAAAACGTTTCCTTCATTTCTCGGATAGTAATGAATTTGTGAAGTTTGGTCTACCTGGACACGATAAGCTGTTCAAAATCAGACCACTTCTGAATAAAATAAGGTCCAGACTACTTCTTATTCCAAAAGAACAACACCTTGCATTGGACGAGCCATAAGTGGTTAATTAGGTTACAAAAATCTTGTTCTGAGCGGAATATCCGGTCATCTATGACTTCGACATATTTGCAGGAGAGCAAAGTAACGTAATTCCAGACGGTGCTCCAGATCTGGGTGTTAGCGGGAAAGTTGTGTCACGGTTTACATGTTCCGCACCAAGGCATTTAAGACACAAGGTATTTTTCGACAACTAGTTTAATAACCCAAAACTGCAGGTATACCTATCTAAAATGGGTTCTTTTAGAGAACGGTGAAAGAAAAAAGAGAATGGACGGTGAAACATGCTTGAGAAAGTGGCGAAAATCGATTAGGTCGACGTTTCTATGCTTTCACCATTTGTTGGAAGCAATCTCACAGTGAAAAAAATAAAAAGGAATTCCAAGAAAGAAAAAAAATGCGTTGAGGATTACTGTCCGAAGATAATAGACGAATACAAACAATAAATGGGGAGCGTCGATCTTTTGGATTACATGATCGGCCTGTATGGTAAAAATGGTATCTCAAGTTTTTCTTTCGCTTTTTGGATTTGTGTGTGGACAACGCTTGGATCTTGTGGCGATGACAGAGTAATGTGTACCTACGTACCTCTTTTTTTTTTTTTTGCAACAGCCGAACACCTAAGCAAGGTTGGTAAGGTAAGTAAGAAAAGAGGTCATTCTTCTTCATGCTCGAGCACTCCAACACGCTAAAAGACAAGTAATGACCAACATTAAACTCCAAAATTCCCATCCACGGAGGCAAAAAAAATACAAGGATTGCACAGCGTCGTGAAATCCCACTTAATTCTGTTCATTTGGATTCAACAGACCACATTCCAGAATGGCAACAAACAAGAGCAATGCCAGAATGATTTTCAGTTCGGGTCCTTTATAATGTGCAAGGCGAATCTGTGCCCAAACAAGGACCGATACTGATTTGCTTCATTCCACATATAAATCTTTAAACTTCTTATTGTGATATAATTAATAAAAAATTGTTTCATTTCTAAAATGATGTTTTTTTTTTCAGTTTTATTGCTCACGAGGCCATATATGCCAAAAGTGTTTGTCCTTTTTAAGGTAAGCACATTTTCGATTTTTTTTTTATCTTCTAAACTATTGAAAATAAAAATAAAAAATAAAAAAAATTGTATCGCTAAATCTTAACGCAAATGGTAGAGTGTTAAAACAGAACTAGCAACTGGTAAGGGGATATATTAATAAAATAAATCACAAAAATATGGATATCATCTTTACACTTACCTCTATCTTCACTGTTACCAAATGCATTTTGTTCCATCGTAGATTTATTTTTCAGTAAGAGAATTGAGTTCTCAACGCTCTTCGAATAATCGAGCAACCCTGTTTTTGTCTGCAATGAAAATAACGATCTTATAACACAACCAATTAACTCGATGAAAATATAACCTACCCTTTCGACGTCTTCCATCATGCGGCGAGTTGTTTTGGATGGTTGTTCAACCTTATCTATTTTGTTCCTTATTAGCTTCAAGTCGTCACGGCGATCCTGCAAAATTATTATTTTACAATTACTTTGCACATTCCATACAAATGAACCGATTTCTTAAAAACATGTTCAGTTTTTTTTTTAAAAACTTTCAAGTTCTCAATGAAAATGTGATAATATTTATTGAACCAAATTCGACTATAGGACAAGCTACTTTTAGTTGCGTTATCCAACAGATCCAATCTACAAATTAAATTTAGAAATGCGCCTAATATTTTGAAAAGCCTCTATGGCTTTGTTTACAGGAAAACAAAAATAAAGAGACATGTACGAGTACCTCCTATGATGCAGTGAACTATAGAAGCGTTCCTATTTTTAGAATATCGGTCAGAATCCAAAATGTGTATATACAACAATTTGTGCTCTTAGGAGAAAAGCCAATGTTATTGTTGGTGTTATTTTTAAGAGCACATTGTGGATTCACGCATAACCAGAGAATTTAATTCAATAGCTATTAAACATTTTCTCAATGAAAAGAATTATAGGTCAGGTCAAGATGTATCGTTTAAAATTAACAATAAAAAACATTGTTTACGTGGGTTGTATTTGATGTTAAACAAATTTGTTAAGTGTTTTGAGCATATGGGCTGATTTTATTAAAGTATAAACAAAACAAATATCGCAAATGGGCCAGAAGACTGTTAAAACTAAATAAATCTGTTGGTTTTTTTTTTTGTAAAATCGTTTTAAATGTTATTTTGTGGGCTTTTATTAAACCAAAAGTATTTAAAATATAAATGAAATTTACTGAAATAAAAGCAGTGCCTTATTTATCAAGTAAGAAGAGTTTTAAAAATTAGATTTATAAAATGTTCTCCTAAATGTGAAGCAACAAATGACTTTGACACAATTTTTTTGTTGTGCGACTTAGATTAAAACCAAATAATAACATTCAAATTTAAACGCATTGAATATAAATAATTATTAAAATTAACCCGGCATAAACAAAAATAAATGTTGCTGCCTACTAAATTTGACCTGGCATATGCAGCATGTAATGGCCTTGTTGCTGCCAGAGTGGATTTTTTGAAAGTTCGACACTATCAAATTTCGCTATTTAAGTCCAACAAAGTGATGTTTCTGAGAATGCTAACCGAAAGCACAATTAATATGACAATTAATATTGCAATTAATAAAATTATAATAACAAAGAATTCTAAGTAGAGCGTACGAACATGATTCAAGATGCTCTGCGTACGAAACTTAAGGTTTGCAAGCCAATTTGTTTATTTTTTATTTAATAATTCATCACACGGAAATAATTTACTGCATGCAAATCTCAGGTCATTTCATTAAAGTCTTTCTAATCTATGTGACGACATCGTACCAACATCGGTTTGAATAATGAGCACAATATAGTCGAAGTCCTTGCAATTTCGTTTAAAAAAACCTATCGTTGAGTTTGATTTTGCAACATATTGTCATACGAGAATTTAAATAATTTTTCAAATACGATCTCTCAAGCTGTTAGGATACATAGCGTTATGATTACATCATCCCGAAAAACTATTTCTATCAGACCGTGTTATAATACTTATACAATAATATAACATCCGCGAAAGTTAAAAAGTTGCAAATTTAAAAATGAAATATAACCATCGATCTTTAGGCAATAAAAAGTAGCAAGCAGTGAACTGAATCAAGAGCTTTTTTAAATTAGGGTAGAGTTCAATTTATTGTAATTGATTCTTTAAGCTGTTACAGCTTTGACATATTCGGACAACGGGACACATAGGAATTCCGAGTTTAAAGGGTAAGGGTGTAATCGTAATCGTCAATTTTTTGCGCAAGTCAAATCAAAGTTATTTTCTTATGTGTTTGTGAACAACTTCACTACGAAGACTTTGTGCAGTCAACGTAAAGGCCAAAGATAGCTCAATTTTTATGATATAAGCATTGCTTAAAAACGTCAAAGAATCATTTCTGGTGAAATAGACATTTGCAAGTTTCTTTAAATAGAATTAGAAGAATATTTCGCATAAAAACATTAATAAGTTATTGAAATACATAGGTAAGGGTTGTAGGGGCTTCACGCGATGCGAGTGAATACTAATACCTCTTTAGTTATAACTTCTATAAGGTTAGTGACCTATCTGGCAAGATCATCCGCCTTGCAGTTCCCTGGTATGTCTCTGTGGCCCGGCGCCCATATGAGGTGAATGGCATTCGTGTGCTAATTTCGATTTGAACGAGATAGATACCAGGGATTTGATTATCGCTCGGCTGTCACTGAAGATGTTAATATACTTCGTGGA
This sequence comes from Rhingia rostrata, assembly GCA_949824845.1. Taxonomy (NCBI): domain Eukaryota; kingdom Metazoa; phylum Arthropoda; class Insecta; order Diptera; family Syrphidae; genus Rhingia; species Rhingia rostrata. The sequence continues at coordinate 108,195,942 of OX463756.1, forward strand.
TTTACATTCCTTTTCAGGCAGGACAAGGCTTCTTTAATTGGTAGGATTTTCCGTCCGGAAAGTGCAACAATGATCGGAGGCGGAAAAAATGCCTCCACCCACTCTAGAATCTGTTTTGGACCCTTATATACATGTGAATCGAGTTACTGTCTCTGATCGTATATGACTCCCATTCAAGGCGACTGGCAATGATTGTCCTGAAGTTATGTTTTCTGTAATGTTAAGGTGATTCAGAATCTTTGTGTTTCCAGAAAGGGTGTCCATTGTCACGAGGCTCACAGTCTCACAGCTGAACACGCTGTGGTCTATTTGCCGTAGATTTTTAGGGGCAATATACGTAGGATAGCATAGAGGGCTGTAGAAGGGGTTGTTCTTATAGCTCCGCTAATACAAGTTGATCTTTGAACTTTACCTAGTAGGTTGCCGTTGAAGACCATTTCTTAAGCCATCCACCACTCCGGAGAATGGGTCTAACGATAGACGCGTTCTTGGATTTTGGCTTTCTAGTTCGGTTTGTTATCCACAAACCAAACCCAGGTATTTTGCTGATTCTGTGAACTTGAGACTGACGCCATTAAGTTTTGGAGGGTCAATATGCGGGACTTTGTATTTCCTGCTGAAAAGGACCAATTCGGTTTTTAGGGTTCGCGCCGAGTCAACATCTGGCGGCCCATTTAAAGATTTCAGAGAGACCATTTAGTAATAGTTCTTTAAGGGTATTAAGGTAGGCAATCACTTTGCAATCCTCTATTTTTAGATTTATTAGTAGCTCGTTGAACAATAGATTCTAGAGAAGAGGAGACAGGACGCCCGCTTGTGGGGTGCCAAAGCTAACAGATGCACGTGCGGATGAGACGCCAAGATTTGTGTTAATAGCTGATTTATTAGCACTCCCAAGTAGTATACTCTTCCCGAGTTTTCAATAATGCGCTGTCTCAATAGACTTCCCCTTGCGATTTGCATGTTGGGATTACAGTCTTCTTAGCAGACTTCCCCTTGGAATATGCATGTTGGGATTACAGTCGGTTCTATACTATAACGGAGGTGTAGAACAATTAATCTTGTCAAGGTTTTAAAAGGATAGACTGATCGGACGGAACTCCTTCGGATTTATGTGTATCTTTCCTGCTTTGGGGATAAATACAACGCAAATCGGACCGAAGATTTTTCCAAGAATTTTTCGCTTGTTTCAATTCAAATTTCTCAAGAATGATGTTCACATCACAATGTGTCGCATTGCCAAATACTTTTATGGTAACGAATGTTTCGTTGAGGTCGTTGCCGACCTTGGTGAAACGTCAACAATTCTGCATCGCCATGCTGAACAATCGGACGAGTTTGGGCGGTAAAACAAAACTAGACATGGCTCTGTACCGTCTGTATAAATGCTGTCGTATGCAGCTTTCAAATCGATGAATATATGGTGGGTATTTATTTGGACTTCATGGGTTTCAGATCCGCCGAAATGTGAATAATTTGATTAATTGTGGACCTTCCTCGCCACACAGATAAGGCCCGACCGGCTTTTTGGTAAACGGTTTCAGGCGATCACCTATTACGCAGATAGGATCTTGTAGGCAAGGTGCAGAAGACGTATGCCTCTGCAGTTGGCTCAGTTTGAAAATTTTCAAGCGAAGCTCGGTTTCCATTCTTCAGGATTGCCTTTAATCGACTAAAATTCGAGTATAGGGTTGTAGTCCTAAGAGCTACTGCTTAAAGTGACAACAAATATGTTTTTTTAAATGCTCCACCTCTTACGGAAGTCGAACAGAGATCTTAGAGTAACACTGTCAAGAGAAACAGGAGATCGATGCGTTGTGGCAAAAATATTAACTTTGCACATATAAATGAAGGCAGAAGCTAGGTTTGAGGCTCTAGTTTCTAACAACAAAGCCTACACACGATCGATAGATCTTTTATAAATCTGTGCAACTACTAACTTTTTGACAACGCCTCGACGCGTTTTCAAAAATGAGTCAACAAAAAAGGGGCGTACAGCATATTATGTACCTTGCCTCAGCTAATAATTCTGTCAATGATCCTCGTCGAAAATCAAATGAACCATTAATGTTGGCAGCCAATTCGAGCTAATTCAAAAGTGAACAATTTATTCGAACTGCGCTGTTAATCCCAGTCCTAGACCGTACCAAACGTGAGGGAAGAAATCCGTTGGTGCTTCAATCCTTCGAAAAACCTTTACGTTGATGGACTATTTAGAGTGTTAATTGTTCAGCAACACAAACCTGGAAAAAAAACTTCCACAGGACGTTCAAGATCGGTAGTATATGTAGGGATAAGGGGACCATAGAACATCAAAATATAGTTGTTTTCGTCAGCTTTGAAAAAAAATTGGTGTAACATATTTTGGTGTGACATACTTGGTAACTAGGGACACAATATCAAAATTCCTTTTTTTACCGAATAACTGAGGACCTGCAATACGAATGCCACTTGCCCTGCCGTGCGTCTTGCGGTGCTCAAGTGATGACTGACATTGGGACATTTAGAGTTTCTTTTGTTATCAACAGATTTTTTGAAGGAGGTATTTGGTTCGATATTTATAATATCTATCCTATATTTAACCTATCTTTAGAATAAGCCTTGATTAATTTTAATTCCCACCTCCATTGTCATCTTATAATAGGTATTGACTTATAGATGATCTTTAATTGTGTTAACAAGCATCGACTGTTATCTATTATTCTAGGGCGATTTCTAGTGTTTTATAAAATTCTTTTTTTAGCATTACCATCACGATCATTAGAAACGAACCGTACCACCCATTTTGTATACAAACCTTTCAATTTTAATAACTCTGCGAAATCTGAAATTTTGCACCACAGCAATTGTAGTTAAAATAAGAAAGTAAAAAGTTCCAATGAACAGGGAAGTCCCTAATCTACATAGTTCGAATAGTACTCGTACATCACTAATCATCGTTTCACCTTTTGTTTTACAATTTGGTTTGGTTTCTGAGTCACAAACGCAAGGCTAACTTTTTTTTATAAATTCTACATATATGAGACTTGATTTAACAGAACTAAAATAAATTCATCGTATACTTACATTTATTTCCATGCAACGTTTTTCTAAGTCTTCAAGAGAAAGACGATTTAGTGGTTTTTCTATTAGATCGGTTATTCTTTTCAGTCCTCTGTGTACCAACTCTTTAACGTCAATACCTTTCATGCTAGCCGATGAGTTATTAGGATCCTCTATTTCAATATTTTCTAAACGTGGTTTTGAATCCTGTTCTCGACTGTTCAGTGGCCTTTAAATTTATCATTAAAATATTTAAATTTTACACATAAGTCATACAATTGAACATTTTTGACATACTTAGCTTGTTGAACTTCTCTAAAATTCTCTCTTAAAATTATTTGTGTTCTCATAACGATTTTAGAAAGATTCCCTTGTTTGCCGTGTGTTTCCAGAACAAGTGAATCGCCTTGTGAAATAAGAGTAGCAGCGTCCGGAGCAATAGACATTTTTAAATGTTCAATAGCACTAAAGTAAATCATTATAAAATTATATTGTTACAAATTGATATGATCACAAAATGGTTACCAATGTTTATGATTTCTCTCTTTTTGTTAAATGTTTTTGTATATTTGAAAACAAACTCAAATCAGAATTGTCAATTCAAGAGGTTACATTTTATTTTTTGTAAAAAAGTTTTATTATCCTTCTTCTTGTTATATAGCCTATAAAATAACATGTCCTTATTATTGGCTATGCAGGAGAATGTCTATTTTCTTTTAGGCTCCTCTTCAAGAAAGGAAAAACAGCATCGACAATTCGAAAAAAAAAGCGACAATTTTTGTCTTCCTTGGCTCCGCAATTAGGGGCCGTTTTATTCACTATTGTTCAACTTTCAAAAAACTCCCAAGTTGGCTTATTTCGAAGTTGATTTCAACTCGAGAGTTGAACGGCAAGTTGAAAAATGTTACTGTTTAAAAAAATTTCTTGGGATATTTGTGACTGATGTCAAAAAATTCCTTGGGATATGACTGATGACACATATATGTCAGTCTCAACTTTGGATTTGACTGTTTTTCAAAAGCAGTTACGTTTTCAACAAAAATAAATGAGTGGTGGGTGCAGCTTGATTATTGATGCTAAAAATGGTATAAATAATGTCAAATTTGATTATATGAACGTTTGTTCCGTAATTTATAGGAATCGGTGTCTTTGTGAAAATAAATAATGTATTTCCGTTATTGGGAATAACTGAAAATTCGCTTTAGGTATACTTGGGCCAAAACTAATTATGTGGAATTGTTGCAAACAGCAATAGTAGTACATATATAAATATATAATTGAAATTGAGATTTAAGGGTGAGAGAGATATTACCGTTTCGAATTCGAATCTACGACTCGTTTAATTGATTTTCAACAGCGTTTGTGACATTTAGTAAATTAATTGCAAGGTACCTCATATTTTTGTAGCCCATCACCAATCATTTTTTTTTAAGCCCGACATGTTGAAAATGGGCTGGTCATGCGTGGAGCTCTTTTAGAGAAGGGAACAATAAAAACTGATTTGAAATTTGTACTAATTACTCAAGCCCAATACCTCTAGCTCTAGACACACGTTTAAGCACATACGTAGTGCACGGTTGTGATGGCAGCCACAATGAAATCTGCATTCACCAGTTTATTTTATCCGAGTGTATAACATCGTAAAACGATAAATATTTGCGTCTTTTTATCTTCGCTGCTCGAAGAAGTTATTTTTTTATTAATTGTATTTCAGTTTTAATATATAATACATAATACCATTTTTTTTATATCCGATGCCAATAGTCAACAACTGTATTTCGCGGTGTTGGGAAATCAAAAGTTGACCAATTTGAGTTTTCTAAACTTTTGAATGTCGTTAGTTGAGATAGTCAACTTTTAGCGAATAAAAGCAATTTCTGAAGTTGACAACAGAAATCCCCAAGTTGTGTTCAACTTCGAGTGAATAAAACGGCCCTAACTCTGACGAAGACTTCTGGTCAGAAATCAGAATGAATTATGAAGAACACGAAGAATATTCAAACACAAACTATGCAATGTTATAAACCTGGTAAAGAAAATCCCACATTGAACGATTAAGACTGCCAGACGGGCGACAAATTAAAAGAAATCCTCGACTAATGTAAAAAACGATCTTAACCAATTTGAATTATTCAAAAGGAAACTGTATGTTAAGAACGGAAATGAAATTGAAATGTTGGTTAAGGTATGGATCATAGTAAGATATTTTAAACTTCTTCTACCAAGAGTGCATTTCAATTTATATCTTTTAATATTGGATTTTTAGTCGTTGCTTCTGTGGTATCGTTAAAAATCTATGAATTTGTATTTATTATCTTTTCTTAGAAAATAAGCAAATGTTCCATTTTGAAGGGACACTCTTCAAATGGTGTCTTCATTTAACAAAACTATACGATTTTTTTTATATGATACTTACATTTCACCATCGGTACATGATTCGATTCTTTCCTTTGTCATTTCCAATTTTTTAATCATGTATTTGGCTGTTTTATCAAATTCTTGAACTCTTTGTTCCAAAGAGTTAGAATTCGAATAATTGGAGAGTACATTTTTTTCGTTTTTGGGAGATGTGAAACTTGCATTTATATCATCTACTTCCGGTGACGATGGTAGCATTTTACTAAACATAATATTTGGCTTTTTGGTTAAAGGGGTTTCAATTCGACTCTAAAAAAGAGAAAAAAAAAAACAGAAATATTTATATTTTTTATTTGATATACATTTATGGTATGTAATAAAATGATTTTACTTAATATATTATCTATTACCGTATCACTATCCGAATCAATTCCTGGTGCCATTTCAAACGAAAATCTTGGTATATCCTCATCTTCGGAAAACACAAGTGGTTCCTGTTCATAACTAACCTCATTGTCATATTTATAATAACTATCACGCTCAGGCAAATCAATCAACTTCTTTTTCACATGCGGGAGTAGTCTAGTTTTCTTTTGCTTTCTCACTACTTGTGGATCATCGTCGGCTTCTTCTTCGGAATCCCTTAAAATGTCTCTTTCGCTTTCGATACGCTTGCGTTTTTCTTCGAATGAAATTCGTTGTTTTTCAACTTTTAAAATTGGTGATGTTGGATTCGATCTCATTTCCACATTATCCTCGACGGAAATCGACTTTTCTTTTTCTTTTTTTTGGTCATCTTCAATACGCATCGATGAATCGGAATCTTCGGAAAGATCTACTATTTGCACCATCTCAACATATTCGGGTACAAACGGATCAACACTTTCTAAAATGTTTACCGTATCGACAATTTCCCCAACATTTGGCTCAATGGTTTCTGTTGCTATATCAATGTTTTGAACAGACATTTTGTCATTTCGTAAATTTTTTTCAATAACTTCAACAACTGCGACCGATTGTTGTTGCTGATTAGAAATTGTTCCTACATTCTTCGATGAGTTTGTTGTTGCTTTCTCGTTAGAATGGGTCTTGTTTTTACTGTTCAAGGATATCTCAGAAAATAAAGAACTAGATTCAGCTAACCGAAATGTTTGTGGCGGTAGAAGATCTGGAAGAACTTTTAAATCGGCATCTTCTTTAAATGTCTCATCTGTAGGTAGATGTGTATTTGTTGGAACATTCACGGCTTCATTTGACGATGGGGTCCTAGCACGCCTCTGACGAACTGTATTGCTGACAATAACAATTTCTGTATCAGTTTCGTCCGTTGGAGATTTACTATACATTGCATTGGCTTCCTATAGCAAAATCAGACTTTAACAATGTATCCCATAAAATAGTCTATGTACAACCAACAAAGTGCGTTTACAAGAAATAAGCGGTATGATAGTGAGTTTGTTTTTATTCAACAGCAAGGGGCTGTTTTAATTTACAATGACATGTGCACAAATTAAGCGTAAGATATTTATATTTTGAAAATTTGTTCCAGCCTATTTAAAGCCCCATATCCACCATTAAAAGTTTATATTTTACATATTTTCCAGTATACTTGTGTTCTCCGATTAAATTTAAAGTTGTTATGTATTTGTTTAATGTATTGTGAATAGGGACCAAATAAGTGTGATCTTATACCAAATATTTTCAATAACACCAGCAAAATGATCGGTACTATTTAATGTTAGTTACAATGTTAACATTCCCTGTATACAGTAACCAAAAAATGAACTTAATATAGCAATGAACAAAAAAATGAAAGTGTTAAGAATCGTATGAAATATCAACATAATAAAAAAAATTATATGGGTGCTTAAGTGGCTCATGCTTGTCGTGGATTATTTACTGTAATGTAATTCAATATTTTGTATGAGTAAATATCGGGTATTTCACAAGTCGACATCTTATTCCCTCCCTCACCATATTTGCTGAGCGATTTGTCGCGGCAGCATGACTTATTCGGATGCAATTATTAGGATCTTCTCAAGGTCGACAGGTTGAAGTTGTATAGCAAGCCGTAACCAATTACTAGTGAACATAATAAAGGTTCTCGAACCGACAATCCGACAAAGCAATGTATGACCCACAAATATAAGCAATTCTGTTATGAAGCACTCAAAAGCGTCCAAATAAAGAATTTTGCTGCTACCGATTAGGGAAAACCGAAGAGGAAGCGTGCAATCGAACAATTTGGAGAAGCGGATTTGCGGGGAAACTGTGATATGGCGTGCAGGATTCTTCTGCTAAAAAGCGGGCACTTTACAATAAAAATCCTCAAGTGTTAAACCCTAGCTTTGCACTTACAACTGGGCAATTACAACTCAATGGGAAAATCATCTGGGCTGCGCTTAACATTTAAAATGTAGGATATGTGATTTAGGCTAATGGTGTGATTGAATTTGGGGGATGTCAGAGCTCGTGGCAGAATGTTCTAAGATAACAAAAACAAAATAAAACTAAACTAAACGATCATTACAGTAGATTGGCAAGTGTCAATGTACTACTCCAATTAGGGAAATACAAAAAAGACAGGGGACTCCTTCCTAACAACATTCGTAAACAACAGTAAGTGTCTGTTTGAGGATTTTGTGTAATAGTAATAGGATACTATGAAATTTTCCACCATAGGAGCTGGATTAGTAGGATAGGTTAGACTAGAGTGGCTGACAACGTATGTAACCTTAAACCAGTTTTTGGTCCATTGTGCTACCACATGGATTTCATCCATTCTCCTTGGTACCTGTGAGAAAACCAATCTGAGCTATTAATGAAACAGAGGAGACTTCTTACTTCCGTTTTTTGAGAGAAGTAATGTGAAGCTTCCTTTTTTTTATAGGGCCTGGCAGTTACAAAAAGGAAGTATTGTTTCAGCTCCTACAGAAGTCGTTTGAATGAAGGCTAACCTTTCTGCGTGTCTACCTATTAGACAGTGTCCATTGATGACAAAAATGTTGGCGCTAATGTGCGGTCTAGTAAGCGAAGTCAGTCCCTTGGATCTTCTTAAATCAATGTCATTATGGCACACAGCATAGGTGAATGTTAAACTGCTCTGACATCGGTTGCAAAGATGAGCGACAATCTAGGGTTGTCTTTGAGTTTGTTGAGACTGATTCCAGGGATTTGATGGAATAGTAACGATGAAAACAAAAAAGGCGTCAACATTTTAAATTACTTCTTCCATAATTGGTGTGTGCGATGTTACATTTTTGCCACAAGTATAAGGACCATCGTTTAATTGACGACAATGGCTCTAACCTTCCGGAGTACGACAAATTTTCGCAGGTGGTTGATTAATCGTTCGATTGTCATGTACAAATCACAAAATATACCTTTCAGGTTTGGGGTTGTGCTTTAAAACCAAATTCGGCAAACATAAGCATTATGTGTACACGCTCCGACGGAAGAAAAATATGTCATTGCTAATGATTGTATCTACGAGCTCCTGGAACAGAAGTGAGAGATTTCAAGCAGAAAAATCGTTGTCAGTTTTATTGGCAAAAACACAGCCTACACGTTCGGCAACGGAATTATTATTAATTTATTTGTCTACAAAATGCTGCTATAGCCGGCGAAAAATAGTCAAGGAAAATTACTTTACACATTCCCAGGTACCCAGTATTTTTGATATCCGAACATTCCGTTTAAACAATCCAAGACAGCAAATGGGAATTACTTTGAAAACATTTAATTTTGAATGATAGCAATTGCAAGAAACCGCCCAATCCTTTTCTGAACGGCGATCCTTAAGCTATTGGTAAACACCATACAACGAAAATCTATTGTCAAAGACCAACAATGTCAGCCGCAACTAGATTTCTCCGCCAACCACCAATAAAACCCTGGTTAAGCGAAGACCGTTCACAAACAGATCTTATTAGTGAGTTTTTAGAAAGAAAAGGAAACAACTGATCAAATTTTCACACAAAGTCTCATAGACTATTTAAAAAAAAATTGAGATGGAGAGTTGTCGCTGCTCCATCAGGATCATCAACGACATTACAAAAACATTCGATACAAAATTAAATGTAGGACTTCATTAACATCGGTCTTTGGAGGGGTGTGTAAAAGCAGGTCGACAGTAAACTGAAAGACGATTTTAAACCTTTGTGATACCATTTGATACCGAAATAATATCCTCAATAGATATTATATAAAAATGAGTTTTTTTTTCAAGTAAACGCATTGTCACTTGTACATATATAAGCAACATTTCTCTACACATTTGGGTAAGGGTTGGACAAGAGACTAACAAAATATGGAAGCATATTTAATAGAAGCACACAAAACCGTAAACAGACAAAGACAAAAAGTATAGACACATAAGTAAATATACAAACACATTGATTTAAACGAACAAAACATTAATTAATACCGACATAGATATAAAACAGAAATGACAACAAACTTACTCCAATAATTCCCGTTACTTGACGATGCAATTCTTCAACGCTAGGACATGATATATTTATTTCATTTAAGTCATTTTCCATTTTTCTGGAAACAAAAAAAAAATTAGTACCTAAGATATATACACATAGCTATGTTACAGACTTTAAAGTGTCAACTGATATGTTATCAAGATTTTGCAAGGTAGTCTTCATTTCGGATAATCGCCTAATAGAATCAGCATTCGACAATTTCATGAGCTCATCTTTCAGATTATTAATTTTTTGTCTTACATCTTCAAGATAAATTTGGTCACATGATTTCTTGTACTCATTGTAAATGTCTTCACATTTTTGCAAGACTTCTTCCAATAATTGAAATTTTTTATTTTTTTCACTTATGTCTTGTATGGTTTCTATAGTGCGAAGTGTATTCTCTGCGACTTCAAAGCATTCGTTAAGCTGCCGTGTGAGGTTTAAAAGACTCTCAAGGAATAGTTTTGATTGTGTCACATTTTCTCCAAGAGCATTATATAGGTGCTTAAGTGCATCTATTCGCTGCGTTAGTTGCTTTGGCGATTTCGTGAACTTGTCCTCGCAAACTTTTCGCCCCGTTTTTATTGTATTCTCTACCTCTCCTTTAACTTCAGACAGGGTTCGATATATTTTCTGAAAATGACAGTGTTTTGTTTGAATCGTAATATTATTGTGCAGTTTAAATGAAATTGATTTACCAAACAGTTTTGATACTGCAATTGAACTGTAGCTGGTCCAGCGGTTGCGACATCTAAAACTAATGTGGAGCGCTCGACGTTTCGTAGCTCAGCAACAGCTCGGTTTAAACGAGATTCATATGCAGGTTGTGGGGCTGTGCATTTTCTAAGCTTAGTTTGACATGCTTTGAAGCGGGCCTATTTGGGTAAGTAAAAGTTTTCCATAATAGTATTCCATACAAACAGAAATAAGTTTGCATTGATTTTACCTCTAGTAAATTTAATTGTTCCTGTAGGCGATTTGCGGCTTCAATTTTCTTATTTTTTGTATGAGTACAAATCAGTTCTCGCACTTCAGTAAGATTTTCCTCATTCTTTTCAAAGTCTCTTAAGAGTCGCTGTAGATAAATAAATTTCATGAGTTGATCTTAAATTAAACATTACCAATAATACCTGGAAATCATCTGGCAAATCTTCTATTGTGACATCATTCTCTAAATGTTCTGTTAGGATTTCATCTACTTTTGTAAGCCAACTCTCGAATTGTATGACACATTTTTCTGATTTCTCAGCCTCAGAAACTTCAAGTTCTAGTAATTCAGTTCGCTGTTTTGCCTACAAAATAAACGTACGAATTGTTGTTAAGTTATGTTTTAAGATGTGCGCTCTGAATTCCCTTTTAGTGATGCATCACAGGAAAAAGAAAAGGTTGCTTTTAAATATCTGTAATCTTTTGATATAGTAAAATAGACAGAAATCAAAAGAGGTAGGAAGAAGTATTTGGAAGCGGATTAAATCTTCAAATAGCTCTAAGATTCTTGGATTCCCAATCAGATGGTAGACGCAAAAACATGTATTTTTAAAATCCGACCTCAACCGACTTGTAGTCCGGAGCTGAAGTCATATAGGTAATTACCAACCTAACTATGGATGCCCAGGTATCTTGAAAGAAAGCCCCGAAATGGTATTATTTTACTCTTGAAATAAAAGCGTGTCAGTAAAATGGAGACACTAATTATAATAAGACGACTTATGTAACAAAGAAAAGTGGCTTTTAAATACCTGAAATGGTGCAGTACAATCGCACGAAGAGGAAATGTAAAAGACAGGAGACTGACCTGAAGAAAAAATTGAAGAACGCTATATAAAAGCAAAAATGTTCCATTTGCTTCATTGCTAATAAAGAGTCCATTTGGTGAGAATTTTATAATTGACCATAATCAGTAATTACCATAAACAGATTCTCGCACTCGTGTCGAATGTTGTTATTGAGGGCTTCTAGGGTCTTGGGCTTGTTCACGTAAACACTGGACTTAAAAAAACCCAACAAAAAAAGTCTGGAACGGTTAAATCGTGCATATCGGCAAAACGAAAGATGAGGCGACACGGAAACGCCGTGTTTCGTTGTTGTTGGAACCACATGTCCTCCAGTCCTAATTCGTCCAATTGCGGCAGAAAAAAAACTCGGTTAACATGGCCCTATAGCGAGCAACGTCCACTCCGTCCACTGTTGTTTGCTTGACCAGCGGTTTTTTGAAAAAAAAAATGGCCCGATGACTCCTCCAGCGTGATCAGCGCACCATGCAGTAACTTGGAGCAGGTGTAATAACTCCTCGTGTTTTACTCGTGGATTTTCGGTGCCCCAGAAGCAATATTTTTGCTTGTTCACGTACCCGCTGAGGTGAAAATGAAGGTCATCGTTTATTACGATTTTGATCGAAAAATCGTCCACTTCGTCCTCGAGATTGAGGATGGCTTGGGCGTAGGTTACACGCGTTTGGTGGTCGACAGGCAGCAGCTAATGCACGAACTGGACTTTTTACGGGGACATGCGTAAGCCTTTGACCAAAATTCGCCTTAGGGAAGACCGGCTGATGGCTAATTGCGAGGCACGGCGGCGTCTGGTCGATGTTTCCGGCGACAGCTCGACATCCTCGGTAACAGGTAACATCATCGGCCACTCTTGGCAACGTCTCGTGTGATTCCATACTCTTCATGGTTGGTGACCAAATGGCGCAGGGTTTGCGTAGTCGGTGTCGGACGGCCGGGGAATCGGGGACAGAATTCGCGCTGCGTCAACACTACAGACGAATTGTTACGCAAAAAAATAAACACCTAGGATATTGGAGTTCTATGGTGTCGTCGACGGTAGTCATGCGATTCTCAGCATCCCACCCGTAGACTTGAATGCTAAAATATTGGTTGCAGCAAATTAACACTGGAGAAAACATCGAAATTTTGTTCAAAATAATAATTTCATGTTTGACGAAAAAATAGTTAAACTCACAACACGTATTAGGTAGTTAAATGGCTTCTTTACCGCTTTCACGGACTGAACACTAAGATTTCACTTCGAACCATTTCAATTATCTTACAAGGCAAAGTTCTTGAAATACTTATATCTCCATATCCTCGGACAACAATGTTTATATGTGAAATCTTAACAAATACGCCTATAAGGATCGACCATATACGAGGAAGATATACACAATTAAGGTATTTTTAAAATGTTTCATTTTGTTATCATTTCACGAAATGTTTCTTTCTAATTATGTCTGTAATAATACATAAATAGAGAACGCACCACGCCAGATTTTAGTCGTGACCAAGTTCCAGTGAGAGATATACCCAAGGTGTTTCGCAATATGACTTCTAGGAAGTCATTCTATAGGGTGTTTTTTTTAGAGGTTGGTGTTTCGAATAGAACCAAAACTGACATTTTGTGGTCAAATCGGGCAACTCTAATATCATTTATTTTTAGTTTGTTGTGCCATTTCATCATGAACGTCGCACCGAAAAAACAATTACTGTAGAGCAAAGTGTTGAAGAGGACCCGATTGAATCGATTCGCCACCGCGCACAGCAATTGGAGCTTTGTCCGTCAACTTTATGGAAGATTTTGCGCAAAGATCTTGACTTATGACCTTACAAGATCCAGCTTGTGCAAGAATTAAAGCCGCGAGACCATGCAATGCGTCGTGATTTTGTTGTATGGGCAGAAAATAAGATTGATCTCAAAATTGTGTTCTGTGTTGAGGCTCATTTTTGGTTGAATGACTGTGTCAACAAGAAAAATTGCCGCATTTGGAGTGAAAAGAATCCATATGAGAACCTTGAGACGCCATTAGATCAAGAAAAACTGACTGTTTGGTGTGCTCTTTGGGCTGGTGGGGTCATTGGGCCATACTTCTTCCGAAATGATACTTGAGAGTCAGTTACAGTTAATGGAGACCGGTATAGAGCCATGATAACCGACTATTTTGTTCCCGAATTGGATGGCATGAATGTGGATGAGATTTGGTTCCAACAAGACGGCGCTACATGCCACACAGCGCACGTCACAATCGATTTATTGAAGGAAACATTTGATGAGCGCATAATTTCTCGGAATGGACTTGTAATTGACCACCAAGATCGTGTGATTTGACACCATTGGATTATTTTCTTTGGGGACATGTGAAGTCGCTCGTCTACGCCAACAAACCAAAAACGTTAGGGGACTTGGAAGCCAACATTCGTGGCATTATTGCCGACATACGGCCCCAAATTCTAGAAAAAGTGGCTGAAAATTGGACCTTTAGACTTGGCTTTATTCGAATAGAAAATTCGACGTAATCAATTCGTTATTTCATAAAACACAATCCGAAGCTTTAAAAAAATCATGCAAAAGTACTGGCATGCTGAGTAAAAACCATATTAATTCATTTGTAAGCAGGCTATAATTGAAAACCCCAAGTTTTCACAAATAACGCGGTCATCAAAAATCCGTTCGAATCCTGTACATCCAAAATTAAATGTACAAACATATGCCCAAGCTAAATAAAGATAAAAAAAAGTCCCACCTGACCCAATTACAAACGTGTTTTCGATTATTCTTTCAAAACTTGAGGAACAAAGTAAAACAAATAAACTTATTTTTTCACAGGCTAGTTAAGCTCGAAAATAGTATTCGCAACAAACGTACCCCACCTTCGACATGAATAGATTTCTTAAAATTCTTACGTGGAATACCAATGGCCTTTTGGCAAAAACTTGGATAACTTTAATTGTATATGCATGAACAAAATATCGACATCTGTTTAATATCCGAAACTCACGCAAAGAGTAATTCGAACTTAAAGATAAAAGGTTACCTCGGCTATACATCAATCAAACAAGGCTAGAGGTTCATCACTTTAGGTAAAAGAGTGTATTGAACATTCGATTGATCTTAAATAAGAAATCGAAACAATGCATATTAGCTATATACAAGTCAGAAGCAGACAATCCTTTCTGAAGATATCTTCTGTTTACTGCCCACCACGATGCTTAATTCCCTTGGACAGCGTTTTGTCTTTGGAGGGAACTTTAATGCAAAACATATATTCTGGAAATCTAGACGCATATCACAGAAAGGTAGGGTGCTTTATGATGTAGGTAGAAAGTACAATAACGAATTTCATTCTACGGGTAAACAAACTTACTGGCCAATTGATGTTACAAAAGTACCGGATTCGTTCGATTTTTCCATAGTAAAAGGTGTGCCGTACAATTAAATCAAAGTTGAAGAATGCTTTGATCTTTGCTCTGATCATTCTTCGGTCATTCTAACAACGAGCGAGTCAATCATTAGAAGTGAAAACCCACCCAGCCTAACAAACGGGAAAACCAACTGGGAAGTCTTTAAAAACGATACTGAAAGTAATATTCGACTGGGTGTATCGCTTAGATCCCCATTGGAACTTGAAGTCTCAACCGCGACTTTATCGATACCAAAAAGCAGCATGGAATTATACTCGTTAACATAGTTACTATAGTAAGTAAATAAAAGATAAAAGCTCGAAAAAGATGGCACCAAACAGATAAAACACATCTCTATCGGTTGAGTAACATGGTATCAAATTCGATTAAAATTTTTAAAAACCATGCAGTAGAAACTTATCTGCAAAAGAATGGAATTATTCACTTTGAAAATCAATTAAAGTCATAAAACGGCCAAAAACGCTGTGCCACTAATTAGAGTCACTCAAGACGTTTGGGCAAAAAGCGATAAGGAAAAAGCAGACGTTTTTGCCGCACATCTTGAGGAAACATTTGAACCATTTGATGGTCAAGAAAACATTACTTTGTTCGAGACTTCAGCCGATAATGATATAGTTAAATACGCAAGTATTGCCGAGCTTAAACGGCAAATACAGAAACTAAAGCCTAAAAAGCGCTGGGTTATGACCTGATTACAGGAGAACTTCTTAAAATGTTGCCTCGTAAAGCGTTAACTAAACTCCAACTACATTGTAAATACAGAAATTAGATTAAAATACATACCAAGTAATTATGGTTCTCCAACCATGAAAATCATCGAATGAAATAAAATCTTACAGACCTATTTCTCTTCTTCCGAAGTTCCAAGAGTTTTTGAAAGGATATTACTCAGTCGCTAACACCCTTTTGCCTGAACATCAATTTAGGTTTAGAAGTAAACATTCGACCCAAATTTGAGAAAGCTTTAGAAGAAAAGAAAATTTTCTCAACCGTATTTCTTGGCGCGTCGCGAACTAAGACAAGTTCTGTATGAAAAATTATATAAAATCCTCGTGTAGTATAGACTCTTCCGTGTGAAAATCTGAACGAATATTCGGAGTTCAAAGAAATGTTAGCAGGAGTACCCCAAGTAAGCGTCCTTGTACCTCCAATTTACAATTGATATCCCACAAACGAACGATACAATAGTTGCCACGTTTGCTGACGAAACAGCTTTTCGTATAAACGGACAAACAATTTGCCAGTATTTCTCAATAAGGTACGCGAAATATCTCGGAATGACACTCGATGCAAAATTAAAATGGAAGTAGCATTTAACTTAAAAATAAATACAGAGAACTGTACTGGTTACTCGGAAAATATGCGAACCTTATCCTTGATAACAAGCTGCTTTTATACAAGCAAGTGCTAAAGCCGGTGTGGACATATGGTATAGAGCTGTGGGGTTGTACCAGTGAAACGAATCTAAATATTTCACAAAATGTTTAAAACAAAATATATAGATCATTTGTCAATGCGCCGTGGTATATAAGGAATGAAGATCTACGCAGAGATCTGAGTATTCTCGCGGTTAAAGATGAAACGAAAAATTTTGCACAAAAACATAAAAAACGCGTATTTTTGGGCACGTTAACACAATGGTCCTCCAAATTCTTGACGAAACAAATTTATTGCGACGTCTTCAAAGAACTAAGCCCTTAGATTTGACCCGATAGTAACAAACATCGCTATAAATTGCGGAAAAAGCAGGAACTCTCAAAGGAAAGTTACCTGCCAAACATTCATTACTCATGATAAAAAAATTGCTAGATAAGTCGCATACTTAGTTGCAATACAAATACAAAAAGGGTGGTGGTTTTAGTGTCTTTTGAGATTTCCACCAGCCCCCGGAAAAAAACTTGTATGTATTACCTTTTGTTGCAGGTGAGTCCAACGGATAACTATTGAATCGACTTCACTCTTTATTGTATCTGCCATAAATTCATGCTCAATCAAATCAGCTCCAATCTCTTGAATTTTTTCTAACCAATCGTCAGAGTGACTGCGTATGTTGTTTTCTAAATCCTTACAAACGAAGGTAAAAAAAAACGCTTTAGCTACATGTAAAAACGAATGAAAAACAATTTAACTTACATCTAACTCCTCAATTATTTCTTCCGCATCCGCATTCTCCGGGGTTCGTCTTATTTTCTTCTCCAACTTATCTAGATAGCCTGATTCTGAAACAATCAACTTTTTAAATTCACCCAACTGACTGGAGATGTGCTCTAGCAATGCTGTGCTCTTATAAACTAAAGAAGTAACTTCCGTCCAGCGAGCATTTAAACGAGTGAATTTAATTGCCAAGTTGCCGTACTTTGAATCCGAACCCTTTTGAGCAGGAAACAGCTCATCAATTTGTAGTAGAATCTCACCACCATTTTCATTTAGGTCGCGGAAATTAATCGTCTCCCTTTCACATGTCTCCTTAAGAATTTGGTATTTGGATTTAATTTGAAACAATTCGTTCGAATTGGAAATTTCTGAAATTTTATTTTTAGGAGTGTTCATTTCCAAATCGTTTAACCACAACTCGGTATGATGAACTCTCTGTAGGATTTCATCTATTCTTGTTATGATTTGGTGGCGTCGCTTGCAGTTCTTCTGATATAAATCTAAGACTTTCGTGTAGAGCTCGTTGAGTTTTGCAATTTCTAATAATATATATTCTCGAAAGTCATCCTCGGAATCTTTAATGAGAATTTCGCTAAAATTTTTTGCACTAATGACATCAATTTCGGTTTTTCGCAGCTCCATTGCATAGCGATCGTAATCATCTCCTTGGTCGTCATTTGATATTAGACTCTCTCCTAACTGACAGACATCGTCTCTCTCCAAACTTCCTTTAAGTTCCTGAAGGATAGAGGAAATAGTTTCGTATTCAACATGAAAGTGGTTGAAATTTTCAATAAAAGTATTTTGTTTGATTATCCGCTCGTTTAGTTGATTAGGCATTTTGCACCAACTTTCGTCTAAGTCACTGGGCAAAGTTCCTGGGTAATGTTTTTGTATACATTCAAAGATTTGGTGAAGATTTTTACCAATATCTTTTAATTCATTAAGTTCACTGAGATTTTGATTCATTCTTTCCAAATCCGACATAATGGCTTGCGAGCGATCAACTTCATCGACAAACTTCTGTAGTTCGTTGAGTTTTTCGTCTGTGCTTTCTTCAAACTCTCCTTTTTCTTCTATTAGAGAAGATATTGCCATTTTCATGTCCTCCCAACTGTCATAGAAAAGTTCAAAGTCTTTCTTCCACTCGGCGAAAGTGTTATCCAAAGCAAACGTTGTGTTTTTAGATGTGGCTATCTCTGAAGATAACGACTCCATATCCTTTAAACGGTTTTCCAAATCACTTTTACTCGCCGTATTAGCATGCTGTTTGTACCAATCTCTAGAGTCAGCTAGAACCAGTTTAAATCCAGTCAAGCTGTTGTAAAACTTTTCCTTTTCCAGCATTTTCTCATTGGCATGGAGCAATGTTTTTATTCTAGAAAGTAAGGCATTCAAACGATTGTTTATTTGATCAACATTTTTAGACTCTTGCTTAAGGTTTTGGTTATTGTTTTCATTTCGACACATTTGCAAAAGTTCTTCCAATTCGGTCAGAGATATCTTCTGATTGTCAACTTCCTTTTCCAAAGAATTTAATGAGTCAATCTGATATCGTATACTTCGACGCTGAAGACTGGATATTCGCTCCTCACAGTTGTTTAGGAAAGATAAGAGCTCTAAGATTTTGCCCTCTAAGAGGTGAAGATTTTTCGTGTCGTTTACCTTTCGTTTTCTGTTCATTTGGTATGTTGATTCACCAAAAGCGGCGTCATCTACATTTGGTTCGCTACTACTTTCAGCATTATCATCTATGCTTTCTTCCCCAAATTTAATTATGGTCTGAAAATCTGTCCAACCCTTTGGCTTCTGTACATGGCTCTCATCAGCATTCAATGAAAATTGAAAACCCATAGATTCGATTCGAGCCGATTGCACTTCTAAAATTTGTCGCAATGCATCTAGACGATCTTGGAAATTCTCTAGTTGTTCAAAAAGCTCATTACAACTTTCATCTTGGTCCTGCATAGAAGATTGAAACATTTGTCTTAAGTCAATTAAGTAACGCTCTAGCTCCATCAAATCCTGTTCGCAGTATTTTAAATCATTCATTCGTTTTGTTATCATTCCAAGTTCGGTAAGCTCTTTGCATTCCATGGTCTTTAAATCATTTTCTCTTGTATCTATCCACCTATAGATTACTTTATATTGATGAAGTTTTTCATTCTGCATTTCACTCCATTTTATTACATGCGACCATCGTTCCCCCAACGCTGATAATTTATCTTCCAGGTCGTTGAAATTTCCTGATTCGTCATTAACAATAACAACCATATTGCTGACACTGTCCACTAAAAACTGTTGACATCTTAGGTCATCTTTTAATACATCTAATTCCTTGAGCTGTTGTTCAACCTCTTTGAGTCCAGGACCAATATTCGACATGTGTGATATTCTATCCTCTGCACTAGTCAGAAAGCTACGAAGTTTGTCAATTTGCTTCTTCTGAAACTGAGCCAAGCGTAAGTGAATTTTCGATTGTACATCTAAGGCTCGCAGACGTAACGTTTCCCAACGCTCATTCAGCAAAACCATTTGCTGGCGTATTTCGTGTTGATCTTCCACGGTTAAACCTGATGTTTTTTGAGATTCACTTATTAGGTTTGAACCTTCTTCAAGAGCCTCACCAACATACTGCTGATGTTCAATTAATTTCAACATGAAATGCTCATTTTCGTGAAAATGAATTTTTGCCGTCTGAAAATCTTCGGGATCGGAAATATCTTTCGAAAGAGTTTGTTCGTCTTCGAGAAGGAGTGTTAAAACAGCTTCCAATGCCGCTTGATAGCTACTTATCTCTATGGATGCATTTGTAGCGGTAGATAATGGACGTGATGTTCCCTCAAATCGCAGAAACTCTAATGGAAGCCCTCTAGGATTATTCATCTGCTGTTGGGGTGTCGTTATAGCTGTAGCCATATTTATATCGGTCATTTCATAAACTTCCTCCGAAGCTTCTAATGGAATTTCGTCCAAATCGGTGACATTTCCAACATGAATATTTCGTTGTGAAATACTGGAAGTCGCTTCCTTTGCAGTTTCATCGAATATTAATACTTGCCCACTACTGTCACATCGTTCCAAAGTCCTCTTCGTTTCCATGGCATGATACAAACACATAACGTACATCTGTATCGACTTATTATCTGGCTTGTTTGTATGCACGTCTTCTGGATCAAGAAGCTGCTCAATATTGAAATATTTAAAAGCAAGATCAAAAGCAGTCTTAAGCCTAGCTAGAGGATGCTTTTTAAATACAGCACTTAAATCCAAATCGGGCAGATGGGCATCAATTATATACAGGAATGCCTTTCCATCTGACCAACTTGATGAAAAGTCATTGATTGCTAATCCATGCGGTTCTGTAAACTGGCGCGCCCATGCCAAAAGAGACTTTTCTACACCATTGCTAGAATGCGACTTTACGATGTTTCGACCATTGAATTCAAGTGCTATAAGCCAGATTAGACCCAGTGTAAGTTTGGGATTACCGGCTACGATATCGTCACTGGATATGTTAACTAATTTCACTCCATGTCCTTGAATTACTTGAATAACTTTATTTATGTTATTTATGTGATGAACACGCATACGCCCTTTCTCCGGTTTCTAAATAGTTAGAAGTTAACAGATGAATAGGCATTCTTGAAAGGTGCATAACGACATGAAATATACTTACGATATGAGATTTTGTTAGGGCTCCAAGCAGTTCCAATAGTTTGTGTCCATCTCTTAAGTCCAGAAAAAGATCATTCACCAATGGACATGCGGTTTTCGTTAAGTGTGAGTTTATCCATTTCGTAAAAGTCTTCTTTTGGATATCCTGGCGTTCATCTATATCGAAAATGAGAAGAGAATATTCATGATTTGAATTAAAGAAATTTGATGAATTACTGGTAGAAAAGTTACTACTATTCATATTATAGGACTTTTCAAAAGACACGCTCCAAATTTGCTATGTTAATGCGCAAATGATTTTAAAGCAAATTCTGTTAAATGCGCTCGGTGATTATATTCGAGTCAACCGATTCGATAACTTATCGGCCAACACCCGAACGTAACCGAAATGTCTGATGGAAACATCGCTGATATACGTGAAAGTGTACCGGATTATCTACTCGTTCATATAAACTAAGCCTTTCTACCAACCATCTTTCTACAACTTAATTTGGTAGATAACATCGACTCGGAATAACACTCCACAACAAAAAAAGAAATACTGTCAAAAAATGTAATGTGGAGGGATTGCAATCGCAAGACACCACAAAGTACTTCGCAGAACGCGAGAGTAATAATTAAATACACTTTTTATACGCCTATGATCAATGGTGATGTGGTTAAATATCAATCAGAGAACACAGATGAAGGTTTAAATGTTTGTTTTTAAAATAAATATATTTATCCTATCATATAAACTATGTAGGCAATTTCCAACCCTATCCTTTGAGAAACACCCATGGCTTTTGTCCACCACCTATGAGAACACGTGCAGCATGGAACTGCTTATATTATAAAGGATTTCAACTGTTCAACTCTCTGCCAAGATTTATATAAGAAGATTCTAATATTCATTCATTTAAAAGATCAATAATTAAATTTGTAAGAAATTAACTTTCAAACGTTTCTAATTTTGTAACCTTTTATGTTATTTACTATATTCATCTTATTTAACTTAATTTATTTAAATGTTAAATCTAATTATTTATATATATATTTTTTAAATTAACTTGTAAATAAATTGTTTATGTATACGGTGCAAAATGTACAGAGATGGTGGCCGATGAACCGAAAGGCCAACGTCATCGCTCAATCCCGTAGTGAATACTGAAGACCCCGTGTCCTAGGGGTATCTAATTAATTGGACCTGGCCCTCCAGATTAGGGGTTTTGCTTTGGGTTACCTACACACCTATGCGAAAAACCATTTGTTCCGAAGCAACCAATAGCCTCGGAGAGGAATGACACTGCTAAATGAAAAAAGGACAACAACGTTCGTGTCTGCACCTGGAATGTGAGAACATTAAACAGGAGAGGTGCAGGCGAGCAACTACGGAAGCCCTAAACAAAGCAGACATTACTGCCACCCAGGAAATACGATGTGGGGTTTAAAAACCCCACTACTACGGATCGTGTTATGGTGGTCAGAAACATCGACTATTTGGATGTGGATTTGCTATAAATTCCAGACTACGCAAGAGGTCTTTGCAAGACATTAGCGAAAGCATTGTAACAATTCGTATCAAGGCCAAACTGGCCAACATAAGCCTTATATGGGCTCACGCCCTGACGGAGGTAAAATATGATTGATATAGGTAGAGATTGCTCCTTGACAAAAATCTATGATCGACTAGCAAAGTACGATGTTGAAATCGTGCTGCGAGTTTTTAACATAAAAAAAAACACAGCCTACACGACAGGTGAAAATGAGAGCTCCCATTGACCTCTATAGGCAGAGAAGAAGGGAAGAACACTGACCTTTCAGAAAGAAGAAAAAAGAGCAAGAAAAGTGCGCGATCGAGGATATGGCGAGGTGACCAGCAACTTTTAACAAAATGTAAAACGCGACAGCCAAACATACGAGGCTTGAACAGAATCCTGTCGAAATGAACAAGGAAATATCGTAGTTAAAACACATTCGTTGATAAAGATATGGAAGACGTCAGACTGTTAAACGGCGATGACGAACAACATTCCGCTGTTAGTTAGAACAAACCATTCAACCTAAGTGAAGTGAGGATAGCAATATCTTAATTTAAGATTGCCCGTAACATCCACCAACTCATAAGCCAAATCTGATCGGATAAAAGTATACCATATCTCAGCCTCGTTTTCCCGATCTACAAAAAAGGAGACCTCTGAACTGCGCTAACTAGAAAGCTATAAGTCTTCTCAACATCGCCTATAAGATCCAATCAGTCGTAATATGTGAACGCCTGAAACCGTTCAAAAACAACTTGATCGGCTCTTATCAGTGTGGTTTTTGCCAGGAAAGTCCACAACTGATCAAATCTTCCAACTTCGACAGATTCTAGAACTAGAACTATACAGAGCCATGTCTAGTTTTTGTATACCGTCTTCTAATGACCTCATTCGATACAAAAAAAGGTTCACCGACACATTCGATACCAAAATAGGATTCAGGCAAAGCGATGCACAATCTTCTAAAAACTAGTGGAATACGCCGACGATATTGACATCATTGGTCGGACTGAACGTGATTTCATATCAACGTTTGCTAGTATAGGGAAGATAGCGGCAAAAATTGGTTTAGCAGTAAATGAGGTGAAGACCAATTATGGATGTTCTGTAAAACCGAATGGATACATAAAACGGATGAATTGGAAGGAACGTCGCAATTGGCAGATATAACATTGAGGTAGTTCGGGACTTTATCTAACTCGGCTCCGCTTATAACTCTGAAACCACCAACTGTTCAGAAATTAAGCGAAAAAGTAATCTTGCCAACCGCTGTTTCTCCGGGCTACGAAGACACTTTAGTAGTAAAGCCCTCACCCTGATCATTCCAGTCGTGATCTCTAAAACATAAACAGTAGACAAATTATCCGAAAAATGTTCGGTTCCGTTTGCGTTGACGGGCTAAAGACCGGGCTAGTTCAAGAGACATGTTGGTTGAGAGCCAGATTCATTCTGGACTGTAGCGCTACTTAAGTAAGTAAGTATATCACAGTTACCTAAGTTGCCATTCATTCAACATCACGCTACAGATTCACATTGTGTAAGCGCTTACGGCTTGGTTTTTAACTTTTGACTTAGCTACAACCGTCAACTACAGATACGCATTCTGGGTGGCCCTGAATAGTAAATATACTTTCTAAAGTCTTCAGACTAAATGAATAAAATGATTCCATTTGTTTACACCCTGCACTACACTTTCGGAACAATATGTTAAACAAAGTTTTATCTACATTTCAAATTCTTAACAAATTCCAGCTCATTGCGTATATATTTTATTACTAGATAAAGCTACCAGCAAGATAAAAGACAGAACAAAAGCATCTATCTACATAGCTATTCATAAAGTATGGTCTTCTTAAAGTAGATCTATGTGCACATTTCAAACAAGTTCTAGGAACACCCCTGAAAATTCAATTGTTTTATCTTACCAATAATAATGGGATTATCCATTTCCAAATATTAATCAGCTGCTTTTAAAAGTCAAAATTCTATGCATATGTTTGTAAATCAAAATATGCACATCATACTTAAACCAAACAATAATATTGGTTTGTTGACTTTTGGTTCTTCACTTTTACTACACACTCTGGAGATGATGAATGGAATGGAGTTCAATCTTATTATTCACCGCACTATTCAAAATTCAACACATGACTTAGCTCACTTATGTATAGTTAACCAACAAATAAAAAAAAATATGTAAAAGTCAACTCAATTAATACTTTAAAGAAATATTTTGTAGCATGAGTAAAATTACATTTTATTGTATTTTTATTTAATGATTTAATAGTTAGTAGCTTGATAAAATATTTGTCTCGATGAATTTTTAGTTATCACGCACATTCAGATTCAACAGGTGAGTTTGGTCTCGGTGCACAGTTTACAACACTTAGTGCTATGAAAAATGGATCTTTAACTAAATTGGCCGTCAAAACACACTCAATTATTTGGAATTTGAGTTTATATTTATAAATTCGAGCAACAGAAATATGTAACTGGTTTTCACAATGCGCCGCTTAAAAAAAACATCTAATCTCGTTCCTCCCATCCCTAATGCACATAATTTATTAATGAAAGATAGTAAATTGGATCGAATTGAAATTTATTGAGTCCCTCTACTCTTTTCCCTATATATGAAAAGGACAAATGTATTTTCATTGCTCTTAATTGCGAACACAAATTTGTTTGTTTATCCTTCTCTAACTCACAATAAACAGTTATTTGAGTTCTGTATCAAAAAGTCCGAAAGGCACAAAGTATTTTATTTAATCCAAGAGTGAGGGAGATATTAAGAAAACATGAAAGGTATTGGGAAATAGGGATTTGTATTTAATCGTGGAGTGAGAAGGAGGTCAAGAAAACAACAAAATAACTGCTTGTTTTACGACCACTCTAGTGTACAGTAAAGAACTAAAGTATGGATTCCAGGGATGTGTCACCATCCCAAAAAAATTGAATAATTGTGAAAAATGGGGTTCTTGGTCTGTGTATTATTTTATTATTACAATTAATATTAATTTGTATTAATTATTATAAACGTGATAAACATACGAAGTTATAAGTGAACTGTCCAAATTTGGATGGGAAATCACTTACTTATTGTTTTTCGGAAATTTAGCAAATTTCTTGAATAACTTCATTCTGGTACGTAAGGAGGTAGTAGGAATATAATTTATATGAAGTTAACGTACGAAAATGTAATAGACGTAGTGGTATCTGCCAAAATGTATTTAATAATTCATTTTGCACGGAAATAATTCAATAATTATGGTGAATGTTCTGAACTAATGAGTTGTAAATTGTGTGTGATTTGTAAGCAAAATCAAAATAGCTAAACGATAAAAGTTAGAGAAAAAGTATTCAAGATCCAAATTTTTCTATGATACTGCCTGGTTTCTTTGCTTTAGTCCATGTACGACGTCTAAACACTATTCGCCCGTTTTTTGATTCTGGATAGGTCCAATTCCATTGCCATGGACATGGAAATGTCATTGAAATTGTGGTAGTTAACGAAACAAGTCAGGCGTGTAGTTTACCCAATTTACTGACCGTAGTTAATCGAGAAGATTACCACACGTAATCTACTCTGCCATCTCCGACTGGATCGATTCTGAGACGATCATACTTTAAGGTATATGCAATAGTTTATAACGTATAAAGATTGAAAAATGTCATTATATGGAAGTGATACTGTAATAATCGCAAATACATAAAATAATGTTATGACGTAGGGCAAACGGAAATATTAATTTGGAATACACAGGAATACGTTTTTATACGATACTAGAAAAGCATTTTTATGGCATATGCACAAATTTTTTAGTGTAAATGCATATTTTTGCTTTTATTTACTTTGATATACTTTTAAGACCATATTATGGGTGTTTTCACAAACTTCGAAAATCTGCGCTAGTCCAGTCGTCTATCTTCTTTGTTGCATTAATGAACACATTCATTTGCAGAACGGGTTCAGGCCTGCTTAATTGCAATTTTAAGTAGTCACCGAATGTTCATAAACGTCAGACAAAAAAATGACCGCGAAAGAAGTTGTGCTCAATCTTAATTGTGAAATAATAACAAAAGAGAAGAACGGATCAACCATTTTAATGTCCTCTACAATGATTTTTTTCTTTTCGCAGAAATTAATTATTTTTCCATTAGAATTATTTTATGATTTACAAGCTTAATTTCCACAACATTCCACAGTGCAGCTTATTCTTCCCTTAAAAACAGATAAATGTTATTGTAAAGACACAATTTATTAAGAAATTATCAATAAAACTTTTATTTTCGCAATTAAAATTTGTTTTCTTTATCTCCTGCGCTTTCTGCAGTCAAACAAATATGGATGCACAATCTGCCAGATGCTGATGACACTTATGACGTTAATGGACATATCTTCTGCACTTCATCTGGGTCTGTTTTATCAAAAATCTGACTTTTTATGAACACGTCTAACGCAGATCATAGTTAGGCAGACGTTTATGGAAACACCCAAGGCATATGGTTGCATTTTTAGGCCACATTTTAGCATATTTGTAATTTTTTTTAATAATTTTTTCTTATTTTTAGTTTTTCATCAACTAATTGTGTGAAAAAAAAAGTTATTTGCGGAAGTGTATAGAACCCATTAAAACCTACACCCTTTTGTATTAGAATTGCGACTTACCTAGCAATTTTTTATCACGAGTACTGAATGTTTGACAGGTAACATTCCTGTGAGAGTTCCTGCTTTTTCGGCAATTTATAGCGCGGTTTGTTAATATCGAACCAAATCTAGGGGCTTAGTTCTTTGAAGACTCCGCAATAAATTTGTTCCAATAAACGTTTTTTTTATGTTTGCGTGCAAAATTTTTCGTGTCATCTTTAACAGTTTCATCATTCCTTATATATTAAGGGGAATTGACGAATGATCTTAACATGTTGTTTTCAAAAGTTTGTAAAATATTGAGATTCGTTTCACTGGTACAACCCCATAGTTGTATACCATATGTACAGTACAGTTCTCTGTATTTATTTCAATATGTGGCTGCCTATATACACAGCTGTGCAAGTAAACACTTTGATCATTTGGATATTATGACAATTCATACTTAATTCAAATATTTTAACCAAAATTAACTCATGTTCATCGGCTCTATAGAATTTGCAAATCATATGAGAAACATTTTCTAAAATCAATCTCCTGATTGCGAGTACAAAAATAAGTATTTTTGAATGCTTTTTCAAGAGTATGAAATCTTAAGGAATTTGACCCAGATCAACCCCTTTCTCCGCAACAAGTAACAGCTCGTCGGGGAATCTGGATAGAAGCAGTTTCACACTATGCAGAAAATTATGAAAAAGTTGTTAAAATGTTCATTCATTCGATTGAAGAGAATTCAGCTGCAGTCAAAACTGCCAAAGAATTACTTGAACGAGGTAATTAAAAAACTGACAATTTGAGAACAAATTTTTTTTCATTTATTGCAATAAATATTAAAATTATTTAACTAAGTTGTTACTTATTCAGTTGTGTTTCCTCAAACTGTATAAAATTATATGAGAAGGCTACAAGCGGATCGTTTAATACATTATCCGATCCCATCCTTAAAATTAAATATAGAAAATTGAATTATGTTACAACATATTATTCAGACAGTTTATACAAAATTCATATGGTTCGACAATAAACCATGGTTTTCTCCTGCTTATGGTATGGCGTAAGGTACACAAATGATTTTTGTAGAAAAACGCTTTCAAAAAGTCGTCGTGGGCTTAAATAAAATATAGGCGAAATGTTTATATTATCATAACCAATGATTCTGCATCAAAACTTTTTTCGAATATATTAATATTTGACCGAAAAACGTGTTTTACTGAAAATCGGATAAGAACAGACGGACGGACGGACAGACATGGGTAGATAAACTTAGCTAGCGAATCTGAGTCGATCCATAAACTTTTAGGTATATCCAGCGAAATTATTTCTCTATGTTACAAACTTAATATCAAAACTAATACACTCCTATGGGATAGGGTATACTTTTGATAAAAAATAACATGGAGAAATATTTTAGCTAGATATACCTTAAAGTATATGCATCGACTATGAGTCGATAGCTGAGTCGATTAACAAGCCATGCCTGTCTGTCTGTCCGTCCGTACGTCATCAGTTTTTGAGTCTTAATTTTTTTTAGCTAGAATGATGAAATTTGGTACATTTGCTCGTTATTGAAATCCGCCCGCTACCACGCCCCCTTTTTAGAAAAACGTAGTTTTTAGCCAAAGCGTTAAAAATTTTGAAAAAGTGTCTGAACAACATATCTAGACACTCCTAATATCTATATTTTATGTATAATTGTTAAATGTTCGAATTTTTTTTAATGCAAAACTATTGGCTATGCTATGATAACATAAACATTTTTTTATAAATCATTTTAACCCCCACCCAGCAACGCTTTTCACCTGGTTATGCTATTGAGTAAAGTATACAAATTATTTTCGTAGGAAAACGTCCCCAAAAAAGTGGGCGTGGGACAAAATGGGCTAAGGAAGATTAATTAACTTTATTTATTATTAATTAATTTTATTAATTTTGCATCAAATATTTTTCCGAAAACCGTTTTTTTATGGAAAACGCACCGAAATGTGGACGTATCCAAAAACTGTTAATAGATGAAAAATAGATATGTATTAGGATTGTCTAAACATGTTGTTCAGACATATTCCCAAAATTCAATACTGTGTGGCCAAAAACAATGCTTTTCATATAAGGGGGAGTGATTATAGTTTTTACACTTGTTCTGCTATTTCGGACAGAAAGTCTATATGCCAAATGTCAACACAACAAAATGTAATGCCGAAAAATCGGTGACACATTCTGCTGGCGATTCTGAGGCGATCAATATAAATTGAGGTATGTCTATCGAAATTATTTCTCTATATGTTACGAACTTAATGTCAAAACTAATAGGCCCCTATGGGATAGGGTATAAATATATCTTTTTTGGGTGCAATAAATATTTATGATTCCTAATATTATCAAACCACCTTGCTTAATGGTGGGACTTCCTGTTTCTATGCCGAATCTGAACGGATACAGCAACATCTCCGTATTGAATGAGTTTTTTTGATAATCCATCAGAACCGCCCATTTTATGCAATTCTACTGACATCAATAGCGTATGAACTCGCCCCAACCACTTCTGCGGACTGTTAAACGGCGATTACGAACAACATTCCGATGTCAGGCAGAACAAACCATTCAATATTGGCAACCACCCGACCTTAGTGAAGTTAGGGTGGCAATATCTAAACTAAAGCTAAATAAGTATGCCGAAAATGACGGCCTTCCCGCAGAGCTTTATAAAGCGGGCGGAGATGAATTGCTAAGAAACATCCACCAACTCATAAGCCAAATCTGGGTGGAAGAAAGTATGCCTGAAGAATGGAACCTCAGAATCGTTTGTCCGATCCACGAAAATGGAGACCCTCTGAACATAAGTTTCCTTAACATCGCCGACAAGATCCTATAAGCCATAATATGTGAAAGCCTGAAACCGTTTACCAACAACCTGATCAGGCGTTATCAGTGTAGTTTTAGGCTAGGAAAGTCCACAACCGATCAAATTTCCACACTTCAGCAGATCCAGGAAAAATCCAAGAAGTCCAAATCGATACCCACCATCTATTCATCGATTTCAAAGCAGCATACGACAGCATTTATAGAGACGAACTATACAGAGCCATGTCTAGTTTTGGTATACCGCCCAAACTCGTCCGTTTGTGTAGGATGACAATGGAGAATTCTCGCTGCTCTATCAGGGTCGGAAATGACCTCACCGACAAATTTGATACCAAAAAAATGATTTAGGCAAGGCAATGCGCTATCATATTACTTCTTCAATTTGATTCTTGAGAGGATTGTGCAAAACTCTCAAGCCAACACAAGAGACACAATTTTCCAAAATTCGGTGCAACTAACTACTAGCATACGCCGAGGATATTGATATCATTGGTAGGACTCAACATGATGTCATAGACACTTTTGCTAGCATACGGAAAGAAGTGTCAAAAATGGGTATATGCTGTCAACACGAAAGGACACACAACATCGACGAATTGGACAGAACGACACCACTGACAGATATAACTTTGAGGTAGTACGATTCCGGACTTTTATTCCGGACTGTAGCGCCACTTAAGTTGGTAAGTATACGACAGCATCGCCCATGCTCATCCGTCAGTGTAGGATAAGAGTCGGCAAAGAACTCACCGAAACATATGATATCAAAAAAGTATTTAGACAATATGGGCATTGTGTCTTCCCATAATTCTTGATTGTAGAAAACTCCCGAACCAATACCAGAGACCCAATTTTCGATAAATCTTTGTTACTTCTAGGATATGGCTAAGCAACGTTTGGAAGTTTAGAGAAGGAGGTGGCAAAAAAGGATTTGTAAGTAAATGAGGGCAAGACTAATAGAGTTTCTCTGCCATGGCAGCAAGAACTTATCTTAAATACAGTTTTTGAAAACAAGCCGTCAACAATTGATTTCAACAAAACTGCTCTATGGCGCAAGATCTATGCAAAGAATTCGATGAAAATTGTACCTTCCGAATATGTTGTATTAAATACTTCGTGATAATATACGTTTTTTAAAGTATTAATTAGTGAATATTTCACAAGCAATTTGTTTTTTTTTAGATTTAAAATCGATCGTCATTTTTTATAACCATTCATTAGGTACACTAAAATATATATTTATTAATACAGAAACAGATCAAAATAACTTTTAGACTAAACAATACAGTGTGTGTTTTCAATAAAGAACAATATACCCGTTTTATTTGGAAATGTAAAGATTTTTTTTTAAATTTTTGTCAAAATAAAAATAATGTATAACTTTAAAAAGAGAAACTATTGATATGATGTGCCGTATAGTCTCGAGTATTCGAAATTCCAAACTGATTTCCCTCTCAGTTATTAAATTTTAATCTTGTTTTTGGCAAACTCTGGGATTCTATCCTTAAGCGTATTGGGTTTGTGAGCAAGCGACAACAAAAATCTAAACCCATAGGAATTTTTAAGTTTATGTTTAACATACCAATAAACTTTTTGCGGTATTCGTCATATCCCATTTGATTTGCTTTTAAATCATTCTCAATGCTTGCTTCAAAAATAATATCATAATCCTCAGGATCAAGCATTGTGAATTCGTTAAAGTTTCTGGCGTATAAAGATTTTTTTTTTATTTCGAACAAAAACAGCTTTAAACATATTTTCACATCGTCAACTTAATGTATTAACACTTTTTATGTGATTTGCGGATCACTTGTAGTGGATTTCTCGGTACTTTCTTTGGAAATTACGTAACTAGGTTAAATCACAACAAACGGAGAGGCGGAACAAATCACAGTCGGTTTCGGAGATAGAAAAGCGATGACTAGTTTGCGCTCTACTTAAAACATCTCCGCTAACTATCTTATCGCTAAAATTCACATTTTGTTTATTTCATTTTTTTACATTTAATCTGCATATCTTAACTTGTATACTGCATGCCATAGGGTGTATTACTGATGACAAATGATTTAAAACATATAGAGAAATAATAAAACGATTTATATAGATACATATAAGACAATGCGCACAAAAGTACTCTTTTCGACGAAGAATGTTTCGTGCAATATTTGCAATGATGTCGTGCAATGTCGAACATTCAACGCCTTGATACATATCTGGTCGGATCGGTGTCTCAGGCAAATTAGAAATGTTGGTTGGTTTTGTTTCACGAAACGAGAGTAGCATCGGTTTCCAAGGATCAATCTTCTTCGAATCTCCTATATGATGTCATTCGTAGTTTTAGTGTTGTCTCCTTAAAGTTGTTGCTGGAAACATTGTCGTTTTACTAAGGTTCGTGCCTTAAAATAATTTCGAGTTATCAAGATTTCGAGTTATTAAGTTAAATAGAAAATTGATATTGGTATATGTAGGTATGTGTTTATTTGCGAACAAGCGGCACTGTTCATAAGTATCTTCATTCTGTGTATGATTTTATCTTCCTCTTTATGATTTTTAAGCCGCCTATTATATAAAAAAAAAAAATAATAATTTCTTCGAGTTATCAAGACATTCGAGTAGTAAAAGTTCGAGTTATCAAATAAAAATTACATGTAAAGTTCAGTCTTGGCGCTTTTGCCAACCAAATTTATTGGAGTTATCGAAATTCAATTGTATTTATTAAAAAATCAAAAAATCTGTCCTCGATGACAAATAAAATAAAGCTTGTTCATCTAAAAAAACAGCATGGGAAAGACCACGATAGCGGATCTGTTTATGCAAATGTGTGGCTCTCTATCAGAACCATCTCTATTGTTCCTCCGCGTTTGGATGACTTCACTAACTTCATCTATTTTGGAAAGAAGGGTTATTTATTTGTTGATGCATACTAGTTTCTTAATTTTCTATCATATTTCCGACATTATGCTCATATAGCAGCTGCCAAAAAAAACTGCCATAATAAATCTATATTTTCCTGAAAGTTTGTGAGTAGTTATTTCCCACAGCCTGCGTTCGTGTTCACAATTTGAGGCCAGGTGCCAGTAGATTGTTTTTTTTTTTTTTTGTAAAATGTATGCATCCATGTTACCACTTTTCAGTACTTACAGATTTCATCCTAACACCAGTACCTATATTGTAATATTTGTATTTTCTTATGGTTGATAAGTCTTGGAGCTTGGATGTTGAATGCTTGTCGAGTATTTATGAGAACAAGGTTGCCGGTTCGGCCATTTGCAGATCGTCAGGATGCTTTGCATATTAAGGGCCCAGTTATAGCTATCATTGAGAATCCTCATTGGAAATTATCTTTTACTTTTTGCGGCTTTTTTATAAATCCAATCATTGGCGAGTTGGTATCAAAACAAAGCTTATAATTTTAGAACGTGATTATCCAAAAATATGTTCTTAAACTTATAAGCTATGTTTTGACACCAACTCGGCATTGATTGAATTTATAAAAAAGCCGCAAGAAGTAAAAGAAATTTCCCAATCAGGGCTCTCTATAACAGCCAGTTGAAATTTTGATACCTACAAGGCGGTAACCTTCTATATCTATGCGGTTAGAGTATTGGACACAGCCATTGGCCTCTCTAATCATCCGTCACTGTTTAAGAGACCTGTAAACAGGAAAACAATAAAACAACAAACCAGTCAATTTGTATACCATATTCTACAGATCGTATAGGGGTAGTAATCAGACTTTCGTATAATCTAAATCCCCAAAATAGTTCTGTAAAACTTTCTGGATGCTCTAGGCTCTAGGAATACATACAATTTTTCCTTGATGGAGTTTTTAGTTACGTCAGCTGCATACTGTGCGATTTCCAAAAAACCGAAACAATTCTGTTCAGGACCCCAGTGCAGAGGGCTTCTTACGATACCAGAAAAAACTGGAAAAATTGTGTATCATGGGACAGCATGGACTGCCGTTGGCGGTGAGAAGTGAAGTCAAATACCTTGGCATTTGGCTTGACAAGTTTCTGTATTTTAATAAAAATGTGGATGCTTGTCTGGCCAGGGCTAGGGGGGCTTATGCTCTGACAAGAAGATTGTTTCATAGCAGTCAACTTGATTCAAGGGTGAAAGTCATTTACTACATGGCCCTCATAAGGCCGATCATCGCTTATGGTTGTCCCGTGTGGTTCAATGTATCACCATCCTACATGGAAAGGATACGGCTGTTTGAGAGACGTTGTCTCCGATCCTGCTTAGGATTGTAGAGAACGCCGGACTCCGAGTACATAAAATATTATCGCAACGAGGTTCTATACAATGGGGCTCAGTTGAATAGAATTGACAATTTCCTAATTAAGGTGACTCGATTACTGTTTAAAGTTTTAATTTTTTCTTTGAAAAATCAATTAAATGTCTTAATATTAATAATAATAAACAAATGACAAATTTAAGCTGAAAAGCAAAATAAAAATGTTAGTTATAAGCTTACAGCGCCCGCTATGGGCCGATAAGTTAGATTAAGTAGATATGTTATTGATAAGTTAGATTTAAGCATTTTTGTCTAATATTAAGTTAATATTTTAAGTAAATAAAAAATGAATTAAAAAGTAAAAAAAAATAGATTTCAGTTCTTGTGAAGTTTTGCTTCAGACGAAAACTTGTAAGTCGTGTTCTGTATTTGTTCAGATCCAGTTGTGGTTGTTATATGAGGGGATATATTAATATTATCCCGACTATTGCTTCTTTTGTATCTTAAAAGTTAAACGTAGAGTAAGCAAGTTATCCTGCAAAACCGCTAAACCTAAACAGACAGTTACAATTTTGATTCTCCAAGGCGGTAAACTTCCGTATCTATGCGATTAGAGTATTGGACATTGCCATTGGCTTCTCTCCTCATCGGTCACTGGTTTAGAGACCACTTATTCAACTATGTCAGAGCTGCCTATAGAGGTGGCTTGTGAGTCCATTGCAGAGACCACCATTATTACTATTTTAAAAAATCTTTCCCTGTTATTTGGAAAAGGGAAGAGGTACGTTATCTTCTGCAAAGAGGTGTGTACCCAATATGTTTTCAAATTGATAGTCACCATCAAACTAGCTACGCGATGTAAAAAAAAACTCGCATTGCCTATGACTTGACCACCTCTCAAACCTTTTAAATTTTCGAGATTGGATTTTTAGTTGAAATTCTCAAGTTTTGTTGTTTTGTGAGTAAAGAACAAAACAACAAACCAGTCTACAGATAGGGGTATATTATTATAAAAAATAATTTATATAGACATATCGTTTAGTATGTGGATCTGTACGTCCGTTCTTTGCCACCGATTTTGGGTATATCGTGTTTAGCTAGGATAATTAAATTGGGTGTATTTAAAAGAAACTATTTATCCAAGCTTCCCAATGTGCCAACTACCGCTTTCAAAAAAGTGTTTGGCAAACTACAAGATAATAAAGTTTTAAACTATATTATCTGTGATAAGACTTCTTAAAAGTGTCTGGACAATAATTAAACTATACGTTTTCTAAATTTCATTCACATTGAGTTTTCAGTCTTGCCTATTTTTTGGGGCGGTTTTATTTTTAATAAAACCTAAATTCTTTTTTTGGGATGGTTATTTCAAGGATAAGATGGTAGTCAACGATTCGGATTCTAGCTTTTTTATATGTTTTTTTTTCTTAAATTAAATAAATAAAAACAACAAGTTAATGCAAACAAAGCATTTGATTTTAACTCAAGCATATTGCAACTTGTTCAATTCAGCTACGCTGCTCTGCCTATCTTAAAATGATTTCATAATAACAACATTTAACGTACAAGTATACAAACAAATGACAATCGAGTACATTGTAAGGTTGAACATTTAGACATGATCATGAATTTTTTTTATCAGTTAGTATTATGTCGACTTTTTAGAGCATCACTATACACTCACTATGCCGGTGATGCATAGATACATACCAGAGCATTGTTTGGTGTATATATTTGAAGATTTTTAGTCTCTAGATATCACTTGCTTTTCAACAAACAAACCAAAAACATTTCACGGAGCTAATGTCTAGTATCACATCACTAGCAGTGACGCATTTTTAAAAATTTTTTTAAGTATTTTGAGTATTTCCGTGTGAACATTTTTAATTTCTGCCTAATGTCATCTACTTACATATTTTTTAAAAAAGCACTACATTCCATTCTATATGGGCAAATTTGTTTAAGTGGCTTTTTGCAAGTATTTCGCGGATAATTCTTGCTCCGAGAATAGAGACTATCCATTGGCTAATAGATTCCTCTATACATAGCTCGATTAGAGATTCAAGAATAGCTCCAGTGAGGACGTTGTTGAAAGCTCCCTCTTTATCTATGAATTAGTATTGTAAGGTTTTCACGATTGTCCGTACTACCTGGAGAGCTGTTTCCTTAGATCTGCCCTTGAGGTAGGCGTGCTGTGATTTGGATAGCGAAGATTTTTCTAGAAAACTTTGCATTTAGACATCTAGAACGCGCTCCAGGGTTTTTAGTACAAAGAAGGTCGTGTTCTCGTTGTCGCCAGCCATGACACAGAGAGATTAATGCCAGATCTTTACACATAGTTGTGAATGACGTTTCTATGTTTCTCTTTAAATGCTATAGTGCTTTAAAAATCATTTATTTTACCGTACTGTTTCTGTTTTGCAGACTATTGTACACTAATAGCGACTAACACAATTAACACGCTCGCGCTTTTTTTACAAGCCAGAAGATTTGCGAACAAATTAGTTATGTAAATTAGTACCAACAAAAGACAATACAATGGGGTAATGCATGCTAAATTGGCCGCAACTGAACGCAGTTATCTTTTAAGAGTGAAGAAATATTTTACACCAGCTCTTCTTTTTCCCTGAATGCCGTATAACGACCAGATCTTGAATACTTTTCTCATGTTTAGAGTTCCGCCTAAAAACATATACTGAACATATTGGATTATGGTTTCCTTACTTCTTGGTCCATATCAACGACTTACAAAAAACGCAGTTGCTCATAGGCACACAGTCCATCTTAGGTAGGCACACCACCTTCTTTTTCAACCCACCATGACGTAGGCGGTGTGCATCTTCATTCATCACACTCAGGTCAATATAGACAACATGTGTGGTTGGTTCCTTCAATATCCCGTTGCTGTCCATTGTTCTTAGCCCCTTTCAAGCCATCCATATGTTGTTGCAAACATAAAAGATTAGAGAGGAGGATTTCGGATAGATCCGTGAAGTCATTGAAAAAGTATTGACAGTTCATCTTACAATGACACGAATAACGCAATATCAAAAAACCTTCTGTTATTGTTCTACACTTAACGAGTTTAAAAACAAAGAGTGATATTCTCAGTTAGACGAACTGACACTCTGATTAAATAAATAAATAAGAACAAACTCGATTAACAACGTTATAATCATTATTCTTTTCCTGACTTTACTCCTTAACAAATGATTAATAAGAGATTTAATTTATCATCTGTGGATGTACAATTACACAACCAGCTGATTGCAGTTTTTTTTTGTGTTAAGGTTATTGATCTTATATAATTGTAACTACTTATTATCTAAGTACAACAGTTTACATCATACATTGTCATAAATAAATTTGCGCTAATAAATATATTTGGAAGTTGGAATGAGAGGTGTTTGCGGTCTCTCTCCTTCACTGCATACGACTAATTTTTAAATTTTTAGTGTTACATGAGACAGTGAGACTAACGATTTTACTGTGACCCCATGTCGAAGGAGGGAAAATGCATACACAAATCATCAAAAAAACATATGAGAAGGCAACAATCCACTGTGTGGATCGTTTTATACCCTATCCCAACCAATCTTTAAAACAAATATCCTCAAAATGTCGGCTTTTTGGCGATGAAATATAGAAAATATCATCGTAAGAACAAATTGTTCAGACAGTTTATCAAAATCTTTTTTTGTTTGGGCAAAAAACAACGTTTTTCGACTGGTTGTGCTATGAGTGAAGTGCATACAAATGGTTTTTGTATGAAAACGCCTCCAAAAAGTGGGCGTGGGTTAAAATGATATAGAAAAAAATGTTCATATTACTATAACCAATGATTTTACATCAACAATCCTTTCGAAATGTTTAAAGTTTCTCCGCAAAATGTTTTTAACTGAAAACGCCCCCAAAAATTGGGCGTGGGTAAAAATAATGTATTGAAGAAATGTTTGTATTATCATAAACAATGATTTAGCATCAACATTTTTTTTTCGAAATTTTTAAAGTCTTACCGAAAAAGTTTTTTTTACTGAAAACACCCCCAAAAATAGAGCGTGAAAAAAATGTTGTATGAACATTAAGGACATTAAGGTTGTCTAGATATATGTTCAGACACTTTTTCAAAATCTCTAACGGTTTGGCCTTAAAGTACATTTTTCTTAAAGGGGCGTTGCAGTCGGTGAATTTTAAAAGTTCTTACACTTGTTCTGCTAGGAGCAACAACAAATACGTGTACTGAATTTCATCATTATAGCTAAACATTTAAGGCCCTGGTGAAGTACGGACGGACGGACAGACATGGCTAAATCGACTCAGCTATCGATTCTGAGTCCATATACTTTGAGGTATACCTAGCTCAATTATTTCTCTATGTTACAAACTATGTATCAAAACTAATATACCCCTATGGGATAGGGTATAAAAAAAAACTTGTTCTGTAGGCAGCTCAAAATTTAGGACCTAAAAATCGGTGCGTACATACGGCAGACATGGCTAGCGACTCTGAGTCGATTGAGGTATATCTAGCAAAATTAATTCTCTATGTTACATAATATGTATCAAAACTAATATACCCCTATGGAATAGGGTATAAACATAAACACCGCGCTTAGTCTAACCACTCGGCTAGAACTATCACCTGACTAGACGATCTAATTTCCGAAAAAATATATGAATACCTAGGCCTACTGTCAAATTGGGTCGTTGGACCTAAGTTGGTTAGTTAGGGCTAAACATTAATTAATTGGTTGTATAAACAAAACAGTCAACTTCAACTTCAGGTGACCAGGTGTGATCTTGTCTCTGCTAATGAAACTTAATTAACCTAAACGGTTCCGTGTAGCATAACTAAAAGGAATACACGCATGATTCATTTTACTATTATATACCATGAAAGCACGTGAGCTTGAAGCAAGATCATGAAAATTTAAATAAAATTATCCCAGAATAAAAGAATATGTGGTACGCATGAGGGGATTAGAGACATTTTTATATTTTCCTTAGGTGTTACCCATTCGGTGCTTTGTGCTAGAGCTGTGTGGTTTAAAAATAATTATCGGCTAAAATGCGCGCTATTTTGTATCTAGTGTTTGTGTTACGATTTTGTCACGCAGATAATAATATGTCCTACCCGATAAAATTAAAAAACGTAGTGGAAAGTGATTGTAATTGCTCGGTATATAGCAGATCATTTCAGAAGATTTTAAATCGTAATAAACGGTGGTTTGTGTTTCCTAAAGGAGCGAATGTGCTCATGACAATGGTTGTAACGAAAACTATTATTGATGGAAGACCGCGTGGCTTACAAGAAAGTCTGGAAATGGAGATGGCCGTTTCGTTACCACCTTGGGTTGAAGGCTGGAGACCAATAACGCTTTTGGAAAATGTTGACAAAGAAAAGAGTGCCGCCCCAAAAAGAACTGCGCCGAAAACTGAACACAGTACTGCAGTCGCCCAGCCCAAAATTGATAAAATAAGTGATTTAGGACAAATTCGACATTGGCAAATTCATGAGAAAAATAATCTGATTACAAAGAAACCTACGAGAATTTACGGGTAAATTTT
The DNA here is from genome assembly GCA_949824845.1 of Rhingia rostrata. Classification (NCBI taxonomy): domain Eukaryota; kingdom Metazoa; phylum Arthropoda; class Insecta; order Diptera; family Syrphidae; genus Rhingia; species Rhingia rostrata. The sequence goes on from OX463756.1 coordinate 108,235,679, forward strand.
AAATTGATTTTATACACTTTAAACATTTAAAGAAAATAGTATTATAATAGAAGCATTTGAAATCGAGATTTTGATACCCAATAGTGGTAATGTACCATTAATTACATTAGTTTTGGCCGTTGTTATTTAGTGCACCGTACCGATCGCACGGTTTGTTTTTTTATTATTCTTCGAACCAATTCACTTTTCCAAATTTTCTAGAATAGTTGCGTTGCAATGGCCATGAAAACGAATATATTTTGCGAGCGAAATTTCGTATGACGAAAAACGAAATACTGATTTTTTTACAATCCCATAGTTGTATACCATAATATCCACACAGACTTTTTAACTTGCAGCTTGTTATTGCTGCTTCTAGCTTATTATGTATAGTCAACGTGGAATATCTTCCAATGAGCCAATACGTTTATCAGATTTTTTGTTTGGGCTAGTCATGTATCTTTTTCACAGATTCCATTTGAGTTTCGCATTTATCGTCATTCCCAAATACTTCGCATCTTTCGCAAATGGAATGTTTACTGAGTTGATTATAATAGATGGATTGTTAAATGTTCGATAATTTAATGTGACTTGTGTTGATTTGTTTCTAATTCACAGCTACATTCGCTAGAGTTTTGCCCATTTGCGATTTCATTAATAAATAGCTCGTTGGACTTTTAAGGTCGCTGACTCCATTTTGGTCATCGTTGCTTATACAGCCGCATCGTTGTTATGTTCGATGTTGCTATCACAATGTCTTTTTCTAGCGGTATATCGCGAAAAAATAATAAACGTACACGTTTGGTCCGGAAAAACTGTTATTAATTTATATATTAGTCCGTTCTGGCAAACTTTGTCAAAGACTGTTTCTTCTATGGCTTTTTCTATTTCATTTAATTTCTGTTTCTCCTCGCTGAACAAGTGTCAAAATTTTCAAAATCCGCCAACGGCCACGCCTACTTTTCAGAAACCGCTGTTTTGTGGCAAATGTTAAGAAATTTTGAAAAACAGTTAACAATAGACAACCTCAATATCTATATCAATTTTTTAACACGCACACTGTTTGGGGCTTTTTTAGTAAAAAACTGTTTTCGGTAAAACTTAAAGGATGTTCGAAAAACATTTGATGCAAAATATTGGCAAGTTTAATATAAATATTTTGTCTATGGATCAATTTTCCAAACACGATCTTTGGCTATCGCAATAATCATATTTTGTACGAACAAAAATTTTTGCCACGTCAGCTTTTTGGTGCCGTTTTAGTAAAAAAAGTTTTTTTTTTCGGTCAAATTTTAAAATATTTGAAAAAAGGTTTGGTGCAAAAACATCGGCTTTGATAATATTAATATTTTCTTCATGCATCATTTTAACCCACCCCACTTTTTAGAGGTGTTTTCCTACAAAAACCATTTGTATACCGTACATCCATATACAGGACTAAAACGTTCTTTCTGTCGAACCATAAAAGATTTTGATAAACACTATGTTGTGACAATATCGTTTTCAATATTCATTGCCATATTTTGGGATATTCATTTTAAGGATGGGATTGGATGGGGTAATCAACGATCCCATTTAACGATGCATCATTTTAAACCACGCCCACTTTTTGGAGGCGTTTTATACAAAAACCAATTGTATACCCTACTCCATACAATATGCAGTAGAAAATCGTTGTTTTTGTCGAACCTTAAAAGATTATGAACAATATGATGTGACTATGTCAATTCAAATATTTCTTTTCCATAAGGCCCACATTTTAGGGATATTGATTTTAAGGATGGGATGGGATAGGGTGCTAAATAATCCACACAGCGGATTTTTCATTCAAATTATTTCATTATTTATGTTTATAAATAAGTACATAGAATGCTTAGCTTAAGTTAGTTAGTGAAATTATTATTAAGATTTGAATAATGTCATATTAAATTATAGAACCTCAATTAAAACTAATTAAAACTAAAAAAAACTTAAAAATATCTTTAAACTAGAACAGCCACAGCAATTTTTTTTTTGTGCCACCCTGACTGTTGTACCTAGACTTTAAAACCTTAAAACCTTAAACTATGGAAGCCGGCCATACAATTTATAAATCAACTCTCTGTATCTACTTTAGCCACCACAACAGGTTTTCCTGTTGCAACCTACTCCGTCGGTCCCAATCGGACACACTCCTGCTGAACCGCAGGTGCTCTCCTCCGCCCTGAGTGACGACGTCTCGGTCGTATAGGAGCCGCCTGTCCACAGTTAGTCGGCAGACGTGGTAGATTAGCGGAACCGCCGTTCTATCCTGTATCAGCCCTTGACTATCTTCGAATAATAAAGCCGCTTAAACGCGCACTTTCAAAATCTTAAAACCTTAAACTATGGAAGTCGGCCATACAATTTTTAAGTCAACTATCTGTACACACTCCTGCTGAGCCGCAGGCGCTCTCCTCCTCCCTGAGCGACGACGTCTCGGTCGTATAGGAGCCGCCTGTCCACAGTTCGTCGGAATACGTGGTAGAATAGCGGAACCGCCGATCTATCCTGTATCAGCCCTCGACTATCCAAATAAAGGAAAGCTTCGGGTGGAATAAAGCCACTTAAATGCGCACTCTCAAAATATTCATAATTGGGGTAGAAGGCCCCAAAGATGAGAATATTGTTCGAAACCATCGCTCTTGCGGCGTGAAACCGAATGAGTTTCACCAAAAAATTGTCTATTTTGATTATGTTGGCCCCGTTGTATAGGACCTGGTTGGAATAGTATTTTGTGTAGTCAGATACTGGTGTTCTGTGAAGTCCAAGGCAGCTCCTCAGGCACTGCCTCTCAAACACCCGTATCTTTTCCATTTGAGGTGGGGCAACGTTGAACCACACCGGGCACCCATAGGCAATCATCGGCCTAATCAGGGCCATGTAGCAAATCACCTTTACCCTGTTGTCAAGACGACTGCTCTTAAACAATCATCTTGTCAGGGCAAATGCTCCCCTCGCTGTCGCCAGAGCAGAATCAACATGTCTTCCGAAATATAGATACTGATCTAACCAGATGCCAAGGTACTTTACTACACTTTTACTCGCCAATGGCTGTCCGTTTGGTCCAACGATCACCAGCTTTCGCCAGTTCTTTCTCGTATCCCTAGAGGCCCTAGACAACGGTCTCCTAAACAGGATAGTTTCTGATTTATGAAAGTTGATTTTCAACTTCCAGTCATCACAATACCTCTGGATCTTGTCGAAGTCCCGCTCCAAAAGAGTTCGAATGACTTCGACAGTAGAGGCTGTTCTGTACGCGATAAGATCGTCCGAGTACGCAATTGCCCGAGTAAGACTACCTATCATATCACTGGTGTAAATGCTGAAGAGAATCGGCGAGTTTACCGCTCCCTGTTGCAGACCATTCTTAATGCAAAATTCTGTGGTAGAAGTTACATTGACACTTTTGACAACAAACGTTCTACCAGTCAGCATGTCATGAGGCATATATAGCAGTGGTTTACTTATGCCAAGTCTCGTCATTTGTCAAGTCTCGACTTTGTTTTGCATTTTTAATATAATGTACAAACATTTGAAATCAATCTAAGCAATATAATGCAATTGTACTTCCACCTGCCTGCGGCCGTGATTTAGAATCACTTTATTTTTAAATACAGATAAAGTTCGTAAATGGCGAATGCCTTTCTTCGTTGAGAGAATTGAAAAGACTACAGGAAACTACGGAGTAAAATTTTCTGTAGAAGGAACTTTAACTAAATACCGGTTACAGCTCCGGAGGTTATATTCAACTATATATAAATATAAATATATGTGTTTAATTGTTTTTATTTTCATTATTTTATTAATTATATTCATACTTTCTTTTAGACAGAAATATATTAATCGAACAACGCTTTTACACCATATATACACTACAAGATCATCTAACCCTCCATTCCCTATTAGAGTAAATTCAGAGTATCATACATATCCTTGGCAATACCATAGAGAATATCGGGAGCGGCGACAAATTTTTCAAAAACTTGAGGGTTTAGAAAAATAAGAAGTAACTGTTTAACTTATCTAATTTACTTATCAGCTTAGAAGTAAGCATAAAGTCGTGCATAATGAGGGCAATATGCGAGGTGAAACATGGACTTTTACCGGAAGGAGAATCATTCATCCATGATGTAGCGAGGATTCTGTTTACGTTTGTTGCATTTAACTATCTCGTTTATGTTTTTTTTTACCTTTGGTTTGCAGAATTCCACTAGACCATAAAATTGAGGACGATTATGTGAATGTTGCAAGGGATGAAGACACTAACTGCGCAAAAAAGTTCTATATTACTTGCCCATTCAATCCAATAGAACTTTTTTTACAAAGTGGCTTACGACCACCAATTAGATAATATTTAATTGAAATATATTTAGTTTATTACTTTATTGTTTTTATAAAATGTATTTATAATTTATTAAATACAGAAATGTAAATAAATATATATAGTGATGTACATATTTGTATTATACAACATACCATTTGAAAAACAAATGTAGAAGATATTAAAAACAATGCATGGTTTCTTTAATTTACAGGCCGATTGTCTATTTACTCAATATACCATAGAGACACATTTTGCATCTTCCTACAATAACGCAACATTTCTAAAAAACGTAATTTTTTCTCAAACCATAAGGATTTTAAAAAAATGAATTTCATACATACGTTTTCTTAAAAAAAAATGGTTTAGTTTAAGGCATATTAAGACAATATTTTAATATAGGTACCTAATGTTTTAGCTCAATAAAGTAAAACGGGTTTAAAAGTAGTTTAAGTTAGAGTAGATCTTTACTAAGTGCCTTCTTAGCCCAGAGCTCTTCTTTTGAAGGCATACATAATTTCATCTTGACTTTGTTTACTTCTAAGCCCTGTTTAACCGGTTCCTTGTCATATTTGCCAAACATTGGTAAGTCCTTGTTGATTCCGAAGACTGGTTACAACGATATCGAGTTTTCCCGGTATTTGTTGAAGTGTCAACATTTTATCAGCTGTCGACTTCCCCATTATAAAACTACACTAAGGTAATGTCCATACCAAGTTATATCCATCGGTTTTATGCAGCAGTGTGCATAAATAGTTCTTCCATATTTGTGACTAAAATATTTTGATGTTTTGGCTTTAATAAAATTTCCATACGGGGTGGCACATCTGTATATTATAGACACGCGGTTTTTTACCCTATCCCATAGGGGTATATTAGTTAGAGCGGTTAAAGTAACGACAAAATGACTAACCGTATTGATTCGGTACTGTTTCACTGACTATTCGTTACAAATAATTCGTTACTTTCGTTACTCTCGTATGTTCGATACAAATCATATCATTAACGCTTTAAAGTATGTATGTAATCACTACTCAAAGCCAAAGATATTTCAGCACACCACGGAGCCACTCACACGTTCTCAGCGGTTGAGTCACTTATCAGAACAATTTATAGTACGACGTACATCCTGACACACACATAACAAGGGTTGAATTACAACAAATCTTGCTCGTACTTCTAAAAACCAAAGCGCAAACTTGTGGAATAGTGCGAGTAACGAAATAAAAAACATATATTAGAAGGCTACAATCCGATGTGCGAATCGTTTAATACCCTATGTCATCCCATCCTTTAACAAATGTGGGCTTTATGGCAACTTTATATTGAAAATGATTGAAATAAATACATTAAGATTGCCTTACATATTGTTAATATATATATATATATATATATATATATATATATATATATATATATTGTAGCCTTTATAAAAATATATATATATATATATAAATATTTATAAAGTTCATTTACATATACATATATATATTTTTATAAAGTTCATTTACATATTACATATTTATGTGGCATTCGACTTGTATTACTTAAACACTAAGTATTACGGTATCAATTTAATATTTGCTGTGTCTTTATACCCTATCCCATATAGGTATATTAGTTTTGACAACAAGTTTGTACCATATAGAAATAATTTCGACATATTTTTGTGGCATTCGACTTGTATTACTTATACATCAAGTATTACAGTATCAATTTAATACTTGCTGTATTTTTGACAACAAGTTTGTATCATAGAGAAATATTTCGACAGGTATGCCTCGAAGTATATTGATCCAATCGGAATCCCTAGCTGTGTCGATCTTGCAATGTCTGTCCGTCCCTCCGTCCTTGCCACGTTCACTTTTTTGAACCTTTTAAACAAAATATTTCGAGAATAATACTATGAAACCCACAATTTGGCGATACATATTACTTCGATTCGTACAGCGGATTGTAGCCTTCTGATATGTGTTTGCTAATGAATTTTCATAAATAAATCGGTATTGGTTGACAAATGATATTAATCTTATGATGGTGTGTTAAACGCACTTTTATTTTCCAAAAGTAAAACTTTAGACAAAAATAGGTTGTTCACTGTTTTTACATTTAACAGTTAATAATAACAGTCGAAAAACATCTCTCTTCTGCTGCACTAATATGTGTCAATATTTCTAAATTTCGCATAGATGTTGGTAACTTTGTAAACATATACCACCTTAAGTTGTTGTTTGGAGACTTAAAATCCGACCAGAATTTAACAATGTTGTTCTCAAATCTGCAATTACATCTTGGTTATAATTAATAAAGATCCAAAACTCTGTACTTCATTCCCGAATACATCCACTGGTATGGAAATGCGTCAACAATGCTTAGATTCAGTCCGAAAAATTGAATCGTTAAAAGATTACATATCATATTTTTTCCCCAAATCGTAGTGTTTTGAAAATGTTCGTAGGGGCGTAGTGAAGATGTTAAAAAGTATAAATAGTAAAGTGAAACGCTTCAATTGTAGGATAAGTGGGGATGCTCCTAACGAATACATACGATTTGCTAGAGCCCTAATATTAGTTTTGATACATAGTTTGTAACATAGAGAAATGATTTATTTAGATATACATCAAAGTTAAAATAATATATTTCGACTCAGAATCGCTAGCTGAGTCGATTAAGCCATGTCTGTCTGTCCATCCGTCGGTTACCAATTTTTAGGCCTTAGATTTTGAGCTCGGATAATGAAATTCGGTATAAAGGCTCCTTGTCTTACCCTACAAAATGAGTGCACAATTTTTTTTAAATGTTCTTCCTTGTGAAATTTTTTTTTTTGGTCAAATGGTTAAGAATTTTATAAAAGCTGTACATAAATTGTTTTGCCACGCCCACATTTTAGGGATGTTTTTGATAAGGACGGTTTTTGTCCAAATTTTAAAGAATTAAAAAAAAAACGTTTGTTGCAAATACTTCCGTAACGGCAATATAAACTCTTCGTCCACGCCCACTTTTTGGGGGCATTTTCCAACAAAATCCATTTGTATACCATACCCCAAGGCATTTATAATAGAAATACGTTGTTTTTATGTCGAAACACAATTGTTCTGGCAATGTCATTTTCTATATGTTATCGCCATGAAGCCTACATTTTGTGGATATTAATTTTAAAATCTTAAGGGTTTTAACCGATCCGCACAGCGGATTGTATGTAGTTTTCTTATATTTTTCCCTCACCTTCTCTGATTTTGTATCTACAAATTTGTTATCAACTCTCTTTTTACTAGCTCAGGCACATAATGGAATTATTCGTTTCTTTATGATTTAGTGGGAAAAATCAAAAAACAAAAAAAAAAAACACTAAATGTTGGCGGTATAGAATTAGTCGAGAAATCGAGCTATACAAATTCTGGAAACACCCAACTATAAAAAAATAGCTCCTCCAAAACATTTTTTTTCTATCGCAACTAAAGGTTTAAAAGGAATTGCTTGTCCAAAGTAGCTAGCTAACGTGCGACAAAATACAACACGTTTCTGTTGATTCGATAAATCAATATTAGCTATAATAATTGGTTCACATTCACAAAGGTGTACATATGATTTGATATATCCGTTAGAATAAATTTATTTTTATTTATTCAGCATTTAGAATAAGAAGATACACCAAGCTTGCTCTCAAATTGATAGTGCATTGTACGGTTAATGAATTTGTCACGTTTACCTAATCAATCTACTTGGAATATTTTACTCCGATAGCTTGATCACTTCATTAGTTCTAGTAAAGCAGTAGTGTGAAGATATTCGTACCAATGGTTTTCTCCAAAATAAAGTTATTTGTGCTTACAATATGTATGATCGGTGTTGTAGTGAAAACGGATGATACATGTACTTCACCCCAATTTGGTAAATTACTGTCACGCAAAAAGCGTTTTCTAGTATTTCCCGACGGATCAAGCTTTGCGGTGAAAAGATCCTTCTCTAAAGCAATACTCGACAACAGGCCAAAAGGAATAAATTTAAATATAGATTGTGGAATTTATTACCCCTTGCCTGGCTCAAAAGATCCATGGAATCCGGCGAAATTACTTTACAGGCTGGATTTAGCCAGAACGGGTGGACTTTCAGCCACAAAGAAACCAAAATCGAAACCAAAGGTCGACAAATATGTTAGTTCAATTAATAATGACGTTGGAGTTTTAAATGCAACGTATATGGATCCAAATTTATATTTTCCTTCTAAACACAACTATCACATGCTTTATGATCAAAAACCATATTGGAATAAAAATTCATACCATTCTGATAAAAAAATACCATCATCGAATAGATTTGTAAATAACCATTTACACACCAAGTAAGTTTATGTATTTACTATATACATTTATTCTTCTTCATACAAACAAATGTTTTTATTTTGCATTTTTTGTTTCTTCTATTGTGGATTTACGCTGTTGAGTGTTGACCAACAATGAAACAATTAAGTTAAGAGAACCTTAGGTATAACTGATTATAAGGCATTGTTACAAATATGAATAGTAACATTGAATTTCAATTTTAACCAGCTTGACAATACAATGCAATGTATTTATGAAAATCCATTGTTTAAGTTTTCACGAAAAAAAAATTAATACACGGTTATTAATGTAAATATTAAAGTTAATAATCGTGCTATGTTTTATAAAAATGGTCAGAACCGTTCTTTATTCTACCAACATCAAATTTGAAGTTAATTCATTCCGCTGTTGGGCCACCAGCTGTGATCACAGACCGAAAGACGGGCAGAATTAAAGGAAATTGTATGTTTGGAGAAAATCTAAATATCTATTTTTTACGAAACTTGATTTATCAAGCGTAGTTTTTTTTTAATCGAATAAAACACTCAAATTTGCATCAAATATTCAAAAATATTATTACAATCGAAAAATAGGCCTTTATAATTTACGTTTTAAAGACAACTTCATGTAAATGTTGTCCGCGGCTCCGTTTCAAATGGTCCACTTGGAAGGTCCAATTTTGCGTCACTTTTTCAATCATTTCAGCCTGTATTCCCCGAATTACGCGTGTTATATTATCCTGTAAGGCTTTAATCGTATTCGGCTTGTCCACATAGACTAAAGACTTTAAATAACATCTCACGATCACGATCATTGGACGCTACGACTCTGCAATATTTTCTTCGGTACGCACTCCAACAAAGTAAATTTGGTGCGAAATTTGGGGATAACAGCACGAATAGTTGATTCACCAGGTCGATTAGGACGACCATAATATGGTCGTAACAAACGGTGCAAATTTTTCACAGAGCGCGAATTTTGATAATAAATTTCAATAATTTGCAATCTTTGCTCATTTGTAAGTCTTTCCATGATAAAATGGCGGAGTTACAGAAAACTTTTCACTTTGACAGGTGACGTTTCAATGCCATTACTAACCAGTGCTGCCAATCTGAAAAACTTTTCTCTTAACAAATCACCCGTTATTAGGAGTAAGTAAGAGAGTAAGGTTGAAATTGGGAAATGCAATAGGCGTGCTTGCGAGTTGTAGTATGCTGAAGCAAAAAAATATATAATAAGGATAAAAACATTCTGCCCAGACTGATCCCAGAAACGCCAACTAGTTATGCGTACCTAAGTTATTTTCTTAGTCACGCAAACAGGTAATTTGAGCGTAGATTTTTCTTTTTTAGAATTGAGATTTAAAATATGTAATAGTTTGGAAAGATTGTGTAAAGAAAATTATCAAAGAACCTGCTTCGATTTATCCTGTTAATTATTTAGGTAGATCAAAATTGAGTTTTTTCTAAAATCTTGTTTAGAATATTCAAATCTGCGTTCACACAATTTCTTACGTGTGTATCATTTCAAAAGCACCAAAAAACTTTAAAGCTTAAGTCCTTTTTTCTTAAAAACATTTTTCTAACACAACTTAAATTAAGTTAGGATTATTTAGCAAATCGTAATTATATTATCATACTAATTTATCTTGAGTTGAACGATAATATTCTTTAATTTGTAATAAATATAAATTTGCAATAAAATCGTAAGTCGAAATATGGCATTCAGTGACTTCTCATTATTGACAACCGTAATAATTTAACTTACATTCTCTTGACTTAGAGTGTTTTTCCTCCAACTCGAAAAACTATTTCATTTTCTTACCCTGACATTGGTTGTTGTGAAAACGAAGGTTCTTTTTTTGAATGAATTTACGCGACTCACGTTGTTGTTGGATTATAACGTCCAATAAGGCAAAACAGTTTAAATGTGTTTTATTCCTATTTGTTCCTTAATTAATAGATACAAAATTATTTGCCTGCAAGTGGCAGAAAAGAGGAATATTTTCCTTATTTCTGCCAAAAAATTAAAACAAATAGTTTTTGAGTAGAAGGCAGGGTTTGAAAAAGTTCATAAACTTAAAACTGCTCTCCTCCTACCCAAAGCTGAGCTTTCTCACAACCATTCATGTCTGCGTGTGTGCTTCTTTTTAATGGTACGGTTGGAGAAGAAAGTGCCTTCCGTATTTCTTCAATTGAAATTCCTTAGTCAGGATTTGCCGTGAAAATTTGATATACGGTCGATCTGCCAGGCCGGAAGCCAGTATGTTGCAAAAAGGCTTAAGACGTTCACACAGTACATTGGATAGGATCTTATATGCGACATTTATGCATCGAACAAAGGGGACCATAATAATTTACTCACTTTATAACATATAAAAACAATTGGGTCTAAGGTATTTTGTGGTCTCTGATTACGAATCTGAAATCAGTTTTTATGTATTTTGCTAGGGCTTTGAGATACATTTGGTAAAAGGGTTCAAGATCGATCGTACTAATATTTATCTCCATTACGCATTAAAGTTAACAAATGCAGTCGCGATTACTCTTCGTGCACCAAAACTCAAATGCCATATACTTCAATGTGATTATGTACATGGATTTTGATAATAACCGTTACAAGTTTACTTTACGAATTTGGATTTAATTGGCGGGTCGGCCATCCGGAGATCGCCAGGTTGCTTATGTGGGAACTTAGTGCTGCTGATCACAATATATATTACATGCTGCTGCGAAGTCTGTTCGACGAAGCCATTATCTGTTGCCTGTTTGTGGAGACTGTTCTTTCCTACGTAGGTACCAACAGAAGTTGTTTTCCTTAGTGATTTTCCCATTGAAGTCCAAAAATATGTTTATCACATCGTAGTTCGGACAGCCTTCCGTCCATGAAGTGTTCATATATAAAGCTGATGTCGGAAAACATTGCTCTTATGTGAATCACAGCCAACCGATCACTAACCCGTTAAAAGCGATTGCTCCTGACCTAAGTCGGCTTTCCATAACGAGTTCGCATCGTAATATGTGATGACTTGATGGGCAGCTTAAATAACTGTTGCATGTTATTCGATTTTGTGCTCCTGATCCTGTCCAAGATATTTCCTGAATCGCGGTTATGACTGCCCATAAGAAGAAAAAATCATGTTTTTTTTTAACAGCACCTGGGTGGGCAGCGTATCTAAGTTTTATATGGATACACATAAGTCATTGTCCGTCATCGTTGCGCTTCTGGTTGATATTTGAGAGGAACCGTCATCCAAAGGTGTTGACTCTTTCATAAACGGCTATTTTTAATGTGTTAAGGAAGTTAGCAAAACGACGCAACCCCCAATCTTAAAGCCCAGGTCCAATTGATAATATACCTATAGGACACGAGGAGTGAGGACAAAGTATTCGCTACAGAATTGGGCACTGCAGTTGACCTTTCAGCTCGTTCGTCACCATCTCTGCTTAAAGGGCCTCAATAACCCTTGAGATTAAGAGATGACCTGTTGTCCGAGTATGCCGAAGCAGCGCGAATAGGTTGTTCTTTCGATGACGCCTGTTGCAATGCTTGCAAAAGCATAATTTATTAATGATGACCATTGCTTGAGGTTAACAGTTTAAATATATAAAAGAAAATCCGATAGATATGTTACACAATGATCATTGAAATTAATATTTCATATTTATATTCTTCTTATCCTTATTATCAGCAATGGAAATAGATTGAATATGGGAAGCTATTCAAACTCGATGAATTTTAAAAATCTTCCTTGGGAGCAATACAGGGACTACCGAGAACGAAGACAAGTTTATGAACATTCCGAAGGCCTTGGGCATATGTAAGAGTGAAGCAATAACAATTAAAATTTAATTTTCTATAAGTATATTTTGTTTGATATTATATTAGTTTTGGCATTGATATGAAAGCCTGCATAATGAGAGCTATATGTGAAATGAATAATGACTTCTTACCACCGGGTAAATCATTTATTCAGGATATAGCACGTATTTTCTTTGAGTAAGTATATTAATTTTTTTGTTAAAAGTTTTTTGATAAATGTTTATTAATTTTGCAGCCTACCGACAGATCATGAATACGAAGATGACTATGGAAATATTGCGAAAGAAAAAAATGTGAATTGTGCCAAACGTTTTATTTTTAACTGTCCGTACAGTCCCATTGAATTTCTTTTACATGGTGTTCGTTTCAAGGAGCTAAAGACTTTGTAACAAAAAAAAGAATTGTTTATAAGCTTTAATACATAATGTAAATGGTGATAAATGTAATATATATATCATATTTGTATTTGTTGATTCTTATATTATAATACTTATTTAAGATCAAATATTATATCTATATTTTGGTTACAATACTCAAATTTCTTTGTGGAGTAGAATTGAGTAGAAGCGCTAGAGATAGCTATAAACAGATAAAAACTAACCTAGGTGCAAAGAAGTGCATGCCTGTGTATCAATGATGCACTTCGTACAACACTCTCAGCAGAATTACACATTATTCCGGGAAACTGTTCCCACTCAGCTATCTGATTTAAATTGCTGACAAGGAAAACATTCGAAATAGGATTGATTTTCGACAAGCAAATGGCAGCTAACTCAGCCAACTGGCTTTAAACCATCCAACAGTGGTCAAATATACATACTGGCCACTCAGAAATTCAAAGCGAACATACAAATATCTCTGAAAACACCGATTGCAACCTCAACAGGTTAAACATTGACCAGAGTTTTCAGGTTACAATCCCAGTCAGAACATTATGGAAAATTAATGAATCTGTGGAAGATGACTCGACCCATTTTTCTACCGATGATTCCATAAAAAATGACGGAGTTGCTGGTGTTTTCTCCAAAAGGCTAAACCTCAGACTATCTTTCTATCTTCGGGATTATTCAGCATGTTCAAGGCGAACTCATGCCCATCAAATAAGCTTTATATTCGCTGAAAGAGAATGCCATATCTGCCAAGGATATTAGCATCTTCTTGGACAGCCAAGCTGCCATCAAATCGCTGCAATCAGTCTCAACAAATTCAAAGACAACCCTATATTGCCACTTATCTCTTCAAAAGATTTCAGAACAGTTCAACATTCACCTATGCTGGGTGCCTGGACATAGTGACATTCCAGGAAACTGTAAGTCTGATCAACTCAAATAAATAAAGTCAAATAAACAAATAAAATTGGTCGAAGCTTGATTTAAGAAGATCCAAGGGACTTATTTCGCTCGCTAGACCATATATTAGCGCCACCATAGGTGTTTAATAGGAAAGCACGCAGAAAAGCTATTCCTCCACTCAAACTACTTCTACATTAGCTGCATGGACGAAGAGGAAGAAAAACAATACTTTATCTCCTCTGTATTATTCTGTTGACAGAACGAATTTATTTTTACCTTCCATACTTAAGGAGATTTTCTTTTAATTTAATTTTAAAACTTTTTACTGTATTCCTAATATAACTGACTTCTACAATTCCATTGAAAAATCCATCAAAATAATAATTGTTGAACTGCAGTAGGTCTGAGCTTTACTATTCATTTTGTAGCCTAGTTTTGAATGACAGTTTATGCAATCATTAGGAAATAGTCTGCATAAGCGTTTTAGTATGATGTTAAACGTCGATTATATGGATTCTACCGTTAATTTTGGAGCTAGTACTTTAGTTTGGAAAACGGAAAGATTAATTAATGAATTTATTTTCGTGTTTTTTTTTTAAACTACTTTCGAACAGACTTTTTTTTGCTAAAAAGGAAAATAACGGTTATTTGTATTATTAGGCATGTTTCACGAAGAGACGGTCAGACTTGTGCAGAAAAGTATTCCTTTGATCTATCGGGTTATATTAGTTCTGATTACGTTTACAATTTTACAAACCAAATAACACTTAAATAACGATTATTTTGGCCAAGACTTTTAATAGATATCATTTTTTCGAAATCTCCTCAAACGATTTTATTACATTTCTAAGCTAAGCTCTGCCAATCCGAGGTAGAATATACAAATATTTTGTAAGAAAACGCCCCACAGAGTGGACGAGAGTCAAAATGATATATTGAAGGAATTCATCTTTTATTTTACAAATATTTGAATCAAAGCTTTTTCGAATTTTACTAAACTTTTGAAGAAAATCGCTTTTATATTAAGTTTGTAACATAGCGAAATATGTCGATTGAACCATATCTGTCTGTCCGTCCGTCCGCCTGTCTGTATGTCGTCGATTTTAGGCCCTAAATTTTGAGCTATTATGATGAAATTTTGTATATAGGATCCCTGCCCGAATGTACAAATTTTCTAAATCCGCCCACTGCCACGCTCCCTTTACTTTAAAACATTGTTTTTGGCCAAACGGTTTGGATATTTAAAAAAGTATTAATTAGAAGTTGCAGACAAAAGATATGTACCAAATTTCATCACTCTAGCTCAAAATGTAAGGGCCAAAGTTTTACTATCATAAGCAATGATTTGCATTAATATTTCTTTCGAATATTCTAAAAATTTACCTAGAGTGTAATTTTTTTATTGTGTGTGTGCATCGTTTTGAGATTTACGGAATGTGTCGAGCTCAGAGATAAGGGAAGTAAAGAGATACCAATCTTCTCGGTTTGCCTACAAGCTAAATTCACCCATAATTACGTATCTTACACATACTATCACATTTTTAAACAAGTATGCGTGAGATAAGTTATTCCCCACATTTTTTGCTCGAAATTTTTCGATTTTCCCCCGCTACCTCGCCGACCGCACCAACAACCATCACAGAAAGGGGTGAAAATTTACATCGGAGTTAAAACAGCTGTAGCAATGCCACCACCAATGAGCGCATCCAAGAAAACTTGAAGAAATAAGCACATTATAGATAATTCACACTTAATTTGCTTTAAATAATACGGCTTTTGGTAAGTGGAATATTTATTTTTTGCAAAGAAATAAATTTATCAGCAAAAAAAAAGTTCATCAAAAATATGAAATGGGCGAATTACCATTAAATATGAAAGTCAACTTTTTCTGATCAACAGAGACATAATAAAAGTCGGTACTTCAAACCCTTATAAAAATAAGAATTTATCTTACTTATAATAACTCTGAGTTGGAAATATACCATCTTCAGAATTTTGCTTATCGAATAACGCAACACCAGATCACTCCGAAGTAGGAATCGACTACGAAAACTCGTAGGGGATTATATTATATACTCTCGAAAATCATCTTGTTTAAAAATGAATTATTACACATAAATAGTTTGTTTCTGTACTTTAGTAGGAGTTGAATACATTCAATTCATATAATTTCCAAAAAAATATTTACTTCACTGAACATATTCAGAAACATATGTTTATGTTCACCAAAAAATACAATTCTGAGCTGTCATTTAATCATTTGGTTTGTTTACATTTTTTTAATTGTTTTCGTTTGTTTGTGCTAAATTCAAACGAAAAACGTAATAACAAACATAAACACATAATTTTAAAGCCGGATTTATATTAATTAAAAAATATGAGTGAGAAAAGTAAAGTGTCGGAATGTGTCTTAGGGTGTGCTTGTTATACACATTTACATCGCCCTAAGGAGGAGTCCAGGTAAGTTCTATTTGCACTTAAGCCAAAGATTATAAAGCCACACAGATCGGGTGCAATATGCCTACTGGGGAAACCGAACACCCGAAAGCAAAAAAATCGGTTAACGCACCTTAAGGCATACCTCATGGGTGGTGTGGAAATGCTTTCATAAATAATATGAATATAAAAATAAACACTCTTCATGTTCAACATATACGGATACTCCGTATTTTCATTTCCCATATAGTTATACAAATACAAAAAAAATTTAACATTTTACAGGTCACTTCTATTGTACCATAATAGCTCACCACCGTCTCTAGGTCAGAGATCATCACGATTATCACAAGAAGCGAAGCAGGATTTACAAACAAACAAAAAACGACTACGATGCAAGGGATGAATATCCAAGGTCACTGTCATAAAGTGCAATTCGTTTGGCGGACAAGCAGTAAATACAAACAACAACTGTTTTAATTGGTTTTAAATAAAAAAAGATATGCCATTTTATAGTGGTTTTTAATAACTAATATTGTGGTCTAATAAACTTTTTTTATCTGATAATGCTGCATTGCAATGTTTTTCTTCTTATTCTTCACTCAGCTATGTGTGGACTGTCAGAAGTTGGTTGATTTCCATAGGGATTTCGGAATTTTTATTACTGCTACCACTGCTCTTTTCTTTGACTCCTCTTCTTCTTCTTCTTCGTGACTATTTTTACTGTTGTCACCGTCGATGGCTCCTTCATTGTGACCAATACCTGCTGTGTTTGCAACAATACTAGCAGTTGCATTAGCTTTTAGAACAATGGGTAGGACCCTGGACTAAGACATGAGTCTTTGTCATCATCTTCGTCATCGATTCCGCCACCTGATCCTGAACCGCTGCCATAATAGAGTTCTCCTGTGAAACAAAAAACAAATGTTTTGGTACTGTTAGTTCACACGCATGAAAGAGATAAAAATTAAAAACAAAAAACAGTTTACCAGCTTCACTGTACGGGCGGGCGGTGTGCACGTACACACATAAGAAACAAGATCCAAATTATACGGGTGGCCAAGAACAATTTTTCTTGTTTGCAGTGCGTTATTTGTGTGGCATCGACATCTTGGCCATTGTATGCATTTGTTAACTGCCTAATGACAGTTGTTAAATAAAACAGCTGAGCAGCAACCTCTGTCGTTTGGCCGATGTTGTATTTTTAAGAAATTCAGGATTTGACCATGCTCTGATGTAGCTGAATGCATATCTATAAGAAAAATGTTTAGTCGTCATGAAGAATGTTTTGTTATCGATTGCTTACCTGTCCACGGTATGCTATTCCAGCACATATTGTCTGCATCTGACGAAGCGGTAACATGTTATGTATCCATTTTCATTTGTTTTTTTTTAAAGGCTTGCGAAATATTGTTTGCACTGATTTGAATTATAAATAAACACAAGCAAGACATTTCTTGAAATTCCTGACAATAAAGTTTACAATGACATTTCTAGAATTGTGAAAAAAAATAAAATGTCAATTGAAATGTCATTACAAAAATAAATCTACCACACTTCTAAACAGCTGTTAATGAAAGTGTTCAAACCTCAAATTTCACGTCTGCTGAATTCTTTTAGTCGGAAATACATGTATTCATAGACGAGAGTGCATTGGTAGTGGATTACAACAAAAACAACCAACTCTTGCGGGGATTCAGGGTGAGAGAGGTAGAAGTTTGGTATCTCTTTACTTCCCTTATCTCTGGTCGAGCTATACATCCCTTACAGTTAAATACACACAGACAAAAGAAACCTAGAACATAGAAAATGAGTTTTTTCGAATGATGATGTGGTTTACTGTGGTATAATTTCTGTGTGCTGTATAGTGTACAGGCATTTTCGAAATGCCTAAAATTTTACCGAAAAAAGTTTTCTTTACTGAAATAGCCCCCAAAAAGTGGGCGTGATAAAATACTTTGTATGGAAGTGATATAGACAATAGGGTTGTCTAGATATGTTTTTCAGACACTTTTTCAGTGGGCGGATTTCAAAAATGCGTACACTTGTTCTGCTGGGAGCAACAACGAACACATGTGCCACATTTCATCATTTTAGCTCAAAATTTAAGGCACAAAAACTGGTGACGTACGGACGGACGGACAGACACACATGGCTAAATCGACTCAGCTATCGATTCTGAGTCGATCATACTTAAACCTGTATCTAGCTAATTTATTTCGCTATGTTACAAACTATGTATCGAAACTAACACACCCATATGGGATAGGGTAAAAAAACATGCGAATATTATTTAGATGTGGGACATGGACTACAGCACGGAAACCAGGCTGTGTCATCGAAAAATTTGGATCTTGAATACAAATCTAAATAGGAAATATGTAAATTAATTGCAAAGCATACATTTTTCCTATTCCTCGAATTTTTAGTTTACATATTTCATATTTTTCTTTTAATTTGAGAATTTAACTATGCCTATATGTTGTTGTGTTCTTAGAACGATAATTGGTAGCGAATTCATCGCAAAGTGCACCTATTCTTCTGTGTTCCAACATTTCCAACAGGAATAAACCAAAACTTGCACCAATAATTATGAAGTTTCCTTTCTCTCGCAAAGTTCGGCATGTTGTTATTTTTATTTTTTGTCGTTTATTTTGATTTTGCGCACAAGTTACACATAATTCATAATTCATTAGTTCAGAATATTCACCGAATTTTAAGTTATTTTAGTGCAAAATATATGAAACAAGCAACCCAATATACATTTTGACAGATACCACTACGTCTACTACATTCTCCAATGTTCAGTACGTTTAACTACATTACCGTCACAGACGTAACAAATGTAGTTATTCAAAAAGTTTAATTTCTGCCATCTCTGCATAATATCACACGTCAACTACAACTATTCTCACGTTTCTGATTCTGGATGTATCCAATTCCAACGCCATGGACATTGCCAGAGATGAAGTAAGGAAGAGATAAGAAACTTTCCAGGACTTTACGTTTTGCCTACAAGCTAATTCTGGAACTTTCCATTCGCACACACCTGTCTGAAGCCTGGTCTTTTAAACGTCAAAAAGTAGCCAACCGCCAAATTCAAAATTTTTAAACGAAAAATAACTGCCAAATTCAAAATTTCACCACATTTTTCCCACACCCATGGAATTCTGTCAAGGTGCTATTCAGTAGGTGATGTGTCTTAAAATATATCCAGTTAAATTGAAATTCAAATTATTAGGGTTGGCAATATTATATTTAATCGAAATAATTTGTTTCCTTATTGATTCCTTGCTTGATCTCTGGACATGGATACACACACAAATTTGATGAGATATAGAATAAAACGATCCGCACAGCGGGTTGTAGCCTTGTCATATTTTTTTAACAAATCTGACAGCGTCTACCACATCAATCCAGCGAAGATACAAACCAAAACACTTATACGAAAATTTATTTGCTAAGCGCAGCAACACAAACTTCCAATGTTCTTTCCAAAACGTTGGAAGCGTTGTTCTTCTTCATCATCTATAGATAAATGTTCTCTGAAAATGACAGTTTACAGCCAGTCGATTTGTTTACTTTTCTTATTTTCACGTCTCTCGGCCCAAAAGCAAGCAGCAAAACGCAAGTATGTGAAACCAATATTTGTAAATACAAATAAGAATATGTAAATAAATAAATATTTATACATAAGCTGTGCTTTAATCATCAAGTTTACCGGAGCCTGTAATTGGTACTCCACTTTTCAGTTTTAGCTTTTGGGTTAGGTAACAAATACATATTATGTAGTAGGTATGTAAGGAAAACCAATTTGATGGTTTATTTATATTAATGAAATGAGTTGGAGTAGTTAATTTTCGTGACAAATATTTAGTTACTTGAAATGGTTATAATAAATTCCACTTCTTATGTATTCAGATGAATTTGATTGCCTTTATTTCAAGTACCTATGTAATCAATTGGTTATGTGGATTATGATCAATAAAACAAATGATATATGAAACATATAGGTCGATGGTGTTCCAAAACGTGAAAAAAAATGAAGACTCATTTGGCTTAGTTTACCGACCTGTAGTTTTGTTCTTTGGTAGGCACATGTGCATTTAGGAGAACAGGAACTGTAAGCCTCATTCTTATAGTTAAACATACATATGGTATTAGCGATCTGATATTGCTATAAGTCTTTGTCAACTAAACTTAAACTAAAAACAAACATTTGTCTGCAATTTGCTTCGCAAATAGCCACCTTATCCTTGAAACATCTTCCAAAAGTAGATGTCAAAATGTTCTACAAACAAAATGAACATAACGATATTGCTTAAGGGCAAGTATTAAATTTGAACTTTTTTAAAAGGAAACGTTCAGACCGTTTTTAAAAATTTCTTTCGGTTTGACCAAAAACAATATTTTTCTGAAAAGTAGTCGTCGCGTCTCTGACAGTCTGACCGACTCTGCTAGACGGAGTATTGCATAGTTAGTTAAACCCATTTTTGCCGCTTCCCTAACAATCTATACTAGCAATCGTGCTAATAGTGGCACCGATTTAGAGAAGGTTGTGTCTTTGATGTTGGCTGCGGAGTTTTGCACAATCCTCTCAAGAATGATTTTAAAGAAGTCACATGACATAGGGTCGGCTTGCCTAAATGCCTTTTTGGTATCGAATGTTTCGGCAAGGAACATGATAGAGCGGCGAGTTCTCTATCCTACTATTAAACAAACTGACGCGTTTTAAATGGGTTTAATAAAACTATACATGGCTTTGTATAGTTCGTCTCTATAAATGCCGGCTTTGACATCAATGAACAGGTGGGTATCGATATGGACTTTTTGTAATTTTTTCCAGGGTCTGCTAAGTGTAAGGATTGGATCGGTTAAGGCCTTTCCTGGCTTGAAACCATACCGATAAGGGCCAATCAGGTTGTTGGTGAACGGTTTCAGGCGTTGACATATTGCGGAAGATGGAATATTGTGGGCGATGTTGAGGAGACTAATGCCTCTGTAATTGGCGCAGTTAAGAGGGTATCTACTTTTGTGTATCTGGATATTGCATAGGTTCCATTCCAATTTTGTCAATGAGTTCGTGAAGTATATAACCAGATCAAGCTCGGCGGTCATATCCGATAATACTGCTAACTCGAATGGTTGATGGTTGTTGCTGTCGTCATCGCCTTTTAACAGTCTGAAGAATAGGTTCTTAAACTTTGTCAGCATAGACAGTGTCTTTACTACGATCTTTCCGCGTTCATCTCGTCAGGATTTTGTTTGTGAATTGTATTCCTGGCTTTGACGTTTTACTCTTTGGTAAAACTTGCGAACATCATTCCCGGAGTGGCATCTCTTATCTCTATTATTTCTTCGATTGCGCAGTTATGCCAGCGTGTGTTTAGCCGCTTTAAGTCTTATGTTGGCGAATTGGATCTTGATGCGAATTCTTACAATGCCTTCGCGAATGTCTCTAAAACATAAAACTTCTTGCCTAAGTTAATGCCTATCAGTTTCCCCCCGTTGTTCTACAAAATCCAACCATCTAATTCTACAAGACTTAACTTCCCTTTATCATCACCAGTAAAATCACGTTCGGGGATTTCGATTCTGGGAATTTTGACTTTGTCAGTTATAGATTTTTAAATTGCTTTAGAAAACGGTAAATTTGGGGTCTGGAGCTTTGGTATTATTTGGTGATACTTATAGGTTTATGTTCTTAATTTTTTTTTAGAAACTAGACAGATTGGCTGTTTTTTCAATATCAAAGTTGCTTTATGACACTTCCGGTTTGCTACAGTCAACTTTTGTGTTCGATTATCTAACACACAACACAGTATGAAATTTCCAATCAAGGTTAATATTATTAACTTAAAAAAGGTTGTTTTTGCAAGATGCATGTCCGACTCAACTATATTTAATTTATCATCAGGTAAGAAAATGTCTGTAATACAAACAAATACAACAACATTGATGTTACCGTTTTTTAGGTTATGGTAAATGCGGAGTATCTGTAATTCGTGTCTCTGGTCCCCAAACACTGATTGCACTGCGCTCTATTGTTGCCAAAGATTTCCTTCCGAAGGAGCGACTTGCTGCACTAAGGTCGCTGTATCACCCCGTTAGCAAAGATATGATCGACAGAGGTTTAATTTTATGGTTTCCAGGTAATCCAATTTTATCATTTAAAAAGTTATAACAGAATTATAATTTACAGGCCCGAAAAGTTTTACAGGAGAAGACTCTTGCGAATTTCAAGTTCATGGAAGTTTAGCAGTAGTTGAAGCAATGTTAGATGCATTAGCAAATGTACCTGGTCTTAGAATATCGCAACCAGGGGAATTCACTAAACGTGCCTTTTTCAACGGCAAACTGGATTTAACTGAGGTAGAAGGATTGGCTGATTTAATACACTCAGAAACGGAAGCACAGCGAAAGCAGGTACATACAAAAATACTTAGAATATCAGCTTAAACATATAATGATTTATTAACAACTAGGCACTTCTTCAAAGCACTGGGTCTCTATCACGCCTCTACCAAAACTGGAGAAAAAGACTTATTAGGTGTGCTGCTCACATGGAAGCATACATAGATTTCGCTGAAGATGAAAACATTGAAGATGATGTTATTGAGAAGCTTAAGACTGAACTTTTAAATATACAAACAGACATTCAAAAGCATTTGAACGACCAAAGACAAGGCGAAATATTACGTGATGGTGTTCGCACCGCAATTATCGGGCCTCCTAATGTCGGCAAGAGTAGCTTTCTGAATGTAATGTGCCAAAGACAGATTTCAATTGTAACAGCCATGGCTGGAACTACACGCGATATTATAGAGTCATTTTATAATATTTGCGGCTATCCTGTTGTTTTTGCGGACACAGCCGGTTTACGCTCACACACTAATGATGAAATTGAGCGAGAGGGAATAAATCGTGCCAAGGATTATTTACAAAACTCAAATCTCATTCTACTCCTCATAGATGCTAGCTTACTTGTAAAAGAAGGCGTTCTTACAAAGGAGTTGTTTGAACACTTTAAGATAAAATATGTAAAAGAACTGGGAATTGATCCAGATTTACTTAACCATACGAATTCCTTAGTGATTGCCAATAAGATAGATCTCATTGCACCTTATGAGCTAAAACAACTTAGGGATCTAGATTTAGCTTTGGTATCGTGTACCCAAATAAATGTGGATAATCTTTTACAAAAACTAGAAATCAAATTAAAAGACATGTAAGAATATCGCGATTTTCTTCATATTCAATATTATTAACTCTTTCATTTAGATGTAGCCAGCCAACAGCAGAGAACCCACGACTGACTAATTCCCGTTATAGACAACAACTCAGTGACTGTGTTAATTATATATCAATCTTTCTAGATGACTATGTGTCAGATGCAAACATAGACCTAGCAATAGCTGCACAAAAGCTTCGGAAAGCCGTGAAGTGCATAGAACGAATAACTGGAGACGTTAGAACGGATGATATACTTGATGTTGTATTTAGAGATTTTTGTATTGGGAAATAGAAAAAAGTTATCCTAAAAAGAACTTAAAATTACACATAATTTGTTAAATTGATATGAACGAAATAAGACCACACATTTAATGAAAATCATACCATTAAAACTTCGCTCCTACATATTGTACATATACGGATTTCACTCCAAACGGAAACGCTTTTCACCGAAAATCAATCGATTTTTGTATACATCCCACTTAGGTATATTAGTTTTGATAGATAATTTGTAACATAGTAATCATTTTTATAGATACATTAAATTATATGGATCGACTCAGAATCGCAAGCTAAGTCGATTTAACCATGTCTGTACTTACGTCCATCTATACGTCACCATACAGATTTTGAGCTTAAATAATTTAAGTTGGTTTGTAGGCTGCTCGTTCATGCCATGGACATCTCCTAACATTTTTAAAATAATACCAAGCCAAAATTTATGATACTGGTCGTTTTTGAAAAAGTGTTATCAATATATATGACATTATGTTTATATTTAATATCTACATATAATTTTTTTTAAAAAGTTATTTTCGATTAAAAAAAATTGAAAATTCAAAAATAAGTATCGATACGAATTGTTCGTTTATGTTCGTATATATATTTCATCTACAGATCATTTTAACAACGGCCCACTTTTGGTCATTTTCTAAAAAAAAATACATATGAGAAGGCTACAGCTGTGCGGATCTTTTAATACTATATCCCATCCCGTGCTTAAAATTCATATCCTCAAAATGTAGGCTTTATGGCAACTTAGTATTGAAAATGACATTATTATCATATAATCATAGGCTTTTAAACCACGCCTACTTTTTGTAGGCGTTTTCATACAAAAACCATATGTATACCATACCCCATAGCATAACCAGGCAAAAACCATATGTATACCATACCCCATAGCATAACCAGGCGAAAACGTTGTTATATGTCGCACCATAGAAGATTTTGATAAACTGTTTGCACAATGTGTTATCAATGATATTTTCTATTTTTGCCGCTTATCTTGAGGAAACATTTAAGACCTTTGATGGTCCAGCCCTAAATCATTTATGTAATCGACACTAAAACCGAAAATAATGTAGTAAGATATGCAAGTACATATAGCCGAACTTAAACGGGAAATACATAAACCAAATCCAAAAAAGGCTCCAGATTATGACAGGGGAAATTCTTTAAATGTTGCCTCTGAAAGCATTAACTAAACTTCTCTGCGTTGTAAATGCGGCAATCAGAAAATCACTAAATGAAATAACATCTTATAGACCTATATTACTTCTGTCAATAATTTCAAACGTTTTTGAAAGGATATTACTCCGTCGCTAACACCCCATTATTGATCAGAAACTCCTGATACCTGACCATCAATTTGGGTTTAGAAGTAAACATTCAACTGTGGACTAAGTACATCGAATTACTGATGTAATTGACAAAGCTTTCGAAGAAAAGAACATTTGCTTAGCCAACTAAGCCTTGGATTTGGCCCGATAAGGAAAGTTACCTGCCAAACATTCATTACTCGTGATAAAAACATATGAGAAGCCTACAATCCCATCCATTTTGGCGATGAAATATAGAAAATGTCATTGTCACAAAAATCTTTTCAAAATCTTTTATGTTTCGACAAAGAACAACGTTTTTCGCCTGGTCATGCTATGAGGTTATGTATAGAAATGGTTTTGTATGAAAACACCACCAAAAAGTGGGCGTGGGATAAAATTATATATGGAAGAAATTCTTATGTTACCATAACCAAGCATTTTGAATCAACCCTTTTTTTCGAAATGATTAAAATGTTACCGAACACTTTTTTTTTATTGAAAACGCCCCCAAAAAGTGGGTGTAGCAACAACGGATTTCAAAATTTGTTACACTTGTTCCGTTTTGTTGGATAGGGAGCTATTCTGGGTCGACTGATATACCATATAGTTTACTACCATACCCCATCTCATCCTTTAAATTCATATCCCCAAAATGTAGGCTTCATGGCAACTTTATTTTGAGAATGATATTATTACAAAATATTGTTAAGACGGTTTATCAAAATTTTGTATGGTTCGACAAAAAACAACGTTTTACTCCTGCATATGGTATGGCGTAGGATATACAAATGGTTAAAAAGTGGGCGTGGCAAAGGACCGATTTTGAATGTTCACACCTGTTCGAACAGCACGTACAAGGATCACATGTACCTAATTTCATTATCCTAGCTCAAAATTTAAGGCCCAAAAACCGGTGACCTACAGACGGACGGACGATTCTGAGGCGATCCATATACTTTGGGGTATATCTAGCTGAATTATTTTCCTATGTTACAGGTCAAAACGTATATACCACTGTGGGATAGCGTATAAAAAGGGTGGTGGTTTAGTGAGTAAAAATCTCACACTACTTTGGACACGTGGTCATCGTGTATAAGAAGATTTCCACCAGCCCACGCAAAATATCATATGACAAGGATACAATCCACAGCGTGGATCGTTTTATACCCTACCCCATCCCATCCCATTCCCAAAAATTAATATCCCTTAAATGTGGGCTTTAGGCGAAGAAATATTACAATTGACATTGGCCCGTATGCCAAGTATTTACTAGTAGTAAAAGGTCTAAGTAAATACTAGTACTACTAGTAAAAACTTATGTTATAAGTATTTACTAGATTTTGTGTGCATGAACATGCGTTTTGACTTGCCAGCAAATACTTCTAGTAAATACTGAATTCATTCAAGTAAATACTACCAGTTTATCGAACAATTGGTAGTATATACTTATTTTGTATTATTCCCTAATTGCTTTGCTAAAAATTTGTTTTGAATACTATACCGTTAGATCTTTCGTAATTTACTGTTTCTTTAATGTTTGCTTTATACACGATCTCTTTGGAAGATTCAGTTCGTAAAGCATATTCAAAAGAAACAACCATGACAAGCGAAGCTTCTCAATTGCAACTAGCTTTTGTGCGAATTTTAAAAGAGCATAACTTTTGTTTGAATAAATCACAACAATTGTGCATTAAAACGGAGAAGTCCGAAGCTATACAATTATTTATTAGTGAATATAAGGCTATGACCGGTGTTCAATAAACGGAAGAGAAAATTAGAATGAGGCTTAATAATTGCAGGACAGCGGTTAAGAAGAAGACAGACCTTAAGAAAACGGGAAATAAGCCCATAACGCTAAAAGAATGGGAAGTAATTTTGTTAGAGCTATTAAATGCTGATGAAAACCCATCTATATCTTGCATTCCTGTTACGTATTGCTTTATAAAGCTAATTATTATACATTTACTAAATAATATTGTTTACGTAAAGGTGGTTTATCTGTGGGAGCAGATAATCACATTCGGATTCAAACGGAAAAGGAGGCTGATATACGTATTGCTGCAGATGAAATTGAAGAATTATCTGGAGATTGTCCAGTAACAAAACATAGAAAATTAAAGTTCAATGAGACTGAGGAGACAAAAAATCTTGTTAAAGGAGGACTTCAACGTTTGGTGTTGCTGGAGCAATTTAAGTTAATACGAATGCAGCAGGAGGAAATTAAAAAAAGGATGGAAAATGACAACGAAGAAGAGTTAACCTTCTTAAATTTACAAAGTCCAGAAATAAATTTTTTTTTTATTGAAATAACATTTTATTTTTTGTATTAAGAAGATACATTATTTTGCCCCATTCGTCGAATTTGAAATACACTGGCAATTAATTCCTCATCACCTTGAACAGAAATCTCATTTTCTACGCCTTCTGGAAATTGGAAATCGTTGTTATCATTTAAATGCTTTGCAATATTGTGCAAAACGACATGCCACAATTATATTTGGAATATTTTCTAAATTGAGACGTCTGCAGTTTTGTAGAATTGGAAATCTTCTCTGGTCACTTGACCAAAACATCTTTCAATTTCTATCCTCTCTTTTGAATGCAATTTATTGAATGCCTTTTCTTGATTACTTGTTGGATTCCTAAAAGGCGTCATTAACCAAAGTGCGATTCCATACCCTTCATCTCCCAACAAAACGCTGTTAGTGGAATTTCGCATTACTGGTTCAAGAAAACTGTTCCTCCAAATTCTAGAATCGTGAACTGAGCCTGGCCATTGGCAATCCACACTTGTGAAGCATTCCTTTGTATAACATGTTGCTTGAATATCGATGAAGGCATATCCTTTTCGATTAACATGTTCTTCTGAATGCAAGTGATTTCTATATGAGTGCAGTCCAAGGCTCCTATACATGATGGGAATCTGTATTTGCTAAGCCAATCATGTTTTGCTTTCAAGTGTTCCTCAGAATCGGAAAAAAACTTTATCCAATGAGAAGCTTTAGCGGTTAATAGTACTCTGATGTATTGGTGACACGTTTTGGAGTCCTGTAAAGCAATCATTCCTTAACGATACGCGCGGTATGCTTTGAATCATTGTCTTGCTGAAATATCCATTTGCTAAGCATACCTAATTTGTCTAGGCTCGGTTGCAGGTTTCTCTTTAGGATGTTAAGATAGTCTTGTTTATTCATTGTACTTTCAATGAAGACCCCACAACATCACTGAACCTCTCCAATGTTGTACTGTGCTATTTAGATTTTGTTCACTGAATTCTTTGTTTTTTTCTCTCCAATTTTTATACCCTATCCCATAGGGGTATATTAGTTTTGATACATAGTTTGTAACATAGAGAAATAATTGAGGAAGGTATACCTCAAGGTATATGGATCGACTCAGAATCGATAGCTGAGTCGATTTAGCCATGTCTGTCCGTCCGTCCGTCACCAGTTTGTGGGCCTTAAATTTTGAGCTAGGATGATAAAATTTGGTACACGTGTTTGTTTTGCTCCCAGCAGAACAAACATTTTCTATATTTTATCGCCAAAACGCCGGCATTTTGAGGATATTTGTTTTAAGGATGGGATGGGATGGGATAGGGTATAAAACGATCCACACAGGAGATATGTTTTTATTTGTCTTGCTTTTAAAAATTTCAAATTTATTTTCGTCTGTAAATGAAATGTTTCTCCAAACCAAAATATCATTATTTATATATTTTTTGCAAATGCTTACGATTTTTTTTATTAACTTTGGATATCAGTGGTTTTTTCTTACGCTTCTACCATGTAATCCCGATTTGTGCAATGTTCGCGGAATAGTACCCGCGCTGACTGATTTATCGGTTGCTTCTGACACATTTTCTGCTATTTTAATGGCACTTGAACTTGGATTTTTCTTCACTTCAGTTACAATTTTTCTTTCTTCTCTTTAATTTAGCTTTTTTGGTTTACCTGGCCGTTTGAAATTTTCCAATGTTTAAATTTTTGTGTATTTATGGTTAATATTTTTCACCGAAACATGCTTCCTATTAACTATTTCGCCAATATCCCGATATGATTTTCCCTTTTTCGTCAAATCCACTATAATTTTCCGCGTTTCCAACCAAATTTCACTCCTCATTATGAAAAAAAAAATCGAATTGCACTGTTATTAAGCCTTTAATCACAATCAGCGTACACTCTGAAGTGATGCAAAGAGATGAACTTGCCTCCGCAGTACCTATGAAAATTATAACAGTAAACCTAACTGTTTAATATTGAATGGAAAGTTACAAGATGTTTAATTTGGTATATTTGGAATCCTTTTTTGTTTGTTTTTTTGCTCGAGTTACATGTAACTTCGGAAATCGCATGGCCGTTTACTCACTTTTGAAGCTCACAGTATATGGATCGGCCTAGAATCGATAGCTGAGTCGATCTAGCCGTGTCTGTCTGTGCGTCTGTGTGTTTTGGGCCTTAAATTTTGAACTAGAGTGTTGAAAGTTGGTATATACAAAGTCCGACAAAGAAAAACAAGTTTCAATAAAAAAATGATTTCGGATTGTCTTATTAAAAATCTTTTACTTTGCATTGCATAAATCTCACTAACCGGCCCAATGTCATTTTCCATATTTCATCGCCATAAAGCCCACATTTTGGGGATATATATTTTAAGTATGGGATGGGATAGGGTCTTAAACGATCCTCACAGCAGATTGTAGCCTTTTTTATGTTTTTTTTTATCCCAATGGCAAACGCTATTAAAGTCGATTGTTCTTGACCTAGGTATAATAGAATAATAGAAATAGAAATTGATTTTCTGCTTACACTTTTCCCACATTTAAACAATCTTCTTTAATTTGTTTATACTTAAAATTACTATACTATTTTTCATCTAATAAGAAATTCTATTCTGCCACAATATAAGACTCGATATAAGCATCAATATAATATAAATTATTAAGCAATCATTTTTACTATCCTCCTTGCACTCTACTTTGCCAATGGATATGGATAACATTTTAACGAGCTTCAGAGAGGGTTAATAATTGGATGTGTATGTATGGTCAACATAGCTTTATATAACGCATTATATTCGACTGTGTATCCTCACAAAGTACAAATAAAATCCGTACTTTAGGCTACCCATACAAAACATTATTTTGGCTTGGTTCAATACCGGTCCATACATTTTAAATTGAAACTAATTTTGTATACCCTCGATTTATCCATTCCCACCACATCCATTAACACCGCTACATAAAAATCATAAAAATCGCCTCCGCCTTACTACTTATTTATACTCATACCATCATAGTCAATGTAATGGAATTACATTTAGGAACCCTCGAACGTTTCACTTCCTGCATACTAATCTGTTTATTTAAAGACTCCTATTTTCTTTTGCAGAGAAATGTACGTGAAATTTTCACCAAACCCAAATCGCAATTTTTTTTGTACCTCCTCCTAAATAACATTTTATGCAAACTCGGTTAGCAGTGGCAGATATCCCGAAACGTGGATAGGTAAGCGAAATTACAGAGCAAAGACTACATGCATAGGATAAACAAAAAGGACGACAAACAAGTCAATAGAAATGAATATCCAGATTAAGAACAATAACTGTGCCCAAGGATGTTTCGTTGATAACCATAGTAACCTAACCATAGCAATTTAAGAATTCAAGGAATAGCAGAATTGCAAAGGAGCACAACATATGTAAATGCACGCTGTGACTTTTCCATTTGGGAAAAGATTCGAAATCGCATTTCGTCATTGAATTCTGTTCACGTTCTTTTAACGCCTTTACATCCGTTTATTGGGCCATAATTTAAGGTATCATAGAGTGGTACTGTGCTTTTGTTTCTGGTTCCAAGCAGTTAATACCATGCGAGTATCGAGAAGTGTTTTTTAAGTCTCTTCAATGGGATCACTTTTTGATGATCTTACTTCTGGGATTTCAGATTATTCCCAAATGTAATCTAAATCCACTTAGATATGTATTGGGTATGGGTACAAGAACTTCTTACCTAAAGTTACATTTCGGCTTGATGAGATTAATGACTAAAAATATTTAGACCATATATCATAGGGGTGTATTCGTTTTGACATAAAGTTTGTAACAAAGATATATATTATATTCCTCAAAGTACATATATCGACTCAGAACCGCTAGCTTAGTCGATATAGCCATATCTGTCTGTCCGTCCGTTCGTCCGTTCGTCCGTTCGTCCGTCAGTGTATCACCGATTTTTAGGCCTTAAATCTCTTAATAATTACATTGGAATTAAAAATAAAAACATATGAAAAGGATACAATCCACTGTGTGGATCGTTTTGTACCCTATCCCATCTCATCCTTAAGACAAATATCCCCAAAATTTCAGATTTATGGCGATGAAATATAGAAAATGTCATTGTCATAACATACTGTTCAGACTGTGTATAAAATCATTTATGGTTTTTATTTATGGTGGCAGTGGGCGGATTCCAAATTTTTTTTTCAAATGTTCTGCTTGGAAGTACCAAATTTCATCATTCTAGCTCAAAATTTAAGGCCCAAAAACTGGTGACGTAAGGACGGACAGACAGACATGGCTAAATCGTCTCATCTGATCGATTCTGAGTAGATCCATATACTTTGAGGTATACCTAGCTCAATTATTTTTCTATGTTACAAACTATGTAGTTATCAAAACTAATATACCCCTATGGGATAGGGTATAATTAAGAAATATTGTACTAATTTCTAATTACTTGTTAGGAATTAAATATAAACTGTTTGTAATATGTAAGATTTTACATCCGTAGATGAATAAATAAATAAATAAATTAACTTTTAGCTAGATTTATAAAATTTGGTATATAGACCCTCTGTCTGATGAAGCAGAAAAAGTTTCAACAACTTCAAATTTCAAAATCTGCCCTCTACCAAGTCTTCTTTGCAGTAAAACGTTGTTTTTTGCTAAACGGTTAAGAATTTTGAAATCGTGTTTGAATAACATATTGAGACAATCTCAATGCCTACATTTTGTCCACATAAAGCTTTTCGCTAAGCCCAATTATTATGGCGTTTTCTTAAAAAACGTTCTTCGGTACAATATTACAAAAACTCGTGATGGTTAGTGCGATGAACTGCCGCGCAGAAGGTCTAGGTTCGATTCCATGACCTAGGAACACCTAAATGATTTTTTACTTGCCCTCCTCGCGTGATGATCTTACAAATTATCCGAGTAGTATTAATTGTCAAGAAAATCTTATCTCAAATTCGCCGTACGGAGTCGTACGAATAGTGTTTGACCTGACAAGACGATTTTTTTTATAGCAGGCGTATTGACAGCATGGTTAATCTGATTTGCTACATGGGCCTTATCAGCCTATATAGGCAATCATCTGTGCTTAATTGGAAAGATTCGGTTATTTTAGGGGTAGTGTCTAAGAAGCTGCCTCGGAGTGCATAGAATACCAGAGTCTGAGAACCCAAAAATAGCCAGGTCCTATACGACAGGTCCAACACAAGCGGAATAGACAATTTTCTGGTAAAACTATTTCGAGTTCACACGGAAAGAGTGATTGTCTCGAGCATTGGTCTTATTTTTTGGGGCTTCGTGATGAATATTTTAAGAGTGCGCGCTTAAACGCCTATATGTCGCCTGAAGTTTTCCTTTACTTGGATAGTCGAAAGCTGATACAGGATAGATCGGGGGTTCCGCTAATCTCCCACATCTTCCTAAGAACTGTGAATGGGCAACTTCTTTACGAATGAGACTTCATCGCTCTAGGCGTAGGAGAGCGCATGTGATTCAGCCGGAGTAGGTTGCAGAAGTTATACTAGTAAATAGTTGACTTATAAATTGTATTGTCGATTTACACATAAGGTTTAGGTTGGGTTCAACATTTGTGGTGGCTCACGAGACATACGATAACTCTACAATCCGCTTTGCGGATAATACCCCATCCAATAACATACTTAAAATTAATACCGCCAACATTTGGCCTTAATGGATGCTGCTTTGGCCTAGTGTTGGACTTTGCTTGTGTGCGAGGTTGGATATATGCAAAAACAGAATAGTCATAAAAGCACGAAAAGAATACCCAGGTCCCAGGTGAACCTAGACAAGCTGCTTCGATATATTTGGACAACATGTTGTCTAGGAATTTCAAGGGTTAGTCAGGCCCCTTAAACAGAGATGGTGGCGGATGAACCGAAAGGCCAACGGCAGCGTTCAATCCCGTAGTGGAAAAAGATGGCCACATGTCCTAGGGGTATCTAAAAAAATTGGAACTGGCCCTCCAGATTGGTGCTTTGGGTTAAATACCCAACCGTTGAAAAAAATTAGTGTTACGAAGCAACCAATAGCCTCGGAAGGGACTGATTTAACTGTTGACGACCCTGCTTAACGACCCTGCACATGAGAACATTAAACAGGAGAGGAGCAGACATTACTGCCATTCAGGAAATACGATGGGATGGGCCGGGCCAAAAGAGGATGAAAAACTGAGACATCTACTAATGACCGTGTTATAGTGAGCAGACAGAAACAGCGACTATTCGGATGCGGATTTGTTATAAGTGCCAGAGTTAGGCAAGCAGAATAATGTTTCCAAGACATAAGCGAACGCATTGTAACAATCCGCATCAAGGCCAAATTCGCCAACATAAGCCTAATCAGGGCTCCACCCCAACGGAGGAAAAAGATGATATAGCCAAGTATTGCTTCTATGAGTTTCTTAAAACGGTCTCCAGATCAACGAACGGTCAACCAAATTGATCACATTGCGATAGATAAGAGGCACGCCTCCAGCATTCTGGCTGTCCGAACATTCCAAGGAGATAACATCGACTCGGACCACTACATTATTGCAGCCAAGGTAAGAATGAGGATATCCACAACGCCATAACAACCCAGAAAATATGTGAAAAAAAATGCAAGAGACCGCCAAAACCTTCGCACAACGCGTATCCCTTAACCTCTCGATTGTCGAAGAACAATGGCAACTATGCCAACAAGCCATTAGATCAGCCGCAACTGATGTGCTAGGTTTCTCCGGCTTGCCAGCAAGAAACCCCTGCTTTGATAAGAAATTCCGCCAAATGCCTGCAGCCAAGAACGAGGCCTACAAGGCTAAGCTGCAGGTGAAGACGAGAGCTGTCATTGAGCTTTATAGAAAGAGAATAAGGGAAGAACACGGGCTTTTCAGAAAGAAGAAAAAAGAGCAAGAAAAGCGCCCGATCGAGGATATAGAGATCTGCCACTCCAGTAACGATGTCCGCAATTTTTACCGCAGTGTAAACGTCAAAGCAAGGATACAAGGAAATATCGTAGTTGAGACACAGTCGATGCCGAGGATATGGAAGAACCACTTCTGCAGACTGTTAAACGGCGATGACGAACAACCTTCCGCTGTCAGGCAGAACGAACCATTCAATATGGGCAACGACAGCGAAAACTGCCAACCACCCGACCTGAGTTAAGTGAAGATAGCAATATCTAAACTCAAGCTCAAAAAGGCTGCCGGAAATGACGGCATTCCCGCCGAGCTTTATAAAGCCGGCGGAGATGACTTGGTAAGAAACATCCACCAACTCATAAGCCAAATCTGATCGGAAGAAAGTATGCCTTACGAATGGATCCACAGAATCGTTTGTCCGATTCACAAAAAGGGAGACCCTCTAAACTGCGCCAACTATAGAGGCATAAGTCTCCTCATCATCGCCTACAAGATCCTATCTGCTGTAATATGTGAACGCCTGAAACCGTTTACCAACAACCTAACACGTAGGCGGATCCTGGAAAAAACCCAAGAAGTCCAAATCGATACCCACTAAATATTCATCGATTTCAAAGCCACATACGTCAGCATTTATAGAGACGAATTATACAGAACCGTGTGTAGTTTTAGTATACCCCCCAAACTCGTCCGTTTGTGTAGGATGGCGATGGAGATTTCTCGGTGCTACATCAGGTTCGGAAACGACCTCACGACCTCACGACCTCGGCAAGGCGATGCGCTTTCATGTGACTTTTTCAATTTGAATCTTAAGAGGATTGTGCGAAACTCCCGAGCCAACTCCAGAGGTACAATTTTCCAAAAATCGGTACAACTACAAGCATACGCCCACGATATTGACATCATTGCTAGGGCTCAACATGATGTCTTAGCCACGTTTGCTAGTATAGAACGACAAAAATGGGTTTAGCAGTAAATGAGTACAAGACAAAGTATATGCTGTCAACTAGGAAGGACACACAACATCGACGAATTGGACAGAACGTCACCATTGACAGATATAACTAGTACGGGACTTTGTCTATCTCGTCTCCGCTATTAACTCTGACAACAACATCTCATCAGAAATTAAATGAAGAATTACTCTTGCCAACCGTTGTTTCTTCGGGCTAAGAAGGCTATTCAGTAGTAAAGCCCTCACTCGAACTACTAAGGAGATCCTATATAAAACTCTGATCATCCCAGTCCTGATATACGGCGCTGTAGCATGGACAAAATATGGATGAATAAATCCTTGGCCGATTGAAGAGGAAAATTCTGCCCTTCGGTCCCGTTTAAAGAGCCGAAAATTCAACCAAGAACTATAGAAGAGGAAGATCTCGTCTTAAGGGGCGCGCACAAGTAGAGACTGACCTCAACCAACTTGGAGTGCGCAACTGAAGGCAGTTAGCTTAGGACCGGGCTGATTGGAGAGGCATGTGGGTTAAGGTCCAAGTACATTCCGGACTGTAGCGCCACTTTAACAAGTAAGTAAGTAAGTCCGTCCGTCCGTCACCAGTTTTTGGGGCCTTAAATTTTAACCTATATTGAAGAAATTTAGTTAAAGTGCTCGCTGTTGCTCACAGCAGAAGGAGTGTAAACATTCGAAAAAGCATATGCCGTATGCATGAGAAAAACGTTGTTTTTTCAGCATACTTGGCTAATAAAATTCATTATAATTTTTTTAAATAAAAGTTTAAAACTTAATAGGTATTTTGAACAATATCTTGTGACAATGTTAATTTCAATATGTTAATAGTAAGAATGGGATGGGATATGGTTTTAAACGATCCACACAGTGAACTGTTACCTTCTCATATGTTTTTTTCTGGAAGTGGATGGTAGTTTGGGGCTTTGATAATATTTACACTCGTATTTATACTAAAGGCAGACCTGGGTCAATAATGTATGGATGATATGCATATAATACTGTTGCTTAAATGACATGGCTGGATCAACACTGATAACGTTTCTGATTCCCCGCATTTATTGTACAATGCCTCTATGCTTATTATAATCCTAAGGAATTTCTGGCATTAACATTTGCTTTAGCGTCGATTCCGAACGGCAAATTCGACAAGTTTCTCTTGACAGTTTCTCATGAACGTTTGTCAGACTATCAGAAGAGGTGAATCACTTGAACAACGTTACTGTTTTTATAAGCATAGACCTATTTATACTAAGCCTACAAATGTGTTATCGGATTTCCAGACAGACAGAAATATCCGACGCAATTGGAATTTTCGATCTGAATGATATTTCAATTCTCTCCCTATCTTAGCAAGTGAAAACATGTCATCATTACCAAAACTATTTAACAGTTGAAGAAAAATCAATAGATATTCCGTTGGGGTAGGTGGATGAGGCCCGAACATCATCGATTCTCGGTAGGATAGTGTTTGCTTTTTATTTGCTTCTTAATTTTTGGGGTAGGTAAGAGGTACCTAAAAGTTCTATTTGAAGACCCATTGAAGGTTCTATCAAAGCAACATAGGAAAATTTAACGTTGAAAACTTTGATGAAAGAAAATAAAATGAAAGGTGGGTGTACAAACTTGTCGTACAAACTTGCTCCTTGGGCTCCAGACTTTAAATTACGCTAATAAAAAAAATTCTTTATCGGTTTTGATTATAATTGATAGTTCATATGGTACTGTTATTTAAACGAAAATAAGAACTTGAAAATTGTATTGCGTAATATTTTGAATCTTTTGAGAGTTTCGGAGGACGTGGCTAAAAACTGAATATACAAAATGACATTGTCGTAACGTCTTGTAAAGAGAGTTTGTCTAAATATTCTATGGTTGTCAACAACGAATGGTTTTCTATGTTAAATGCTATTTAATAGGCTATACCAATCTATCTAACTTTTTCTGTATGTCACAAATGAAATGAGAATATTTATAAGACAAAAAAAAAAACACTTCTATTATTTTTATATCCTATAGAGGAATAATTTCGATAGATATACCTCAAAGTATATGCATCGACGCAGAATCGCTAGCTAAGTCGATACAGCCATGTCTGTCTGTCCGTCTATGACTCACCGATTTTTGGGCCTTATATTTTGAGCTGGGTTGTTGATATTTCGTATACAGACTCTTTGTCCGACGAAGCAGAACCAATGTTAAAAAAGTTTAAAATCCGTTAACTGCCACGCCAACTTCTTAAATAAACAACTTTTCTAATCAAATCATAAGAACTTTTAAAAATATGAGCAATATGTTTTGACCACGTCATTGTCTATATTTTCAACACATAACAATTTTAACCCACGCCCACTTTTTGGAGGCGTTTTCCTACAAAAACCATGTATGTACCCTACCGCACAGCGGATTGTAGACTTCTCATGTATTCGTTATTTTTGGTTTCATTAAAATTTCGATTCCGCTTTTGTTCACGAAACCAATACTTGCACCAGTATTGGTTTCTTACCAGCAAGTAAAAATGTATTCAGAAATTAAAAATGGGGGAGTCGCTGTGGCATTACCTTCACAAGTTTCGCACATTCACATCACATCATCATTTATTTAAAACAATTAACTGCTGCCACAAAAATACGCACAAACGGTATGTTTAACGGTGTGGGTGTTTTTTTTCTCCACGATTTTTTTTTATTTGTTCAACTAAAAGGACGAGAGTATAAGGGCCACTGGCGAATAATGTCTGTAATATTACGGAGGAGCAATCACAGGTTGGTAAAAATAAATAACCAAGGGCACTTGGTAGTAAATTGTTGGTTCGTAATTATGTCAGAGTATTTTGGAGGCATAACAATTAAAAACAAAGTTAGTAATCAAGAACGCCACTCATAATGGGAAAAAATCTTACAGGAAGCAGAAATAACATTCCACTTTTTTATTTATTTACACTAACACCTTGTCTTTATCTCAGATATTTGTATTTTCTAGCACAGCAGGATGCTGTTTTCCTGTATTTTTTGTGTTTAAGAATGTGGGGGTCGACCTGGTCGTTTCGAACTTAGAATTTTCCAAAACAAATATTTGGTTCACTGTATTTCGATAAATGAGCTAGACAAACTAGATCACGTTTCTCTGCAACCCCTTTTGAGTATGAAAACATACGTTTTAAATCTCATTTTTTGTTGTTGTCTATTATATTTTGTCATTATTACACTGTTAAGCATTTAAGGGACTTTGAATTTTACACATAAGAATTAACTCTCTATGAGATCAAACAATAAACAAACTATGAATATTGCAAAATTGATCTAAAAATGTTATATGTCTATAAGGGTTTGACATACTTAAAAGCAGAAAAATATTTCCTTGTTCTAAGGCCGTGTGACTAGTTGGTTAAAATAACGTTCATTGAGGAATAAAAGATAATTTAAAAAAAATAAGCAAAATGTTAAGCAAATAATCACCCTTATTGTAGAGATCAACAATCAATTAATAATTGAAGTTTATTAATCAATGTTATCAAATGGTATTGTGACTGTCAACTGGCAATATTATTTATCCATTCTGAAACAAAATCGGTATTGTATAAAACTATTTTCATCCAAATTTTTGTCAACTATCAACTTTTCTTTTAATCTTAAATTTGCAGTCAAGTGAGTGATGATTTAAAAAACAATAAAATTGTAAGTTTCAAAGGATTTAAGTAATATTTCATATTATTTTTCAATTTATATTATTTATAGGCTCAACAGTAGCTACCTTGTGCATTGTCGCAAATTTTAAAATGTTCGGCTTTGTTCGAATGTTTTTGCAGAGCTTCAATCTGTTTCATATTTATTGCTATTTCAACAATAGCAGCATCATTAAAGTGCTTTTCTAACTGTCTTATTCATTAGAATTATTCCTGAGTAGATGGTAAACAGCATTTGTCTAGTCTGTCCCTAAAAAAGGGACAAATTTTAAATTTTAAATTTTCTAACGTCATGAACCGGCAAATATCTTGAATCGCGAAAACTCCTCAATGGCCGGCAATACGGTTTTCGTAGGTTTACTGGTGATGTGATGAAATATCTCACAAAAAAGTGGAACCAATCTATCCACCTCTTGCCTGCATCTTCCAATCCAATACATTCCTTTGCTAATGACAATTTCCTTAGCTTCTCCTATATTTCGATCACTACAGCACAATCGAGTGGAATTTAATGCTCTCTGCTGTCATCAAAGCGAAACCATCAAAGATATCCATACCCGTGTATCCATATATGGCAATATAAATGGCAATTGCATCATCGAACCCGAACAACTTTCCATGCTCGGTATGTTAGAACGCTTTCAGAATAGTTAAAAATGACCGATTGTCTAGGTTTCTTTAACCAATGAAAGAAATATTTCACCCTTTCTGATCTGGCCTCCATATATAATACTAATACAATATAAAACTTCCGAAACTTGACTTTACCGCCCACATCTGGGCAGGTGCAGCAAAAAATCATTGCTAATTACTGGGTATTATATTTAAGCGAGCGATTAAACTGATATGTGATACAACCGTAGCAAACTCTTAAGTCTCGCTTGAACACCGTAGTTATATCATCGTTTTTTACGCTACTATAACAACCGTAATACTCTCCGTTCCATGAATGGTAATCAATTTTCCCTCTTCGGACATCCTATGAAAAATAGAGATTCATTCATTAACCAAACAATACGAATGTGAAAGAAGAAATTTAAAACCAATGCACATCGGTATCTAATATTTACTTACCCCCAATTTCCTTAATGCAGCCGCTGTGCGCAAACACTATAATAGGCTTCATAAACCCTTTAGCGCGTGCTTATTATATAAAAAAAGTTTTCTCCAAAAAATAATTTCTTGGCTTGTAAACAAAGGCAAACTTCTTTCAAACTCTTATCCAATTTCACAATATGAGAATGTACTAGATTTTATCAATTGATTTTCACAATACCGAAATCTGATTCAGTTGACAAATTTTATCAATCTTCAAGCGGTTGACAGTTGATCTTCGCAGTAAGGGTGGTGTTATAACATATTTGCTCACGCGATTAAGAACTTTTTTTGCAAATATAAATTTGCATATAACAGCATTCATAACAGAAGTGCCGACGAAATTTGCGTATGGTTGCATGTTAATTTCTTTGGTGCTGAATATCATACGGTTAGGTGGGTTCTTTCTATCATCCGTGCTGTCAAACCAAAAGGACGCTATCTATCTGGCTCTTGATTGGTTGTCACCATGCACTTCTATCGTCAGTCGGATGTCATCGATGCTGTTGTTGGTTGAGCGTTCGGCAATAAGCGGTTCCTACCTTAACTAACGTCTGCATTCTCACTTTGCTATATTCTCTCCCAATACCACCACATAAAGGCTTGTTAAATTTCAAGGTTCGATGTTGATTTTTAATCAAACACAAATCATTTAGGAAATTATTGTCATATATTGGCACGGTTCAGTCATGTACGGAACAAAATGTCGGCCAAATAGCCGTTGTGACCTTGGCGGCACACCTCCATCCGATGATCCAAATTTTCGATTACGCTGAGGCATAATTGAGGTTCTATGCCGTTAATGTGCCGAATTATCTCATCCTTTAGGTCTTGAATTGTTGCTGGCTTATCGACGTATACTTTTTCTTTTAAATAACCCCAAAGAAAGAAGTCTAACGGTGTCAAATAACATGATCTTGGTGGCCAATTGACATCGCCACCACGTAAGATAAGACGACCATTGAATTTGTCGCGCAAGAGAGCCATTGTTTCGTTAGCTGTGTGGCAAGTGGCACCGTCCTCTTGAAACCACATATCGTCCACATCCATATCTTCCAATTCGGGCCATAAAAAGTTCGTTATCATCTCATTCACAGTAACTGCCTGACCGGCCTCATTTTGGAAAAAATTCAGCGTGATGATGCCGCCAGCACATAAACCGCAACAAATAGTCACTCTTTGGGGTGCATTGGTTTTTCGAGAATCACTCTTGGATTATCATTCGCCCAAATGCGGCAATTCTGCTTATTGGCGAATCCACTGACGTAAAAATGTGCCTCATCACTGAAGATGATTTTCTTCGAAAACTGATCATCCACTGTTGCCATTTCTTGCCACCATTCTGACCATTGACTGACCATTGAAATGGTCAAGAGGCCTTAGTTCTTGAGTCAATTGCACCTTGTAAAGACTTGCATTCTTTATGCATAATGTTCATCAAGCGTGAGA
Organism: Rhingia rostrata; assembly: GCA_949824845.1. Taxonomy (NCBI): domain Eukaryota; kingdom Metazoa; phylum Arthropoda; class Insecta; order Diptera; family Syrphidae; genus Rhingia; species Rhingia rostrata. The sequence continues at coordinate 108,277,116 of OX463756.1, forward strand.
GGTGCAATTGTTGGGCACGACGACGAGTTGAGGTGGACGGCTCTTCAGCCACATTATCGCGAACAGCAGCAATATTTTCTGCAGTACGAGCTGTACGAGCATGCACTGGTGTATCTTTCCATGGTTTAAATTGAGTTAGTCTAAAATTGTCTGAAATTTCAAATGAAATGCAGAAAAAAAATTGACGTTTAGGTGTGGTTCACATTCAACGACCACCCGTTATATACATTTTGAAGAAATTAAATTTTTGTGTAGACACTATAGGCTGTCCTGTCCGCTGGCGGATGTATGTTTTGTCAATTTTTTTTTAAATAATGTCGTCCAAATGCCGAAGTCACGGAGTAAATTTATGGGGGTTCTGGCAGTATGCGGATGCGCTCCATTTTTCTTTAAGTTGCAGACTTTCGTCTCGAATATTCTGCTTTAGCTGTCAATTAGTCTCTGGTTTATTGACATACACTCTGTCTTTTAAATGTTCCTATAAGACAAGTAGCACACAGTAAAAATCTTTTGAAGTTTCCTAGTTCGCCTTGCAGTGTATGCATTCGCTTCATCTTGTTGGAACCAACAATTTAGCGTGGCTTAAAACTGAATGCGAATGAAATACACAAAATGCCATTGTTAAAACATCTTTTCAGTCAGTTCATTTAAACCTTTTACGGTTCGGCAGAAAAAAACAAAAGGTTGTTAATGCTTTATATTGGCGAATAGGAAATGAGCCCCACGCCCCAGAGCCTATTCCTATTTTTGGGAATTAACTATCAAATGTTGGCCGTTGCTACGTCGCAGATGTTCCATCCGTTGAGTCCAATTTTCGATCACTCGTTCGAGCATTTCGACTGGTAACTGGCGAATGACACGCGTGATGTTTTCCTCCAAGGCCTGAATCGAAGCGGGTATGTCGGCATAAGCTTTTGACTTTACATATCCCCACAGGAAAAAGTCTAACGGTGTGATATCACACGATCTTGGTGGCCAATCGACCGGCCCAAAACGTGAAGTTATGTGCTCACCGAAATGTTCTCTCAATAAGTCCATTGATTGATGCGATGTGTGGGAAGTGGCGCCGTCTTGCTGAAACCAAATGTCGCCAAGATCACGAGCTTCAATTTCAGGCATCAAATAGTCGGTTATCATGGCACGATAACGGTCGCCATTGACCGTTACGTTCGCACCGGCATAATTTTTAAAGAAATATGGACCGATGATTCCACCGGCCCACAAACCACACAAACCCATTGAGCCAGAAATGGGCCTCATCGCTAAACAAAATTTGCCTCGAAAACGTCGGATCTTCTTGGAACTTTTCAAGAGCCCATAGAGCGAAGCGATGTCGCTTGGGAAGGTCGAGCGGCTTCAGTTGTTGCACAAGCTGTATTTTGTACGCTCTCAATTTAAGATCTTGACGTAAAATGCGCCAAGTCGTTCCATACGTCAGTCCGAGTTGCTGCGAACGGCGCCGAATCGACTCGCTACGCTCTTCGTGTACACTCTCAGCTACGGCTGCTATATATTCTTCACAGCGTATTGGACGTGGTCTATTCGGTCGAATATTATCCAATAATGAATGCTGGGTCTCAAAATGGGTGATGGTGTTGCGAATAAGTTGACCATAAGTTGAGCGAAGTGCACGAAACACATTCCTCACAGAACGTGAATTTTCATAATAAAGTCGAACAATTTGTTAACTTTTTTTCTTTCCATTATGAAATGCCAAACAATACTAAACAAAAATAACATGACAGCATTACACGACTCACACGTGATCTGTCAAAAAAGGCTATTAAAAAAAGTATCTCTACTTGGATCACCCGTTATATTAAGCGAAATTGTTTTTCTATGTTACAAACTTAATGTCAAAACTGATATACTCCTATGGGATACGGTAAAAAAACGATTCAGATCCTTGGAATTGCGGATTGTGTTTTGTTAACATCAGTTAGCCAGTACCCGGCCTGTGTTTTCTGGATAATCAGTAGCGTGGGAATAGAGCCATACTAGGTTTAGCATATTTGTCGTTAACTTGTTTTCAAATGGTCAGAAATGTATGCAGTTTGAAGCCAATGCGCCAGCCCAAGGAGGCTTCGTTGTCCAGCAAGATAAAAGACACAGTACAGGAAAACCTTGATTTAAGTTACTCGCAAATGTTAAAACCGACTTCAACCAACTTGAAGTGCGCACCTTAAGGAAGCTAGCAAAAGAAGTCATTAATTGAAGCGGCATGTAAGTAAGACTGTTTATTATTATTATTACTTGTAGTCAGTACCTATATATGGAATATGACCAGACATTAATACAGGAATGAATACAGCTGAACTTAAATGCCCCTTATTTTCTAGCGGGTTGCAACTAATAATACTGCACCTATTACCCCTATATATTTTTCAATCAAGGGGATTTGTTTATACAAATAACAAACCTGATCAACTTCATTGGAAGCTTTGATTTGCCTGTGTAAGCCGTTCAGGTATCTAGGAACGTCATTGCTTATGGTCATTTCCCATGTTTACAGCGCGACCTTAACCTGACCTCCTCTAAAATTGTAATGATTTCTTTTTTGTTAAATTAATACCTCCTGATCGATTTTTCTCATTAAAAACAACTTAGCAAGAAAAAATGACAATTTGCGACAAAATCAATTACTATATCGGATTTTCATTTTATACAAATTAATCGTACCATATTATTAAACAATCCCCAATAAACAAGGATATTTCGCAGTACATTTATAATTTTTAATTTACCCATTCGAAAAAGCCACATATAAATTCAATTGATGGCACGTAATTGAAACGGGCAAAAATATAAAAAAAAAATTACAAAAATACTCTTAAATCATTGCAGAAATGAATGCAATTAAATTCATTTCACCATCCAAATGGTATTTAAATCCATCATCCAAAGGGGAAAATCATTTCATTTCATATGTTTCTGAATTTTTCTCATCTTTGCAGCTATGAATGTAAATCATAATCCTCATTCCAAATGGAGCAAAAAAGACTACGCCGACTTTATTGGCAACAGCAACTGTTTCTGCAGCCTCATTTCCTTCCTTTCAGCAGAAAAAAAAAATCACAAAGCCCTCAAAACCTATGAACACTTTGTGAACCCAATTGAAACTACTTTTGAACTATATATCGACTAGTTAATTCCGTAATTGACTGCAATTTCAATTCCAACGGAAATGGATCAAATAAAAAATGTTATATGTCTTTAATTAGGAAGTTAAATGCTTTTTTTTTTTAATATCTGCGAGTTGTCAAATGGTAGACGTGGCGATTATCAGGCCTTATTGCAAATGGAAAGAATTCCAAGATGGAGGTGACGGTGGCGTCTGTGAATTAAGATAGACGGCAAGTAGGCTTTGACATTATTCAGACAAGAGGTCATATCTATAGACATTTAAAGGGCAAAAGTCAGTGCTCAGTCCCGTAGTGAAGACTGACGGAATGAAGCGACTAATGACTGACTGTTGACTGACTATCTGGATGGAAATGATGACAGCGACGGTCGTCTCTGCACCTTGAAGAGAATTATAGAATATTGGATTGCAGCCCCAAGCTGCTACAAATGTGACATTACTGCGATATCAGGAATTCCGATGTTACGGACGATGAAAAATAGTGAAAACAGCGTAAATGGATTTGTTATAAGCAACAGACTTAGACAAGTCTTATGGTTCAATGTCATTGGCGAACGCATTGTAATAATCTGCTTCAAAGATTAATTTGGAAACATTACGCTTATATGCGCTGAATATATACTAAATATAGTTTCTACAAGCTCATGTAAAAAACTAATTAATGACAGAACTATAAAGTAATGCCAAAACACTACAACAAATATAATCGACCTTTGTGGAAGGCGTTTTTCTTGATTTCCCGACCAAGCTTGTTATTTTGATGGCCAATGGTGACGTGGTGAATAATCTGTAAGATCGGACGTAACGGATGTTCTGAAACGGAGTGCCACTCCAGGAATAAAGTTTACAAGGTACGAACAGAATCGAGATGAACAAGACAAAAAATTATAGTTGAATCATATTCAATGAACAATCATTATCTATATATCTCACAAAAATACTTGTATATGAAGAGGTATTAACATCATCGGTCGAAATCAAAGTAATATAAGCACCCCTAATGTCTACTTAGGAGTAAAGTAAAGGCCATTAATATTCTGTTAACAAAAAGGGACATATAACTTCGAAGAAATGTAGATAAATTCATAATAAGCTGCTGTAACAATGAGTTTTTAAGCCTCAAAAAGACTCATAGGCAATGTCTACGATTAGTAGGACATGTAGAGACAATGTACACCAGTGCTTAAGTCCGCAGCATCTTTGATTCACAGCCGCATGGAAGACGAGGCAGTGAGTCTTTCCGATTAAGAAGAAATCTTCCTCAACGAACATAAATCATTTGGTGTCGATTAGGTCTAATTACTGGGTGTTGGCCTGAGTGCGACGAAGAAAATCAGTCAACCTGGTTTATCATATTACAAACCTAGCCTGTGTACGTTGTTGTGGAATTCTTAATCCGCTTCTGATACGGTCCATGCTTGAGCGCCATAGAGCAGAACTGGGATGATGAGGGTATTATAGAGGATCCCTTTAGAAGTTCGAATGAGGGCTTTACTACTGAATTGCCGTCTTAGCCCGAGGACACAGCCTATGGCAAGAGCAATTTTTCGTTTAATTTCTGAAGAGATATTGTTGGCGGAGGTAATAAAGCAGCCGAGGTAGACAAAGTGCCGTACATCCTTACGGTTATAGCTGTCGATGGTGATGTTCTGCCCATTTATTTAGATTTTAGACATTATCCTTACGCTCACTTCACTTCTGCAGGTGCAGACGAGAGCTGCCATTAAGGAAATAAAACCGGCTTTTCAGAAAGAAACATATGAGAAGGCTACAATCCGCAGTGTGGGTCGTTTAATACCCTATCCCATCCTTTAAATGAATATCCCAACAAATGTTCGTGACTTAAAATTGAATGGGAATAAAATAAAGAAAATTACAGTTTCACCAAATATTGTTCAGGAAGTATCTTATCTTTTTTGGTCAGAAAAAAAAAAGTTTTTTTTTAAAGTGGGCGTGGCAGTAGGGGGATTATATAAAATTCAATTCCCAAAAATCAGTGACGAACAGAGAAACGAACGGACGGACAGAAAGATATTGCTAAATTGACTCAGATAGCGATTCTTATTCTATCCATATGCTTTGATGTATTTATATTATTTATTTGGACTATTTTATCAATTATTTCTTTGTCTTACAAACTATGTATCAAACCTAATATACCCCTATGGGATAGGGTAAAAAAAAGCAAGAAAAGCGCGCGATCAAAGATAAAGAGAGGCGCTTCTTCAGGAACGATGTTCGCAAGATTTACCAAAGTGTCAAACTTCAAAGCCAAGGATACAAGGCTCGAACAGAATCCTGTCGAGATGAACAAGGAAATATCTGGGAGAACCACTTCTGCAGACTGTTAAATGGCGATGACGAACAACATTCCGCTGTCAGGTAGAACGAACCATTCAATATTGGCAACGACAGCGAAAACTGCAAACCACTGGGCCTGAGTGAAGTTGGGATGGAAATAATCTAAGACCAAGCTTAATAAGGCCGCGGAAATGACGCCTTCCCGCTGAGCTTTATAAAGCCGGCGGAGATGAATTGGTAAGTAACATCCACCAGCTCATAAGCCAAATCTAGTCGGAAGAAAGTATGCCTGAAAAATTAAACCTCAGCACCGTTTGCCCGATCCACGAAAAAGAAGACTCTCAAAGCTGCGCCAACTACAGAGGCATAAGTCTCCTCAACTTCGCCTACAGAATCCTATCTGCCGTAATATGCGAACGTCTGAAACCGTTTACCAACAACCTGATCGGCCCTCATCAGTCTGGTTTTAGGCCAGAGAAGTCCACAACCGTTCAAATCTTCACACTCCGGCAGATCCTGGAAAAAATCCAAGAAGTCCAAATCGATACCCACCACATATTTATCGACTTCAAAGCCGCATACTGAAGCGGGAAAATTGGGTTTAGCAGTAAATGAGGGCATGACGAAGTATATGCTGTCAACACGAAAGGACACACAACATCGACGAATTGGAAAGAACAGAGTCTTGCAGAGTCTTCGATTCACAGCAAGACGTCGGACGCAGTAGAGGAAAACCTCGCCTTAAGTGGCGCACACAAGTAGAAACCAACCTCAACCAACTTGAAGTGCGAAACTGGAGGAAGTTAGCTAAGGACCGGGCTAATTGGAGAAGCATGTTGGTTGAGGCCCAGGTTCATTCCGGTATGTAGCGCCACCTAAGTAAATAAGTAAGTATGGCATCCACTGTCGTGTAATTTGAAAAAGTCAAAATAACTAAACGCGATAGATCACCATCCGCCGGGCACCAAGGACAACTATTTGTCCTCGGATAACAAACATCGAACAATCGTGTTGAATAGTGCATGTAGAAAAGATTAAGCTTCTAAATACTGGACTTCTCTACAATGTTTACCAGGCAGTGACACCTATGATATGGATAAAGTTATTGAGCCTAATAATTCATTAAATAAGGTGTATGTACCACCAATAAAATATGTATTACAAAAATCAAGTAATTATGTTCACAAATGCATAAAATCTGAGAGCTTTTTCTATGGTATGGGAAATATGGAGCAAAATTTGCTAAAAACTGAACTTTTTAATCTTGGTCTCGAGTGCATAGATATTAAACAAAATCATAAAGCACACTACAGTGGCACCTTCTATTTAATAACGTTGGAAAATGGTACGATAATTTTATTCTATTTAAAAAACCGACACCGCTACATTTTTCACACCCAGATAGCTTAGCTAAATCAAAGGTATGTTAACACAATGTCACAACTGTTAGATGTTTGGTCAAGAAATGTTGATATTAAGACATATGAGAAGCCACAATCCGCAGTGCGGATCGTTTAACAACCTATTCCATCCCATCTTTAAAATTAATATCCACAAAATGTTGAATATTAATTTGTGTAAATGATATTGTCACAACATGTGTTCAGATAGTTTATCAAAATATTTGTAGTTCGACAAAAAAAAAACAACGTATTCCTTTTGCAAGTGCCTTGTGGTGCGGTTTACATGGTTTTTGAAGAAAAACCCATAAGTAATGTTTTTATTACGGAAGTACTTGAATCTTGAAAAAAAGATGGTATAAATACCTGATTCAATAAGTTTTTAAAATTATTAACCGAACATTCTTACACTTGTTCTGTGGCCTCGGACAAGGATCCTATATACAGAATTTAAGGCCTAAAAATCGGTGACATACAGACAGGCGGACGGTTGGGCAGATAGACAGACACGGCTAAATCGACTCAGCCAGAGACTCTGAGTCGATCCATATACTTTGAGATATATCTACCTACATTATTTCTAGGTTTACAAACTGTGTATCAAAACTAATACCTATAGGATAAGGTGTAAACATATTATGCCATCTGCGCTGGCCCACATAAAACTGAGAAATCTGAGAAAATGCGCAAATTGCAGTGGCTATCATAAACTGGCTGATCCCAAATGTGTTAGTGGAACGATGCATTTGGAGCTAAAAGAAAAATCTATAAAGCAAAAACCTGTTAAGCAAAAAACTCCAAACACACCACAGGTATCTGCTTAAGCTGCGCTGCTTTGTGTTCAGAAGCAATTTTCATTTGCCTCTCTGGCGGAACTTCTTAGTCTTTCTAAACGCACTCCCACATAACTAATGGACAACACGTAAACCATAATTCTCCCGCTTCTCAGTCACTGAATTCATTGGAAAATGCGAATGTAAGCAGAAACTGCACAAATACCTCGAGCAACATCACCACCAACATCACCAACATCACCTGGAATACTGCTAATACATCTTTTACAGCTGTTACATTACAAAATTATCTGTTTGTAAAATTAAAATTGAACAATTCATAGTTATTGCACATTTACCTACTAAGTTTTTGTACCGTAATGATAAAAACAAAGAGTATAGAATACGTAGAGTGCGCATCTCATGCAACGTAAATTTTCTATGTGGGGTACTGACTTCTGATACTGATACCACAGTGTTCACATTGCTACCCCAGCATCAAACAACAGCGTAGCCGAAGCATACGATTGACGAAATTTATCTTTCGCACTTACCGACCGCGTCTGAAACGGCTACCAGATTTTTAGCTGTGATGCATACTCTATGTAGTTCTATTCTCTTTGATAATATGGTAGGTAAGGTAGATACAGAGAAATTGTAACTTGAAATGCAAGAGTCATTGGTAGCAAAACTACTGAATTTATAAACTTTTTGAGTAATAGCAACATTGACGTTGCACTTGTGACTAAGACATGGCTAAAGCATGATATAAACTTATCAACCCCTGATTTTAAATGCTACCGAAATAATCGAACCGATATACTAGGTGGGGGTGTTGCGATCCTGATTAGAAGATCAATTCAACATTCGCGTTTACCTATATGAACACGATGTGTTGAGAATGTAGATCTTTAAATTAATTTGAAAAACCAAATAGAAATTTAAATATTTTGCGTGTATTTCCTACGAGGTACATCATCAAATGAAAAATTAGCTGGCCTAAAATGATCTTAGAAGATTGCTTGCTATCAATAATGAATTTTGAATTGGGGGTGATAGAAATTGGGGTTGCCTAAGATCAAATGTGTGGGAAAACTTGTTTGCTACTAATGTAACAACGTATATAGCATAACCAATATAATTAAATGAGCTTAACTCCGAACACAATACGGTTATCTGCTGACTCATGTGATCGGGTCAGAAGAAAGTGCAATATTACCAAGTCTTTGGCAGAAATATCGTTAACCATTATTCCGAATTAAGGTCTCGTGTCTAAATAAGATGATATCCGAACACATTTCACGCCTTCGTAACATTGAATGGAGTAAAAAACTGAATAGTCTAGATAAAAAAAAGAAAAAAAGCTTCTGAAACATTGTTCAGGTAGTTCAAAATAAGCATGAACAACTACCCTTCTTAAAAACTCTACAAGTAGTAAAGTAAATGTGCTCACTTTAAATTTATAATCATGTAGTTTCACATAGCTTAGGTGATGCGACTACTGAAATGTAAGTCACTAACACTATTCAAAGCTTTGTTGCAAAAAGTTCTAGCGATAAAAATTCAAAATTGTATGCAACAGAGGAAGACATAGAATTTTTTGTAAATAATTTACGTATACGAAAAATGGGAGGTATCGATAACATTAAAAACATTTAAAACATTAAACAATTGACAAAGGCAGGAATAAAATATCTATCTTTCTTATGAATTCTTGTATAAACATTTAATATATTCTGATGTTTGGATACTTGCTAAAGTAGATCTTATAATAAAAGCCGGTAAGCCTCGTGACAACGCTGAAAGTTATAGGCCAATCAGTTTGCTAAGTTGTCTTATTAAAATTCTAAAAAAGTACTTAAAGTGGGAATTTCGAAATATATATGTGATGATAACGATATGTATATTAAAGAGCAATTCGGGTTCAGGCGCTATCGAAACACTTCTCATAAGATTATGTAACCGTCAAAGTAAATCGTAAAACAGGTAGATCTACTGGTAAGATTCCATTTGACATCGAAAAGGCATTTGACACTGTCAGGTATGATTATTTTTCAACATTCCACCATAGTTAAGTAAAATAGTCCAAAGATTCTTGTCAAACCGTTGTTTTAAAGTCCACGTATATAGTGCCGTTTCAGATGTTAAACATTTTCATGAAAGAGTTCAACAGTTCCTTATAACCCTTTCACATCAGACTTTTATAAAGCATTTTCGCTGATGATACTGCAATATTTTCATCTTATAAAGTTGATCTTAATATTGAGAGGAACATAAATGATGCGATGGAAATATTAAAAAGTTATTTCACAAAATGGAAAATAAAATTAAATGACGCGAAAACGCAAGCGATTTTTTTCAATCGAAAAAAGCCTTGCTTCGTTCCTAGTGAACTGAATAAATATTAGTGAGGAACCTTCCATGAAATACCTAGGTATATGCCTGCATAAAAACCTAACATATAACGAGCATGTAAGACGGAATTTTGAAAAAAAAAGTTATTTCCATCAAGACTCTAACGTTTATTAAAAGAAAACCATCGCTTTCAATGGAAAACAAAATAATATTAGATAACGTCATTTTTCAAGCATTTATGCTTTATGGATTACACGTCTGAAGAAAATGCGCAAAATGTCAATTCACATAAATTGCAAGTTGGTCAAAATACACTGTTGAAAAGATTGTTAAATTTGCCTTGGCACCACTCAACGTTGTTGATGTTAAAGCAAATGTTGAATTGATTTCCACTAAAATCCATAAGCCATCAAATCCATTTTTTCATCGTTGCAGTTTTGCTAAAAATCATCTTGTTCATACATTAAATGTACACTTAGATACCTAAAATTGTTTGGATTATACTTATTAGTGTTCTTTATAGTGGATAGATTTGTTGTGCTATTTATACTCGTATTTTTAAGTTGTTGATGCTCTTATTTACTAAACTGATAATTCATTTACTTATATATATATATAATATATATATATACAAAATAACTATTTTTTTATTTATTAATTTTATTATTTATTTATTTAATTGTTCGATTTTTATTTTTATTAATTCATGTTTCGTTACTTATTCTTTTTTAATTTATTTGTTTATCTATTTATTTATTTATTTATTTTGTTACTTATTCATCAATTAGTGAATTTATTTATTTAGTTATTATTTAGTTAGAATTCACTATCGTACTACAATAAACATCTAAAACTGTTTTCCTTCCTTTTGAATGTTTTCACAAATTTCCTTTTTTTTTGGAATCGAACTAGCCATGACATCGTTCATAACTTTGCAGCTTTTTCAGAAAAAGTTATATTTTGTAATTCGATATTTAATACCCGAAAAGTTCAAATAACCAATGTTACCAATTTCTCTTGGGATCCATTCGTCTAATACTGATTTTGTTAAATTTAAAAGACATTTGGAAGGACACCCATTAGGTTGGTTTATAAAGCCATTTAAACTTGGGTAATAATCAAATCACCCCCAAGTTGAAAATTATTTAACCCTCGAAAATTGCTAAACTTTATGCAAAGAGATGTGGAATTGTCCACAATAGAAGTTATTTTCCCTGTGTCCTTTTAGCAAACTTAATGTTTTCTTTATACCTTATCCCATAGGGTGTATTCATTAATGGCAATCGTTTGCAACACAAGGAATTTTTATATGAAATTTTTTTAGCTCGGCCGGCGAACAGTAAAGACGAATATTGTACCCGTGCCCAAACAAACGTTTATTTTTTTATACGCTATGACATTTAGTTTGTAACGTAGAGAAATAATCTTGCTGGATATGCCTCAAAGTATATGGATCGACTCAGAATCGCCAGATGAGTCGGTCTATCCTATGTCATTCCGTCCGCCCGTCCGTCTGTATTTTTGACCAAACGGTATTGAATTGAATTGAATTGAATTAAAAAAAGTAGCTGAGCAAGATATGTAGTCAATCCCAATATCTATATTTTGTCGATATAAAGTTTTTTGCCAAGCCCGATTTTTGAGGGCGTTTTTAGTAACCAAAATTTTTCGTTTATATTTCAAGATATTCTATAAACTTTTGATGAAAAGTTTGGATATAATAAAACAAATATTTCGTCTTTATATCATTTTCATCTACCCCCACTTTATAAAGAAGTTTTCCTGAAAAAACAATTTGTATACCCGACTCCAAGGCATTTGCAGAAGAAATTCGTTGTTTTTTGTCGAACCACAAAAAATCTCGATAAACTGTCTGAACAATATGTTGTGACAATATCATTTTCTATATTCATCACCATAAAACCAACATTATGGGGATATTAATTTTAAGGATGGGATGCGATAGGGTAACTATCCGCACAGCGGACTGTAGCCGTCTCTTACTTTATTTAAAATGTTTGATATGGGTGTTAGATATTTCTGTCTATTGGAGGAGTAATCGACGCCAAAAGTGGTGTATCTACGTTAGAGGTTAAAAGGCCGGATGGAATAAAATTAAATATTGTATATTTAGATATTTTTGAGTTCTACCCAAACACGGCTCAAACAATTTTAAAACAAACATAGGACGGCTACAATCCGCTGTGCGGATCGTTTAATACCCTATCCCATCACTCTAATAAAATAAATATTAACAAAATGTCGGTTTTTTAGAGATGAAATATAGAAAATGTCATTGTGACAATATTTTGTTCAGACAGTATATCAAAATCTTTTTTGGTTCGACAAAAAAAATATCGTTTTCGCTATGAGGTAGTGTATACATATGGTTTTTGTATGAAAACGCCCCAAAATGCAGGCGTTGCAAAAAACCTTATATAGACGAAATATAGACATTCAGATTGTCTAGATACGGTTTGGCCTAAAACTTAGTTTCCCTAAAAAGGGGGCGTGGCAGTGGGTGGATTAAAAAAAAGTTTAAAATTGTTCTGCAGTGAGCAACAACAAACGGTTGTACCAAATTTTATCATTCTAGCTCAAAATCAAAGGCCAAAAACTGGTGATGTACGGACGGACAGACATGGCTTAATCGACTCAGCTATCGATTCTGAGTCGATCCATATACTTTACACTTACACTTTGTTACAAGCTATTTATCAAAACTAATATACCCCTCTGGGATATGGTATAATAAAAAATGCAACACATTTCTAATTCTGAGATGGGTTCATGCTTATTTATTATTTTGCATATTTTACCTACCAAAAGAATCGCTAATAGTTGCAAATATATTCACACTCGAGGAAGAATTGAGCTTGTTGTTGACAAACATTCTAAACGAAAGAAGGACAACGTTCTAATCCGTCTAATATTCGACTGGGTGTATCGCTTAGGTCCCCATTAGAACTCGAAGTCGCGGTTGACTCCTTTATCGAAACCGTTTAAAGAGCAGCATGGAATAATACTTCTCAACAACGCAAAATAGAGAGCTATAGTAATATCAAATGGGAAATAAAAGATTTGGTTAGACAAAAAAGAAAAGCTCGACAGAAGATGGCACCAAACTCGTGCCCGCAAGATAAATCACATCTCAATCGGTTGAGTAACATGCTATCAAATTCGATTAAAAACTTTAAAAATCATGCAGTATAAACTTATCTGCAAAGCCTAACCTTTAAAAAAGGATCGAATTATTCACTTTGGAAAGCAACTAAGCAATCTTACCAGACCATCAATTTGGGTTTAGAAGTAAACATTCGACTGTGGACCAAGTTCATCGAATGATGTATTTGAGAGAGCTTCCGAAGAAGAGAAAATTTGCTCAGCCGAATTTCTTGAAGTGTCGCAAGATTTTCACAAGGTTTGGCAAAGAGGCCTCCAATACAAACTAAACTAAAACTAAACTAAATCCTCGTGTCGTATCTTGAGCATAGACTCTTCCGTGTGAAACTTGGAAACGAATATTCGGAGTTCAAAGAAATATTGGCAGGAGTACCCCAAGGAAGCTTCCTTGGACCACTCTTGTGTCTCATATTTACAAGTGATATCCCACAAACAAACGATACAATAGTTGCCACGTTTGCTGATGATGCAGCTATACTAGCAGTTGGCACAACAATAGAGGAAACAAATATGAAATTACAAAACGCTTTAAAGAAGGTCGATGAATGGAAATTTTTTTGGCGGACTGCACTTGACGAGAGCAAATCGATTCATGAAGATTCTTCGTATAAACAGACAAACAATTTGCCTGTATTTCTCAATGCGGCTCGAGTCCTTCTTCAAATGAAGCGAAATATCTCGGAATGACACTCGATGCAAAATTAAAATGGAGCCGCATGTAAAAAAGAAATGCGAAGAACTTAAAAATAAATACAGAGAACTTCACTGGTTACTCGGAAAATATTCGAAGCTTAAGCAAGTGCTAAAGTCGGTCTGGACATATGGTATACAACAGTGGGGTTGTACCAGTGAAACGAATCTAAATATTTTACAAACTTTTGAAAACAAAATGTTAAGATCATTCGTCAATGCGCCGTGGTATATAAGGAATGAAGATCTTCACAGAGATCTGGGTATTCCCAGCGGTTAAAGATGAAACGAGCAATTTTGCCCGCAAACATAAAAAACGTTTATTGGGACACGTTAACATAACAGTCCTCCGAATTCTTGACGAAACCAATTTATTGCGTCGTCTTCAAATAACTAAGTCCTTAGATTTGGCCCGATAATAACAAACCGCGCTATAAATTGCGGAAAAATCAGGAACTCTCAAAGGAAAGTTACTTGCCGAACAGTCATTACTCGTGATAAAAAAATTGCTAGATAAGTCGCATGGTGGTTTTAGTGGGTTAAAGTCCCACATTCAATCAATTTTTATCAATTTTGAGTTAATTTCACCATGGTTGTTGATATTGGTGTAGGATAAGGGGGCACCGGGCAGTCTTTTACTCAGTATTTGTTTGTAGACTATTGAAAAATCTCGCTCCCTAGGGCGTCCAACTCCCTTATCTTATTTTTGCACCATTCGCAGCATTATCTGATTAAATAGTCGGGCACTGAATTTGGCCCAATGGTCTAACTGAACGATTCCAAATTTTTATATGCGCAGCCTTGGGTGTATTCCTTATCCTGTCCTACTTATTTCCTGAATCGCAGTAATATCATCCAAGTACCGCACGAGGACAGATTCAAGTTTTTGAGTAGACTCTGGGTATACAGCTTTCGTACGTTCCAGGTACATACTGGTAAGTACTTTTACGCGGCCGTTACGAGTCTGGTTTTTATTTGAGGATACCCGTTATACGGGGCTGTTGTCTCTTTGAAAACTAAAAAAAAAGATATGAGAAGGCTACAACCCGCTGTGCGAATCATTGAATACCCAATCCCATTCCATCCTTAAAATGAATATACCCTAAGAGTGGGAGGGGCTAAGAACTTAACGTTCATGAAATATTGAAAATGAAATTGTCACCACATCTTGTTCAGCGAGTTTATCCTAAATCTTATATGGTTCGACAAAAAAAATCTAAAATCTAAAAATATAAATCGTTTTTCTATTGGATATAGAAAATGTTTTTATAGGAACACACTCTAAAAAGTAAGCGAGGGTTTAAATAGACGAAATGTGTATACTATCAGCATTTATTGAAAACGCCCCAAAATATTGGACGTTGAAATTAACATTGTATAGACTAAAAATAAATATATAATAATAATAATAATAAATATATGCTGTTATGGTCTGGCCAAAAACAACTTTTTTCTAAAAAGGGGGCGCGGCAGTGGGTGGATTTCAAAAATTTGAACACTTGCAAATGACTGCTTTTGCTCACGAAGAAATCATTCCGCCTGTAGAGTCTGCGATTCCGATCCAGAAAGCAGACGCAGTAGAGGCAGACGCAGTAGAGGCAGACTTAGCCTTAAGTGCACACAAGTAGACATTTAAAACCAACTTGTAATGTTCAACTGAAGGCACTTAGTTTGCTGGCTGGTTACTTGTAGGTGTTTGTTGTTTTAGGTCCAGGGCAGGTTGGTTTAGGAATGCACTAGCAGGATATGTTAACTTACTTATAATAATAACTAGGTTCGCCCAGTGCTCGAAAATCGACCACACATTTTTTTTATATCATTATCTACTATATAGATAAATAAAATTGGTGTAGCTCTGTTTGATTTGAAGCGAATTTGAATGTCTGTCTTTAAATAAAGAAATCTTAAAAATTACTGATCGTAGGTAGGTATTCGTGTCAGTTCTGGAATAGATAGTAACTAACTAATATTGTTCTTAACTTCTATAACGTTGAAAAAACAAAAATAGCACTGAAATGAAACAGATTGCATTAAATTTTTTTTCATGCTGTACTTTTATATTTCTTATTCAATAATATTTTTAATTTTTTGCTATGAGATAACAAAATGCGCACAATAGAAGAGTAATAAAATAATAGCATTCTTCTTCCAGTCCAGTCCAGATGTGGCAGAAAAGGTAAGGTACCTGCGACCAAAAAGAGTAAAAAATAATTTTTAAATTTGAAAGCAAAATATCTTCATGCCACTGCTCACTGCTAAAACATTCCTACGAAGGCCATCCCTTTCCGATTTGAAATTTCGAACGATTGCAAGGAACGGTCCGAAGTTACCGCCCTTCTTCAAATTATCCAGCGTAGTTCACCGCTACGATAAACTTGCTGGGCAAGGCAATGAGAAGGAAAGAGAGAAAGATATTGGCACTAAAATGGTACGTATGGTACGGCTTCGCGACGTAACAAATAATCAACTCTATTTCTTTCCCTCTCACGCCTACCCGTCAAAGTTCTTTGCCGAGGCATATCTACCTAATATTCCGTCGAAAAAAAAGAAATCAAAATGACTTAACAAAGAATAGGTAATAATTGGCCAAAACCAGGATCAGAGCACAGTGAAACCACAATTATTGTAGGATGGCTATCTAATAATTCGTGTAGGATACAACCGACTTCGAATGACCGGAAGCCAAATGTATTTCCGTTCATCAGACTAATGCAACCACACCTGCGGATAACTTCTCTCCCTCATTCGCTTAACACAAACGAACACGACACACATTCATCCGCCACGCCCCCACACGCCAAACACTTTCGTTTCGGTGAGGTGGCTCAGTGGCTGCTCTGTGTATAGTGCTACACTATACAAATAAGGTCAATAATAATAGCCCAACGCAACCACAGAAAATACAATTTTGTACAATATTCGGGCAACATTATGATTACCTATAACTTATAAAAGACAGAGTAGGTATACGTATCCAATCCAATCACCAATACGCGTGCGCATATTCCCTTCTCTTCTTAATTCGCTTAACGCACACCATTCACCCCACACTATGTTAAAGCTACATTAGAGTTATACGCATACGCATATAGAAAAGTTCTCTGTGTATGATTCTCTTTTTTTAATTTCTGATTCATACAATAGAAGGAGACAGTCACAGGACTCCGACTGAGCGAAAGAAAAATGTGACTTATCCAATTACCCATACCCAACCCACCCCTGCGCATATACTTTTCTCTCTTTCTTTGCTTAACTCCCATCATTCAAACGTGACACTCGCCGCACAGATAGCTAAGCTATAAAGCTATCTTTCTTTGTATATTTACAATGTTGTTGTTGTAACCAAGGTAATTTAAAAACATTATTTTACCAATTTTGCAATAACTTT
Organism: Rhingia rostrata; assembly: GCA_949824845.1. Classification (NCBI taxonomy): domain Eukaryota; kingdom Metazoa; phylum Arthropoda; class Insecta; order Diptera; family Syrphidae; genus Rhingia; species Rhingia rostrata. Next base: position 108,294,348 of record OX463756.1, read on the forward strand.
TTTGAAATTATAATTCTTTTCGACCGATCTATGAGCTGTACGCTTCAATTTGGTAAAAAAAAAATGCAATTTTACTTCATTAAATAGGGTAAATATGTTCTGAAAGAATTGGGTCGGCGATTAATATAGTGGATAATGCCTTAAGCATTGATTCTGACCTTCTGAAAAACCGTCTGTCGTCTAACTAAAGATAATGAACACTAATGAACGCAGCCGTAAGAAGAAATGAAACCGATCATAACCAACTGAAAACGCATAACTGAAGACGGTTGGCATGGGAAATAGATAGCTGTAAAGTCATGTTCGTAGAGGTCCAATTTCGCCCTGGACTTTTTGCTTTAGTAAGTAGGTAATTGGATTTCATTACGAAAAGTTAATATAAAGAGATTGGTTTAAGTATTTTTTGTATGTACCTAGGTACATCGTAAAACCTTTTCCTCAGCATAAGAGACCTCCAAAATGCCCCCCACATTTTGAAATAAACTCTTCTGAATACGCTCAACGAAGAGTAGCTTTTTATATGTTTCCTTTCAATTTCCTTTAATTCTGTTCGCATGGTTGCTCTGTTGACAAGGGAGGGTTCAGTGTCAGCAATTCAATTGGCCAACAAATGGGATGCTAACCATTGCCTTTTTGCGTAAAGCCATATATAGAGACTGCCGATTAACGTCATAAGATAGTTGGTCTAATTTCCGCTTGGGTCTACATTAATTCATATTTTTTGGCAAAATTTGAACACACAAAGGAGATGTTAACATGTCTATAAATGTGTTTCCACATTCGACAACATAGTTGTATTTGTCGATTGGGCATTTCAAAAGGTTAAAATCATTGAAGGAACAAGTAATCCATATATTTTTGCATATATGTGCACTACAGTAGCGTATGTAGGTGTTGTGTCAAACTGGTAAATTGGAATCTAAACCACACGAATCGATTTATGCAAACCTCTCCATTGGTTTCTCTAGCGGAAGCAATCAACAATGATTTTTGGGATGTTGTTAAATACTGAAATATGTAGAATTGTGTTCTTAGTTTGATTAAATATTGAGGAAATTGATTTTTTGGGTTAAACGCACCAGGGAAGTAATTTCCTTATTATAGTTTGGTCATATCATTTGGTTACACACATAAGAGATCTGCAAGATTTGTTCGTATACGTTATAATTATTTATTTTCGTATACATCGCTTTTTTTTCGCAATGTAGTGTGGGACTTTATCCCTAACTAAAACCATCACCCTTTTTTATTTGCATTGCAACTAAGTATACGACTTATCTAGCAATTTTTTTTATCACGAGTAATGAATGTTTGGCAGGTAACTTCCCTCTGAGAGTTCCTGATTTTACCGCAATTTATAGCGCGGTTTGTTATTATCGGGCCAAATCTAAGGGCTTAGCTCTTTGAAGACGCCGCAATAAATTAGTCTCGTCAAGAATTTGGAGGACCGTTGTGTTAACGTGTGCAAAAAACGATTTTTAAATGTATCGTTTCATCTTTAACCGCGGGAATACCTAGATCTCTGCGTAGATATTCATTCCTTATATACCACGGCGCATTGACGAATGATCTTAACATTTTGTTTTCAAAAGTTTGTAAAATATTTAGATTCGTTTCACTTTTACAACCCCATAATTGTATACCATATGTCCAGACTGGCTTTAGCACTTGCTTGTATAATAGCAGCTTGTTATCAAGGTTAAGCTTCGAATATTTTCAGAGTAACCAGTACAGTTCTCTGAATATATTTTTAAGTTCTTCGCATTTCTTTTTTTACATGCGACTTCCATTTTGGTTTTGCATCGAGTGTCATTCCGTGATATTTCGCTTCATTGTTTTGAAAAATCTGCATGAGCGTTTTAAGAACGTTTTGTGATTTCATATTTGTTTCCTCTATTGTTGTGCCAACTGCTAGTATAGCTGTATCGTCAGCAACGTGGCAACTATTGTATCGTTTTTGTTTGTGGGATATCACGTGTAAATAGGAGGTACAAGAGTGGTCCAAGGACGCTTCCTTAAGGTACTCCTGCCAATTTTTCTTTGAACTCCGAATATTTGTTTTAAAGATTCACACGGAAGAGTCTATGCTCAAGATACGACACGAGGATTTGACATAATTTTTCAGCCAGAACTTGTCTTAGTTTGTATTGATGCCTCTATGCCAAAACTTGTGAAAATCTTGTGACATGTCAAGAAATACGGCTGAGCTAATTTTTTTCGAAAACTTTCTCAATTACATCAGTAATTCGATGACCTCGGTCCACAGCCGAATGTTTACTTCTAAACCCAAATTGATGATCAGGTAAAAGGCGTTTCTGATCAATAATTGGGTGTAAGCGACCGAGTAAAATAGGTCTGTCTTGGTATGTATTCTAATCTAATTGCTGCATTTACAATTTAGAGGAGGTTAGTTAATGCTTTTACGGGCAACATTTTATAAAGTTCTCCTGTAGTTAGGTCATAACCCGGAGCTGTTCTAGGCTTTAATTTCTGTATTTCCCGTTTAAGCTCGGCAATACTTGCATATCTAACTAGATTACTATCGGTTGTAGTCTCGAATAAATTAATGTTTTCTAAACCATCAAATGGTTTAAATGTTGCCTCAAGATGTGCGGCAAAAACGTCAACATTTTCCTTATCGCTTTTTGCCCAAACTTCTTGAGTTACCCTAATTGGTGGTACAGCGTTTTTTGGCCGTTTTATTACTTTAATTGCTTTCCAAACTGAATAATTCAATCCTTTTTTAACGGTTAGACTTTGCATATAAGTTTTTACTGCATGGTTTTTAAAGTTTTTAATCGAATTTGATAGCATGTTACTCAACCGATTGAGATGTGTTTTATCGAGTTTGTTGCCATCTTTTTCGAGCTTTTCTTTTTTGTCTGACCAAATCTTTTATATCCCATGGGTACTCAATATTACTTTAGCTCTCTGTTTGGCGTTGTTGAGGAGTATTATTCCATGTTGCTTTTTAAACGGTATCGATAAAGGAGTCACCGCGACTTCGAGTTCTAATGGGGATCTAAGCGATACACCTAGTCGAATATTATTTTAAATATCGTTTTTGAAGCCTTAGCAGTTGGTTTTCCCGTTTGTTAGTCTGGGTTTCGCTCGTTGTTAGAATGACCGGGGAATGATCAGAGCAAAGATCAAAGCATTCCTCAACTATGATTCGATTGGGCGGCATACTTTTAACGATGAAAAAAAATCGATCAAATGCGGTATTTTTGTAACATCAGTTGGTTTTCCCGTAGAATAAAATTCGGTATTGTACTTTTTACCTACATCGTAAAGTATCCTACCTTTCTGTGATATGCATCTAGATCCCCAGAATTTACGTTTTTCATTAAAGTCCCCTCCGATGACAAAACGCTGTCCGAGGGAATTAAGCAAGTTTTCAAAGTCAATTTTCTAAACCTTGCATTGTGGTGGGCAGTTAATAGAAGATATCTTCAGAAAGGATTGTCTGCTTTTGACTTGTATAAAGCAAATTTGCATTATATCTTTTTCTTGCAAAAACAATTCAAGTTCTCCAAGTTTCTGCTAAAGGCCATTGGCAATCTGAAAGCAGATTACGTCTGTTGCGAATACTTTTTTCAAGCTTTACTAGCTTGTCGAAAATAAGTTTATTCGTTTCGCTTTGTTCCTCAAGTTTTGAAAGAAAAATCGGGAAAACGTTGGAAACGAGGTCTGGTGAAATATTTTTATCGGATACTGTAGCTTGGGGATAAGTTTGTACATTTGGTTTTGGATGTACAAGATCCGATCGTGTTTCTGTTGGCAGAGGTGTTTGTTTAATTTTTTGATTTTCGATTGTTGCCTGCTTTGGTTCTGAGATAAGTAAAGGCGAAATTTTAGACATTTTCTAAGTTAAATTTAATTTTTTTCATTTTATTAGTTATTTTATTAGTTAATTTCATCCGTATTTTTTGCAACTCTTTAGCTACTTCGCAGCCGCGGTAACTTGCGGAATGATCGCCTTTACAATTAATGCAAATATCAGGAGTTTTCTTATCTGACCTAAAATCTACCGTCAGATGATTTCCGGCACATTTAACACCGCGGCTCTTGCTGACAATAGGTTTGCGTATGATTATATCCGTGGCAGCGCTTGCACTTAGGAACTAAATTTGAATCCTTTCGCAAGGGTTCGATTCATACAATAATATTAAGTCTTGTTTGTATATATCATACATTTTTTCAGACTTTCTGTTTTATCAAAAGTGAGTAAAAATAAGGGCAGAGCGCGTTTTATTAAATTTTCTTCACCCTCTTTTTGCTGTTTGTTTCGCTTGACAATGTTAACGGCATCTATAACTTTATATTTTCAGTTTTTCAGATCGATAACTATGCCATCCTTTAAGCACGACGCATGTAACCCTCTGGCTACAACGCGTAAAGGCCTTTTAGATTTATTTTCAAATGAATACCATTCAATTTAATCGGTATTTAGCTTTCGAGATAATAGACGGTAACTTTCTGGATCTTTTACACAGACTTTCCATATATTTTTTTTAAGTGAAGTTACTTGGTATGCAAATTGTTGTCAAGGTATGATCGTTGATCACATTAATTGGCGGTGGGGGCCGTTGTTTTAGCTGTTTCGCTTTATTTGTATTCTCTTTATCGTGGTTTATTACTTCAGGTGAGGATATAGCTTTGCTTTTTTTTTTTCACCGGTCGTTTCTTTAGAATCCAGTCGGCTTCGTGACTGAGTTCTTCTTCGTCGTAAAATGTGAAATTTTTGCGATTTTTTAATATTTATAAAATACTTCCTTGGTCGGGCCGTTCGTCGTTTCGATGAAACGGTGCCGTCAAATAACGCCGAATTTCAAAATTCCACGTATTAAAGTTTACATACACCCAAACTACCACCCGGACTGATGCAAAACATGAACCCCTATATTTGGACTCACTGTTAGATTTGGGATGGGTGCAAAATTGGATGTATGCGAAGTGAAATAAGACCGACTCGGCTTTATTAGTGAAATCAGACCGAACATGGAAATTGAATTGAATTGAATTTTGAAATTTAAGATATACCTTAAGTTATATGGATTGTTTCAGAATTGCCAACTGCGTCTATCTGTCTTTCCGTCTTTTAGTCGCCGATTTTTTAAGCCGAAGCATGGGAAAACATTTTCAAAATCCGGCCTATGCCATATCCATTTTTTTCGTTGTTTTTGGCCAAACGTAAAAATTTTTTGAAAAAGTGATTGAATAACATATTTTGAGAATCTATATTTCGGTATAATTTTACGAAAATTCGAAAAAAAAGATTTCGTCTACAGATCATTTTATCCCACACCCACTTTTTGTGAGCGTTTTCTTTACAAAACCATTTGTATACCCTACCTGGCAGGTGGCCATGGCTCAGAGGAATGCGTAGTTGACTGCTAAGCCAAACGCTGCGGGTTCAAGCCCCAGCTTCGGCAGCATTTGTTTTCTACGAAAATTGCCAGCTTATCTGAGGCCACCTGTGCGATAATATGAGACAATATAAATCTATGTCTCCTCCTCTGTGCCACTTAGGTTTATGTTATATGTCTTTCCGTCTATGTGTCTATCTGTCTCTCTCTGTTGTATTAATGTCTTCATCTGTCCCAGCCGATGGCCTCAGTCGCCAGTGCTGTTATGTGTCTGTAGTTCGATGCATTCATGTGCGAATTACCGTAATGTCAATGCCAATGTCAATACCCTACCTTACAGCATATGTAATAGAAAACGATGTCTTTTGTCGAACTATAAACATTTTGATAAATGTTTAAATACGGTATTCGCACGGCGGATAGTTGCCTTCTCATATATTTTTTTGCTACAAAGCTTTTTTACAATGTCTATAAAAAATGGGCTTCATCGCTATTCGGTTTTACAATTGTTAATAAATAGGAAACGAGTAACAAGCAAACATGCATTAAGGTAAATTACGTTTATGTATTTTATTATTCACCACACTGCTACCAGAAACTACCCATCAAAATGTTTGCTATCACAATTCACAAACATTAGTTGAAGCGATAAACGTTTATCATCCAAACGCAAAAACTGTTGAACTCTGATTATCTTCGATAGATATATAAGTAATCAACATTTCAACACTAAAGAAAACTAAATCACACGCTTTGTATTAATATCGTACACATAAATGTAGAATACTTTTGAGAGATAACACAGTCGGTATTCCAAACTACTCGTGGAAGAAAGTGTCGGCGCTATAAAATAATTGTGCGGAATTAGCTATATTTATAAAATAATGGATGAATTAAATAACGTGAAGGATTGGCTATCGAATGAAGTCCTACCAAATATTGTTAAATGTGGAAAGTTACCACAATATACACAAAATTATGAAATTTCTAGTGAAGATAGCTATGAATCATTTAAAGTGATTGATATGTCTATAAGTGCTATCGGTCCAGCGGAAGCATTCATGCTCACAAAGTGCTATAGAGTAAAAATTGATTATAGTCTCGAAAATGAGGAACATTCGTGTATTTTAATAGCCAAGGTAGGTGTACAATTAACAAAACAATACAACGATATGTAAACACAGAATAAAATTAATTGTTTTTCTGGATTATAATGATGGAAATATTTAATTATATGTTGTATTTTTTATGACGACGCACGGATGGATTAAGCTCCTCTCTAGTTAATGAGTGGTTTGAATTGTTGTTCTTCTCTCTTCTCTTCTCATCTCTCTTCTCTATTCTATTTTCATTGGCGATGGGGATCAGAGTGAATCGTATAGTCACAGTAAGCATTTGAAGAAATGCGATTTAATTTTAAAATAGATAGATAGTCATGTGGCTTATCGTTAAACATAGATGTGTACTTACTGCAACAAGTGAACGCAAAAATTATTATTAACCATTTTATTCTTTATTAAATATCTACATGTAAAATGTTTAATGTGAACATGATTTTGATATGCTATCTATGGGATAGCGATAGGGTATTCAAATTGGGCGGGTTATCAAAAGTTTCTATTGATAAAATTAGGATAACGACATTATCAATATAAAATGTGTGAACCCTTTTTCAAGACTACATCGAAAATGACCCAAAGAGAAAAAATTCAAATAGCTAATTATTACGTATTGTTGCAATTGTCAGTAGCAACATTGAGTTTTCATTTGATAAAACTAAACAACAAAGATCACGCGAAACTGATGATTTTTCAAAATTGGTCTTACTACCAGAATCTGTTATTCGAATTATCAGGAAATTTGGTTCACGGTTTTGTTTTATTGTGTGTTGTTTTCTTGTCGAAAAGAGAGTAGATGTATTTTCGAGTTGTGGTCTAAATATCTTTTGATTTGTTTTGTAGTTTAAAGTTTCTATTTCATATTAGTTTGTGCTTACATTTACCGTGCAATGCTAGATTAGTCGCATACCTAGTTCCAATACAAATACAAAAAGGGTGGTGGTTTTAGTGGGTTAAAGTCTCACACTACTTAGGGCACGTACTCATCGTGTCTTTCGAGATTTCCACCAGCCCACGAAAAAAAATTTTAATGTGTTTGTAATTCTAATGTCCATATTTCGTCTGTACAAAATGATTTACTACGCCCACCATTTGGGAGCGTTTTCAGTAAAAAAACGATTTTGGGTCAAATTTTGGAATATTCGAAAAAATCCTTTGATACAGGATCATTGGTTATCACAATAACAACATTTCGTCTATATATCATTTTAGCCCACGCCCACGTTTTGTATGCGTTTTTATACAAAAACAAGAAAAAATTGAATTTTCTTCGAACCATACAAGATTTTGATAAACTGTCTGTTGTGACAAAATTTAACTTTCTATATATTATCTCCATAAAGCCCACATTGGGGGATATTTATTTTAAGGATGGGTTGTGATAGGGTATTAAACGATCCGCACAGCGGACTGTAGCCTTCTCATATGTTTTTTGTTTTACTTTCAATTAAGCGACACTAAGAATTGCCATTCGGCTATTATATCTATTCTGTTTCCTTTTGCTTGATTGCAAGTCACATTTGAGCCCATTGTTTATAAAATTAATTGTTCAGCTCTAAAATGTGTGGAACCAAAAAATTCCACTAAGGCCATTTTTCGCATTTACGGATAAAATTTATGCAACTGTTGGTACATTCTGGTATCGCACTGCATGCCGTAAATTGTCTAGCTTAGCTTTCAAAATGTCGGAATTTAAAGCAGATATTGGTAAGCTGTCAAAGGGCTTCAAAGACCTATTTTACACTTTTAATAATGCAATATCAACAGTGACTGCATTCTCTGACCCATGCCTGTCCGTTGACGCTTCCACATATACATATCATTTGCCAGGACTGGAGCAAGTTATCTCCGTAGGAGAAAACAGGATTCAAAAGCATTCTGATACAGATTTAATACAATCTGCCTCGATTCATGTAGCCAATGATAAAGTAATCGCTCTTATAGGAAAACTAAAGCATGATGCTAACTTATCATCGGCTAATATAAGAGCTTAATGTCCTAACCTTAGAAGTGAGGTTCTAAGCAAAACCGATTTGAATCCAAATTTGTCAGTCTCCGACTGTGGCTTCTCCTACTTCTTCGATAAACCCGCATCTACTTTAATTGCGTTATTGATATTAATTATCAAAATTATCTACAATTGAATCGATTATTCATGCAAAATCGATTTTTATTTCACGATTGAAACCGTGTACTTCCTGCGAAGATGTGATGACTCATTTGGTTTCAACAAAACCAAAAAGTAAATGTACTAAAATTAGTAAACCGGGTGGTTTACTATCTTATCTATTCTTATACTTATCTTATTTATACTTGCTATTAACGATGCAAGAGCTTGTATTCGAGAGAGCAAAATATTGATAGTTACATACTGATGACACACAAATGTTGAAATGTGTAGGAGATCTAAGCGATTCGCTTTCACTACAAACTGATTTAAATAGTTTTACCATATGGTGTCTTAAAAACGGTTTAAGTCTAAGCCCTGCTAAATGTCAGCATATGTCATTTTCGCGAAAACGTGCTCCATCAAGTTTTCATTACAATCTGTCAGGGCACACTCTCTTTCGTGTATACAGTTTTAAAGATCTTGGTGTTTTTTTTTCATCCAAAATTTTAGTTTAATAAACACTTAAACGTTGTTGTCAATGAATCAAACTCTATGTTGGTGGTCAAAATAGTTTAATGACACATGCTCGCTATATATAATTGTCTAGTTTGCCCTGACTTGGAGTATGCCTTACAAGTGTGGACAGTGGATACCCTTCCATGAAGTTCATTCAAATAGAATTTAGGCAGTCCGACGTGAATTCATAAGATTCGCTTTGAAAGGACTTCCGTGCGATGATGAACACAATTTGCCTCCGCATAGGTGTTGAAATAAACTACAGCAGCTGTTGCCTTTATCTCAACGTAGACTTAACAATGATATGGTTTTCTTACACCAATTATTATCAGGACAAATAGATGTTCCTGATCTCTTAAGTGTCATTTGTTTTAATAACAGGGGAGGTTCCCATAACCTTCGTAGGTTAAATATTTAACATATACCTAATAAAAAAACTATGGTATGCACGAGGCTATCATTCGCATTAGTAGATTTTTCAATAAAAAAAAAAAATAGTAAAACTGCATGTGAGTAAAAGTAGTTTGAAAAATACTCTGCGAATTTCTATGCTAGACCCGTAATAAGAGCGTGTCTTTTGTTTAATATAGTCTTAATGTAATTTGATCGTTTATTGATTTTGTAAGTAATACTAAACTTAATCACTTCTATGTTCTGTCACGTCCCCCGAACAAATGCAGTAAATGATGAGCCTGTAAATGCATATTATATGATGAGGCAAATCTCGGTTACATTATCGCTGATAGTGTAAAAAGAAAATTGCGACGTTATAATCGTGTTCAGTAAATCAATATCGTTAGATCCATTTTTGAGAAAATTAGATACATATTACCAAAACGTCTATACTTGTTACTTTAAAAACCTCGTATATACCAAATTTGAACTGAATCTTCCTAGCCATTTATGCTCCAGACTCTTGCATGTACCGAAAAACGGACAGAATAACGAGACCCACTTAGAATAGAATTTTAACAAAACACTTTTTGTGAAAATTAAATAGGAACTATCATTTCTTCACTTTTTCTTCTCTGTCCTTCTTAGAATATTACCTTAAAATATTGAAATAAATTACAAAACACACAATGAAAATTGAGATAACCTTTCTGAGTTAAAATATTAATGTCAAACTATTCCGACCCTTATTTTGTAACTTCATTTACCCATTTTTATAGATTTCTATTTACTTTTATCTATTCAGAACGATTATTCTTTATCAGAGAAGTAAAAAATAACTTAAGTTAACCTAAATGATCGGGTAATTTTACTGCAATCAAAAACATCTTCATTGCAGGTCGAAGAAAAAGCAGCAGTTTCACTGGTATCTGAAGTTCCATGTGTAAATTTTCATCTTATTTCGGCAGTCATTTCATATCAAATGTCTCATGACTAAAATGGTTGATTGATCAATGAGAACAGTGCTTACCGATGCTAACTTAGTAAAAATAGAACCAGGAACGCTGCCTAGATATAGCATTTCTTACGACTAAGGGGAAGACAACATTTCTTGACTTTTGTCAAACATCTCGGGTGCCATTGTTTGACAGCTTTAATTTTCTCACTAGACGTATTATTAAGCAAAGAAAAATTAACCAATAGACCAATGATTTAATGTACCCACACACAAAAAGTCTGGAGGCATTGAACCACACGACCTCGGCGGCCGATCGACGGGTCCCTAAAAAACGGCCTAGTGACGCATGGAAACCGCACCAAAAAGTGAATTTTGGCAAATGAAGTGCTGTTTCACGAAGCACATGAGGGTTCTCACCTTTCCAGCAACGCATATTTTGCTTAATTACGTAGCCGTTTAACCAAAAATGTGCTTAATCGCTAAAGATGATTTTGCGATGAAAGCCCTCATTTTCTTTCATCATGTACAGGACAAAATTAAAGAACGTACGTCGCTATAGTTGGTCATTTAAGGGTGTATGCCAAGATCCTTGCGCAAAATTTGACATAATGTGGTTTGGGAGAGGCCCAGTTCTTGAGAACGACTCAAAACTGACAGATTTGGCTCATTTGCGATTGACGCCAGTACGGCAGCAATGAGAATCAAGCAGCAAGTATTCTGACTCTTTACTTAAGTGGCGTTACAGTTCGGAATGAAGCTGGGCCTCAACTTACATACTGCTCTAATTAGTCTGATCCTTAGCTAACTGCCTCCAGTTGCGCACTCCAAGTTGGTTGAGGTCGGTTTCTTCTTGTGCGCGCCACTTAAGGCGAGGTCTTTCTCTACTGCGTGCGACGTCTGGCTGTGAATCGAAGTCTCTACGTGCCGCAGTATTTTTGTCCATTCGTTCTACATGTCCTAGCCATCTTACAATGCGAAGTTTTTCGACCAGTGGCATAAGTCTGTACAACTCGTATAGTTCTTGGTTGCATCTTCGTCTCCAAGTTGGCGCGAACGGGACAGCAGATTTTTCGAAGACTTTTCCTCTCGAATCCACCAAGGAATTCTACAACCGCTTTTAATACGGTCCAGGCGAGAAGAGCAGGACTGTGATGATCAGTGTCTTATATTGGATCTCCTTAGTAGTCCGAGTGAGGACTTTACTACTAAATTCCTTTCTAAGCCCGAAGAAATAGCGGTTGGCAAGAGTAATTCTTCGTTAAATTTGTGACGTGATATTGTTGGCAGAGTTAAAAGAGGAGCCTAGTTAGGCAAAGCCCCGTACTACCTCAAAGTTATATCTGTCGATTTCTGTCCGATTCGTTGAGTTGTGTGTCCTTTAGTGTTGATAGCATATACTAAGTCTTACCCTCATTTACTGCTAAACCCATTTTGCCGCTTTTTTGCTATACTAGCAAACGTGGATATGAAATCACGTTGAGTCCTACTAATGAAGTCAATATCGTCGGCGTATTCTAGTATTTGCACCGATTTTTGGAAAATTGTGCCTCTGGTGTTCTCAGCAGTTTTGCACAATCCGCTCAAGAATCAAATCCTTTTTTGGTATCGAATGTGTCGGTTTGTTTGTTTCCGACACTGATCGAACAGGGATAATTCTCCATCGTCATCCTACACAAATGGACGAGTTTGGGCGGTATACCAAAACTAGACATGGCTCTTCTTCTTCGATAAATAGGTGGTGGGTATCGATTTTGACTTCCTACGTCTTATTCCAGGATCTACCGAAGTGTGAATATTTGATCGGTTTTGGACTCTGACAAGGGTCGATAAATTTTTTTCATTAGACTATAATTTGCTTGTCTACACTCTACTGGGACGAGAATTACGGTTGAAATTTGGTCTTTAACGCTTTTAAAGTTGCGACCACCGACTCGGAATTTCAGAGGTAAATGTCAACTAGGTGAAAATGATTTTGCTCATTTGTGCTCATTTGACCACTTCGAAGTATGAACAATGGCTTTGCTGTCATATTGAATAAAGTACTATATTGTGGTGACTAAATCTAAATCTAAACAATCTAAACAGATATATGAAAGACATAATTTAAGTTAAGTTTTTCCATCCTTGCTCTAAATAGATACATAGTTACTTAGCTTACAGGATTCTTTTATGCACTTCGAGTTCGCTGAGGTAGGTTTCTATTTGCTAAAAGTTGGATAGCTTTAAGAAGAATCCTCAAAATCCCCCATGATGTCGGTTGGGGTATTTTTAGAATCTGTTGAAGTGCCTAGATTTGATCAGTTGTGGACATTAATGACCTAGAACCACACTGATAGGCGCTTATATATATATGTATATATATATCTAATAGTATTATCAATTTCACAACAAATAATATGTTTTGTGTCATAGATACAAATCATGCGAATTTTTATTTTAATTATATTTTTGAACCATTACAGAGAACTCCAAAGATACCGCCAGAGAATTATGACGCTGTGAATTTCGAAACACTATTTCATAATGAAATCTCAGGATACGAAATTATAATTCCGACTCTACTGCAATTTTCGAAAGTAGATAAGAGGGACCGTAATTTTCCAAAATACTATTACTCAAGTGTTAAGGACTACGAAGCTTCACTTGTTCTTGGTGATTTCAATTCAGATGGCTGGAGAATGTCTGAAAGCAGAGTAAATCTGTCATTAGAACACATTCTGCTAGGAGGTAAGTTAAAAAAATATGTTTTTTCTCATACCCCTGTAAACTTTGTTAATTACAAAGTAATTTAGAACTAAATAACCCAGTTAAATATGTCATACGTTACTCTAATATTTTGTAAAGTCTAAAACTTGTAAACAAAATAAGAGATCCTCGTTTTAAATTATCCATTAAGAAATAGTGGCTGAACGAGTCAATACTACTTCTTAAACAAAACACCTTAAATCACGAGTGGTGGTGTGGAACTGTACCGTACCTATACGCTTTGCGTACTCCACTTTGATAAAAATCCGTTTTTTTTAATCTGCTGTTGGTTCTTAATTTTTGGCTTATCCTTTCAAATACAAAGACGCAAATTCGACAGTATACCCAAACATAAATGCCTTCAAACGCGGTTTATTTATTTTTTTTTATCCTACCAGAGAAAAGTATGGTTTTCTCAAAAATATTCTAGCCCATTACACGGCAGTGATTTTTTTATCATGAGTAATAAATGAAACCTTCCGTTGAGAGTTCATGCTTTTTCCGCAATTTATAGTGCGGTTTGTTATTATCGGGCCAAATTCAAGGGCTTAGTTCTTTGAAGAGGACGTAATAAATTTGTTTCGTCAAGAATTTGGATTACCTTTGCGTTAACGTGTCCCAATAAACGTTTTCTATGTTTGCGTACAAAAGTTTTGGTCTCATATTTAACCGCGCGAATACCCAGATCTTCGTTCCTTATATACCACGGCGCATTGACAAATGATCTTAAAATTTTGTTTTCAAAAGTTTGTAGAATGTTTAGATCGCCTCACTGGTACAATCCCATAGTTGTATACCATATGTCCAAACCGACCTTAGCACTTGCTTGGTTTATCTTCGAATATTTTCCGAGTAACCACTGCAGTTCTCTGTATTTATTTTCAAGTTCTTTGCAACTTCTTTTTTACATGCAACTTCGATTTAGAAATACAGGCAAATTGTTTGTACGTTTCTAGGAAAAATCTACATGAATCGATTTGCTCTCCTAAAGTCCATCCACCAGGATTTTGTTCATTCATTAACCTGGTTAAGAACGTTTCGTAATTTCATATTTGTTTCCTCTATTGTTGTGCAAACTGTCAGTATATCTATATCGTCAGCAAACTTGGCAACTATTGTATCGTTTGTTTGATACCACGTGTAAATAGGAACAACAACATTTCTTTGGCCAACATTTCTTTGAACTCTGAAAATTCGTTTCCAAGTTTCACACGGAAGAGTCTATGCACAAGATACGAGAAGAGGATTTTATATAATTTTTCAGGCAGAGCTTGTCTTAATTTGTACTGAAGTCCTCTGTGCCAAACCTTGTGAAAAGCATTACGGCTGAGTAAATTTTCTTTTCTTTGAAGTCTTTGTCAATTACATCAGTTATTCGATGTACTTGGTCACATTCTTTTTTGACACTTTTATCAGTCCTAATTTGGCTAATTTTGTATATTTTATTGTTTTATACTAAATCAAGTTATTTTATCAGTGGAATGTTTAAATTTTATGAATGCACCCACTGATGCTACGCCCAATTCAAAAAGATATTCTTACATCTTTTCTTAACAAATAAATGGTTCCTGTTTGCAAAAGTGCGGCCGCAAAATACCCAACAGACCACTATATTTTTTCCGGGAAATCAGTTAAAGGCCCGCATATTTGTGTTTCTGCAAAAAAATCTTGTTTAGTAGAGTTTGTCTGTGATTGAAGAACAACTTTTTGGCTTATCAAGGTTCAGTTAATTTTCCAGGCGTAGCTACATCTAAACGACTTTTCACTGGAACTCATATCGCTATAATATGCCCAAATCATTCAGTATAAATTTTAGTATAAAACAGTAGGTCCCGACATCGTGCAAAAAGTACAAATACACATGACTTGTTGTGAGAAAAAGTTAAGCTCTGATTGCCAATGATCCTATTGCACCAAAAATTTGTATTTTATTTTTATGTTTATATTTGTAAAAAGCGCTCAGGATTAATAATACGTTATTTCGCACTCACTTGGAGTATGCCTCACAAGTTTGGACACCCTTCTTTGTAGTTCATTCCGATAGAATTGAATCAGTCCAAAGTAAATTCATAAGATTTACTTTGAGAGGACTGCCATGGGATGATGAACACATTTTGCCTCCGTTTAGGTGTCGAATTAAACTACCTATAACAACTGTGCCCTTTTCTCAACGTAGACTTAACAATGGCATGGTTTTCTTCAACCAATAATACGAAGACAAATTAATGCTCTTGATCTTTAAAGCGCTTTTGGATTTAATACACGGGAAGGTTCCTGTAACCTGCGTAGATTAAATATAGCTAATCATAAATAAATTGGAACAACGACGCAAAAGACAGGGAGCTATAGATTAAATTTCCTAAGTTATGATTTATTAGATTTATTAAATAATTTTAATTTGTAAAAACTTTTCTTAACGGCAAATAAAGTTTATAATAATAATAATAATAATAATAATAATAATAATAATAATAAAAATAATCATAAACAGAACTACGGTATGCATAAGGCTGTTAGTCTCATGAGTAAAGTTTACAACAAAAATAACGATATAGCCAACAAAGTGTGACGACAAAAGTTCCATTCGATAAGTGACAGCTTGAAATCCTCGAAATCCCTAACGAAAGTAGAGAATCGTGGTGGGTATTATTATAAGAAGTTTGTCTCGGCTAATCCAAAATGATATTGGGATTGGTGCTTGTCGACAAGTCACTGACCTGAGCCTGACCATTGCCCCGAAGAATGTATTCGGGTTCCCCTATCATCACATTGTTAAAGCTAATCAAAATACTTTTACGGGACGGTTTAGATTTTTCTTGAATCATGGCAGTGTGAGAGCCGCGTTCGTTAGTGCGATGAACTGCGGCGCAGAAGGTTTAGGTTCGATTACAAGCAGTAGTAATTGTTTTTACTTGCTCCTATTAAAGCAAATAATGGTTTTGTCAACATAATCGAACTCGAGATTTTATTCAAACATAACATTACATAAATTACATAAATCTAAACACCATAAGTAAATAACACCTGCGTGCCATGTTTTTCCAAAAAAACGTGAACTCTATTGTTAAACTGAATAAAATTAAAAGCCTATATTATATACTGTTGACATTTTTAACAATTTTTATAAGTTGTAGCCTCTGAATTTACAGTTTTTGCTAACCAAAGAATCACATTTTCTGCTGCATGAACGCTTTAAGTGTTTTTTTTCTTAATAAAGCATTATTGGTTCTTCAAATCATACATTAAACCTAAGCGCGCAAGAAGCAATTTAGTACAACCAAACAATGTACCCACCACTACTTTTGTTTACAACTAACTATAAGGAACTTCAAATTGCCTGAAATCAAACTTTAAGTACACATAGGCATCATTTTATCGTGACGACAGAACGATGAACAATTGACATGTTTTGTACTACGGACTTAAGTTTACCTTCTAGTACTAGTTTAATTGGATCGGAAACGATTCGTCCCGTGTCTTGGGTCGACTTGTAGCCGACTGGCTGGTGCGACTATCAGAACCTTCGCCTGGACTATTCCTTTATATATTATGTATGTCCGCTTAATATTCTGTTTTTTTAAACATTGAAATTCCTGTTTAGTTAAAATGTTTAAAAGCGTATTTAGACATTTATAAAAATTAATAACATTCTGCATTTTGTTTGCACCTTATCAGTGAATAAAGTTTTATTGACAACGATGATGTAGCATAACATACAAATCTTCATTTATTATAAACAAATAAAATGTATCTTTACCTTTTTAGTTCAGCATCTTGGCGTGTTTCATGGATTGTGCTACGCTTTGAAGACCGTTGATAAGAAAAAATTTGATTCCATCATCGGTCTAGTAAAAGAATCTCGATTTGCCAAACCTCCACCACCGCAATGGACTATGATGGGAACGTTGAGCGCACAGCGATTTTCACAAGCAGTTAATAAATTCTGTCCCGAAATCCCTCAAGATTTTGTGGAAAAACTTCAGAAAATATTGTCAGATAACTTTTCGTATGGCAAGAAACGTGTTCAGCCAATCGAACCATATGCAACGCTATGTCATGGTGATTATCTACGAAATAATATGGCTTTTGCGTACGACGACGAAAATGTAAACATAAATTGATGTAGAATTGTTCTTTAGGACTATTTTTAATAAACTTCTTTTTTACATTTCAGCATCCCAATTTGCCCACTAATGTAATGATGTTTGATTTTCAAACTCTAAGGTATTCATCGCCAATGGTTGATCTTTGTCTGTTCCTTTCACTATCTGCTGGAAAGAACATGCGAGCATTGTATTTAGAAAAAATTTTGGACGGGTATTTCAATAAACTTTCAAATACTTTTACAAAGCACACCGGACTTGAAATCCCAGAATATTTATCAAAATCAGAATTATCAAAGGAATACGTTCGGTACCTTCCATACAGCCTTGCGATAGCAGTGTTCTTTCTTCCAGTCCTTTATGAGCCTGACGATGTGATGCAGGAGGAATTGCTTGGTGATAATATCGATCTCAAGTTGTTTGCACAGTTTACGTTAGCCCGTGGCGGAGAAGAAGTTGATGTTGAAATCGCGTCATTAGCAAAGGAGCTTTATGATTTAACAGTCCAGGAAAGTGTGGATGTATTTGAAGGAATTATTTAAATTGTTTAAATTATTATTATTTGGTGAAAATGTTCTTAAAATAAATGCAACAACATTGTTGAATATGCGATGATTTACCTAGAAAAATTAAGAATATATGTTTGTTGTTGTTTAAAATTACAAAAAAAAATAAAAGTACTTTAAAAACATATGAGAAGGCTACAATCCGCTGTACGGATCCTTAAAGTGAATATCCAAAATAGGCGTGACGTAAAACACAATGCAAAAAATTGTTAACAAGTCTGATAATGGTCTATCTGCTCGGCGGATTAGTGCTGAACCTGCGCCTATACTCTCTTTGAACCAAAACTGCGGACTCCAGTGCGTGATAGCAAAATGCAAATTCTTGTTTCAGTGTCCCAGTTATCCATTTTTGTTTAATGTAAAAATCAATCGACAAAATAACGATTGATTGGTGCACGACTGGGTCGTACGCAACTTTCTCTTTCACAGCGAGTTAATATGACGTTTTTAATAATTTGGCCAAAATACACAATAATATTTATTTTGATTAATGATGCTTAAAATGATATAAACAATGTCGGAATGTGATTATTCGAACGTTTATTCCGTAATGGAAAGGAATCGGTGTGAATAATAATGAATAATAATGATTTTCCGTTATTGGCCAGAACTGAAAATTCCGCTTAGGTGCAATTGGGTCAAAACCAATTATGTAGAATTCACGAAAACAACAATAGTAGTTTATAAATTAATTTTTTTTAAAAATCCGTGCATATGGATTTTCTGGAAAAAAATGTGTATTCAGTTTCGTTCTTGTTGTAAGAGAAGTGTAAAAATTAACCAGATTTATTAAATAGAAAAAAAGGTTATTCAATTTTTTTAACGGCTTTCATCAGCCACCCTGGGGAGAGTACGATAAGTTAGGCGCCAAAAATTGATAACGGTTTTTAGTAGAGGGGTCAAAACAAACCTTTTTTACGATGGGAGGTTGGTCTATCTTGTCCCGTTTAGGAGGTAGGGGCAATTTAAAAAAAATGACTTAAAAAATTAATAAATAACGGTAATACTTATAATGAAGTATTACCCCGTTTTTGAAAGCCAGAAACCAGTTCTTTAATCTTTAATTTGAATTTAATTATGTTTGCATGCAAACTCAAAATTATGATAAGAAGCTGTCAATCAAAAAGTTAGGACTGCTCCCTAAAGAAGCAGGGAGCTACATTGCAGAATAAGCAGCGACTAATAAAGCGATTCCGATTGCAAAATTTTACATGGGACGAAGTGTTATCTCAACAGATATCCTGGGAATCCTAAAAGGCCTTAAAAACGAAACTAACTGCTGCCCAACAATAGAACAACTAAGACGCACATTGACAGGAAACGTAATGTTAGCATGGGTACCGGAGCATACTGGAATCAAAGGTGAAATTGCGGATGCTATTAAGAACCCACTAATTATCGAATCCCCCAACCTCTGCCAATTGACTCGTTAGATATTTTTACAACAGCAGAACAGCGAGCTTAAAAACCTTTGGAACAATTGCCATACATTCCATCGCACCCACAATTCTCAAAACCGTCGCATTCCATATAGTAGACTGTTTACAAGAGAAGATTGTATAATGATACTCTGAACTTGAGTTGGAAAAACAATTTTTACCACCAGACATCTATATAATAATGAACTCCCAGAAGTGTGTGAACATTGTCAACATATTCTTTCAATTTATCACATATTTGTAGAATATCCTCCTTGACGCCAGATCAATCCGTCACTTGATAGCACACTCATATCCAACGAATTATCCACCATCCTTAGCCCAGCCGATTAAAATACAATCAGACGAATAAAAATTGCTTTATGCACAGTAAATTTAATGAAATCTTCTTTTTTTTCTCTACAATGATTTTTATATATTAAATTTGATTTTAAACCTAAACATTAATTAATTTGTACTTTCTTTGAATTAATTTGTTTTCTGTATATCAATCATATAAGTTGTAAAAAACGGCATAGCTTATGGCCGTGTTGCCCTCATTTGTAAATTATTTGAATAAATAAATAAATAAAAAAAAGTTTAGGCGTTTTTTTTTTTTTAAATTGTGCTTAATTGGGTTTTTGTAGTCAATGCTTATACCAATTCTGAATCGAACACACAAACCCGAAGAGTGTTATGTCTTCTAGCTTGTGAGAAAATCAAAAATTACTAAAACAATTTCATAAAAAAAAACCTCGCACCCATCCCATATCCTACAGTGAGGCCAAGCATCTAACCATATATACCGAATCAAACTTAGTAATTTTCAAAAATTACTAAAACTATTTTTGTATTTTTTTTTTTGTATTTCATTTTGAGGATTAATGTTCATCTTCGTAAGTAAAGTACAGCAAATCATTAAGCGTTACCCAGAATGCACCACGAGGAGGTAGATTTGCATATTACTCCGTGTCCTAGTCAGTCAGTTTATGAGTAAGTCAGTAAGTCAGGAGTTAGTTACAAATAGTCAAGTAAATTTTTAATGTGGGAATTAGACCAATTTCTTCTAAATATGTGATGCTTTTTTCGTTGATCGACACCAAATCCCCGAACGAAGAAAATATTGAAAAAAAATTATCTACATAAACTCGGTGTTTCATTTCCAAACATTATATTATTATACTGCAACTCTGAGTGTAAAAACTCTGAATAGTTATTCTGAGGAAATTTAGCGCGTCTCAAAATAGTTCTTTCCTAGTTATTGGTCGAAAATAAAAATATCGTTAAGTTATGTATTAAACTAACAATTATGAGGTATTATTAAAACAACATTTCAGTAATACAAAAATCCGTTTTTTTTAATCTGCTGTTGGTTCTTAATTTTTGCAGTATTCGACAGTATACCCAAACTTAGATATGGCTTTGCAATGTTCCTCCCCATAAATGCCTTCAAACGCGGTTTTAAAAATAAATTTGAACATATATTTTTTTTTATCTTACAAGAGAAAAGTATGGTTTTCTCAAAAATATTCTAACCCACTACTCGGCAGTGATTTTTTTATCATGAGTAATAAATGAAACCTTCCGTTGAGAGTTCATGCTTTTTCCGCAATTTATAGTGCGGTTTATTATTATCGGGCCAAATCCAAGGGCTTAGTTCTTTGAAGAGGACGTAATAAATTTGTTTCGTCAAGAATTTGGATTACCTTTGCGTTAACGTGTCCCAATAAACGTTTTCTATGTTTGCGTACAAAAGTTTTGGTCTCATATTTAACCGCGCGAATACCCAGATCTTCGTTCCTTATATACCACGGCGCATTGACAAATGATCTTAAAATTTTGTTTTCAAAAGTTTGTAGAATGTTTAGCTTCGCCTCACTGGTACAATCCCATAGTTGTATACCATATGTCCAAACCGACCTTAGCACTTGCTTGGTTTATCTTCGAATATTTTCCGAGTAACCACTGCAGTTCTCTGTATTTATTTTCAAGTTCTTTGCATTTCTTTTGTACTTGCAACTTCGATTTAGAAATACAGGCAAATTGTTTGTACGTTTCTAGGAAAAATCTACATGAATCGAACAAAATCCACCAGGATTTTGTTCATTCATTAACCTCGTTAAGAACGTTTCGTAATTTCATATTTGTTTCCTCTATTGTTATGCAAACTGTCAGTATATCTATATCGTCAGCAAACTTGGCAACTATTGTATCGTTTGTTTGATACCACGTGTAAATAGGAACAACAACATTTCTTTGGCCAACATTTCTTTGAACTCTGAAAATTCGTTTCCAAGTTTCACACGGAAGAGTCTATGCACAAGATACGAGAAGAGGATTTTATATAATTTTTCAGGCAGAGCTTGTCTTAATTTGTACTGAAGTCCTCTGTGCCAAACCTTGTGAAAAGCATTACGGCTGAGTAAATTTTCTTTTCTTTGAAGTCTTTGTCAATTACATCAGTTATTCGATGTACTTGGTCACATTCTTTTTTGACACTTTTATCAGTCCTAATTTGGCTAATTTTGTATATTTTATTGTTTTATACTAAATCAAGTTATTTTATCAGTGGAATGTTTAAATTTTATGAATGCACCCACTGATGCTACGCCCAATTCAAAAAGATATTCTTACATCTTTTCTTAACAAATAAATGGTTCCTGTTTGCAAAAGTGCGGCCGCAAAATACCCAACAGACCACTATATTTTTTCCGGGAAATCAGTTAAAGGCCCGCATATTTGTGTTTCTGCAAAAAAATCTTGTTTAGTAGAGTTTGTCTGTGATTGAAGAACAACTTTTTGGCTTATCAAGGTTCAGTTAATTTTCCAGGCGTAGCTACATCTAAACGACTTTTCACTGGAACTCATATCGCTATAATATGCCCAAATCATTCAGTATAAATTTTAGTATAAAACAGTAGGTCCCGACATCGTGCAAAAAGTACACATACACATGACTTGTTGTGAGAAAAAGTTAAGCTCTGATTGCCAATGATCCTATTGCACCAAAAATTTGTATTTTATTTTTATGTTTATATTTGTAAAAAGCGCTCAGGATTAATAATACGTTCGTGTGGCGTAAGGCATGTGGATTTTGGATACTCTAAGTATAAAAGCCAACAGAGTTTAATGACTCTCATGTCACATTTTCGTACCAAAGTTGTTTATTTCGCACTCACTTGGAGTATGCCTCACAAGTTTGGACACCCTTCTTTGTAGTTCATTCCGATAGAATTGAATCAGTCCAAAGTAAATTCATAAGATTTACTTTGAGAGGACTGCCATGGGATGATGAACACATTTTGCCTCCGTTTAGGTGTCGAATTAGAATTAAACTACCTATAACAACTGTGCCCTTTTCTCAACGTAGACTTAACAATGGCATGGTTTTCTTCAACCAATAATATCAAGACAAATTAATGCTCTTGATCTTTAAAGCGCTTTTAGATTTAATACACGGGAAGGTTCCTGTAACCTGCGTAGATTAAATATAGCTAATCATAAATAAATTGGAACAACGACGCAAAAGACAGGGAGCTATAGATTAAATTTCCTAAGTTATGATTTATTGGATTTATTAAATAATTTTAATTTGTAAAAACTTTTCTTAACGGCAAATAAAGTTTATAATAATAATAATAATAATAATAATAATAATAATAATAATAATAATAATAATAAAAATAATCATAAACAGAACTACGGTATGCATAAGGCTGTTAGTCTCATGAGTAAAGTTTACAACAAAAATAACGATATAGCCAACAAAGTGTGACGACAAAAGTTCCATTCGATAAGTGACAGCTTGAAATCCTCGAAATCCCTAACGAAAGCAGAGAATCGTGGTGGGTATTATTATAAGAAGTTTGTCTCGGCTAATCCAAAATCCAATATCATTTTGATTGGTGCTTGTCGACAAGTCACTGACCTGAGCCTGACCATTGCCCCGAAGAATGTATTCGGGTTCCCCTATCATCACATTGTTAGAGCTAATCAAAATCACTTTTACGGGACGGTTTAGATTTTTCTTGAATCATGGCAGTGTGAGAGCCGCGTTCGTTAGTGCGATGAACTGAGGCGCAGAAGGTTTAGGTTCGATTACAAGCAGTAGTAATTGTTTTTACTTGCTCCTATTAAAGCAAGTAATGGTTTTGTCAACATAATCGAACTCGAGATTTTATTCAAACATAGCATTACGTTATTGGAGATAGCTAAGTTGCGGATAGCTGAAATTGGCATTTTAGGAAAAGAAAAACAAAACTAAAACGGTTTTAATAAAACTAAACACCATAAGTAAATAACACCTGCGTTCCATGTTTTTCCAAAAAAAACGTGAACTCTATTGTTAAACTGAATAAAATTAAAAGCCTATATTATATACTGTTGACATTTTTAACAATTTTTATAAGTTGTAGCCTCTGAATTTACAGTTTTTGCTAACCAAAGAATCACATTTTCTGCTGCATGAACGCTTTAAGTGTTTTTTTTTTTCTTAATAAAGCATTATTGGTTCTTCAAATCATACATTAAACCTAAGCGCGCAAGAAGCAATTTAGTACAACCAAACAATGTACCCACCACTACTTTTGTTTACAACTAACTATAAGGAACTTCAAATTGCCTGAAATCAAACTTTAAGTACACATAGGCGTCATTTTATCGTGACGACAGAACGATGAACAATTGATATGTTTTGTACTACGGACTTAAGTTTACCTTCTAGTACTAGTTTAATTGGATCGGAAACGATTCGTCCCGTGTCTTGGGTCGATTTGTAGCCAACTGGCTGGTGCGACTATCAGAACCTTCGCCTGGACTATTCCTTTTTATATTATGTATGTCCGCTTAATATTCTGTTTTTTTTAGACATTGAAATTCCTGTTTAGTTAAAATGTTCAAAAGCGTATTTAGACATTTATACCAATTAATAACATTCTGCATTTTGTTTGCACCTTATCAGTGAATAAAGTTTTATTGACAACGATGATGTAGCATAACATACAAATCTTCATTTATTATAAACAAATAAAATGTATCTTTACCTTTTTAGTTCAGCATCTTGGCGTGTTTCATGGATTGTGCTACGCTTTGAAGACCGTTGATAAGAAAAAATTTGATTCCATCATCGGTCTAGTAAAAGAATCTCGATTTGCCAAACCTCCACCACCGCAATGGACTATGATGGGAACGTTGAGCGCACAGCGATTTTCACAAGCAGTTAATAAATTCTGTCCCGAAATCCCTCAAGATTTTGTGGAAAAACTTCAGAAAATATTGTCAAATTACTTTTCGTATGGCAAGAAACGTGTTCAACCAATCGAACCATATGCAACGCTGTGTTATGGTGATTATCTACGAAATAATATGGCTTTTGCGTACGACGACGAAAATGTAAACATAAATTGATGTAGAATTGTTCTTTAGGACTATTTTTAATAAACTTCTTTTTTACATTTCAGCATCCCAATTTGCCCACTAATGTAATGATGTTTGATTTTCAAACTCTAAGGTATTCATCGCCAATGGTTGATCTTTGTCTGTTCCTTTCACTATCTGCTGGAAAGAACATGCGAGCATTGTATTTAGAAAAAATTTTGGACGGGTATTTCAATAAACTTTCAAATACTTTTACAAAGCACACCGGACTTGAAATCCCAGAATATTTATCAAAATCAGAATTATCAAAGGAATACGTTCGGTACCTTCCATACAGCCTTGCGATAGCAGTGTTCTTTCTTCCAGTCCTTTATGAGCCTGGCGATGTGATGCAGGAGGAATTGCTTGGTGATAATATCGATCTCAAGTTGTTTGCACAGTTTACGTTAGCCCGTGGCGGAGAAGAAGTTGATGTTGAAATCGCGTCATTAGCAAAGGAGCTTTATGATTTAACAGTCCAGGAAAGTGTGGATGTATTTGAAGGAATTATTTAAATTGTTTAAATTATTATTATTTGGTGAAAATTTTCTTAAAATAAATGCAACAACATTGTTGAATATGCGATGATTTACCTAGAAAAATTAAGAATATATGTTTGTTGTTGTTTAAAATTACAAAAAAAATAAAAGTACTTTAAAAACATATGAGAAGGCTACAATCCGCTGTACGGATCCTTAAAGTGAATATCCAAAATAGGCGTGACGTAAAACACAATGCAAAAAATTGTTAACAAGTCTGATAATGGTCTATCTGCTCGGCGGATTAGTGCTGAACCTGCGCCTATACTCTCTTTGAACCAAAACTGCGGACTCCAGTGCGTGATAGCAAAATGCAAATTCTTGTTTCAGTGTCCCAGTTATCCATTTTTGTTTAATGTAAAAATCAATCGACAAAATAACGATTGATTGGTGCACGACTGGGTCGTACGCAACTTTCTCTTTCACAGCGAGTTAATATGACGTTTTTAATAATTTGGCCAAAATACACAATAATATTTATTTTGATTAATGATGCTTAAAATGATATAAACAATGTCGGAATGTGATTATTCGAACGTTTATTCCGTAATGGAAAGGAATCGGTGTGAATAATAATGAATAATAATGATTTTCCGTTATTGGCCAGAACTGAAAATTCCGCTTAGGTGCAATTGGGTCAAAACCAATTATGTAGAATTCACGAAAACAACAATAGTAGTTTATAAATAAATTTTTTTTAAAAATCCGTGCATATGGATTTTCTGGAAAAAAATGGGTATTCAGTTTCGTTCTTGTTGTAAGAGAAGTGTAAGAATTAACCAGATTTATTAAATAGAAAAAAAGGTTATTCAATTTTTTTTAACGGCTTTCATCAGCCACCCTGGGGAGAGTACGATAAGTTAGGCGCCAAAAATTGATAACGGTTTTTAGTAGAGGGGTCAAAACAAACCTTTTTTACGATGGGAGGTTGGTCTATCTTGTCCCGTTTAGGAGGTAGGGGCAATTTAAAAAAAATGACTTAAAAAATAAATAAATAACGGTAATACTTACAATGAAGTATTACCCCGTTTTTGAAAGCCAGAAACCAGTTCTTTAATCTTTAATTTGAATTTAATTATGTTTGCATGCAAACTCAAAATTATGATAAGAAGCTGTCAATCAAAAAGTTAGGACTGCTCCCTAAAGAAGCAGGGAGCTACATTGCAGAATAAGCAGCGACTAATAAAGCGATTCCGATTGCAAAATTTTACATGGGACGAAGTGTTATCTCAACAGATATCCTGGGAATCCTAAAAGGCCTTAAAAACGAAACTAACTGCTGCCCAACAATAGAACAACTAAGACGCACATTGACAGGAAACGTAATGTTAGCATGGGTACCGGAGCATACTGGAATCAAAGGTGAAATTGCGGATGCTATTAAGAACCCACTAATTATCGAATCCCCCAACCTCTGCCAATTGACTCGTTAGATATTTTTACAACAGCAGAACAGCGAGCTTAAAAACCTTTGGAACAATTGCCATACATTCCATCGCACCCACAATTCTCAAAACCGTCGCATTCCATATAGTAGACTGTTTACAAGAGAAGATTGTATAATGATACTCTGAACTTGAGTTGGAAAAACAATTTTTACCACCAGACATCTATATAATAATGAACTCCCAGAAGTGTGTGAACATTGTCAACATATTCTTTCAATTTATCACATATTTGTAGAATATCCTCCTTGACGCCAGATCAATCCGTCACTTGATAGCACACTCATATCCAACGAATTATCCACCATCCTTAGCCCAGCCGATTAAAATACAATCAGACGAATAAAAATTGCTTTATGCACAGTAAATTTAATGAAATCTTCTTTTTTTTCTCTACAATGATTTTTATATATTAAATTTGATTTTAAACCTAAACATTAATTAATTTGTACTTTCTTTGAATTAATTTGTTTTCTGTATATCAATCATATAAGTTGTAAAAAACGGCATAGCTTATGGCCGTGTTGCCCTCATTTGTAAATTATTTGAATAAATAAATAAATAAAAAAAAGTTTAGGCGTTTTTTTTTTTTTAAATTGTGCTTAATTGGGTTTTTGTAGTCAATGCTTATACCAATTCTGAATCGAACACACAAACCCGAAGAGTGTTATGTCTTCTAGCTTGTGAGAAAATCAAAAATTACTAAAACAATTTCATAAAAAAAAACCTCGCACCCATCCCATATCCTACAGTGAGGCCAAGCATCTAACCATATATACCGAATCAAACTTAGTAATTTTCAAAAATTACTAAAACTATTTTTGTATTTTTTTTTTTGTATTTCATTTTGAGGATTAATGTTCATCTTCGTAAGTAAAGTACAGCAAATCATTAAGCGTTACCCAGAATGCACCACGAGGAGGTAGATTTGCATATTACTCCGTGTCCTAGTCAGTCAGTTTATGAGTAAGTCAGTAAGTCAGGAGTTAGTTACAAATAGTCAAGTAAATTTTTAATGTGGGAATTAGACCAATTTCTTCTAAAAATGTGATGCTTTTTTCGTTGATCGACACCAAATCCCCGAACGAAGAAAATATTGAAAAATTATTAAGCTTAGGATGTCTTAGAGGATGCTACTATTGCTTATTCACAAAAAAGAACACTCGATTCGCACTAAGCTAGACTACAGAATGACCTTTGTGAATGTCAATAACTACACGCTTTTACCACATGCGCATGAAAAAAAAAAACTTTACAATCGTCGAACGTTTGTTCAGTGATATTTTTTCGTCATTATCAAGTGCATTACATTTTACAACAACAGACTAAAAAAAAACTCGTACCCATCCCAAATATATACTACCGTGAGTCCAAGCATGGGGGCGCATCTCACAGTTTATACGCCGAATTTATTTTAGTATTTTTTTCCTTTTCTCAAAAACTAGGAGACATAAAATCATCTTAAGAATTTATTAGAGCAACGAACTTTAGAAAAAAAAATTAAATATAATTTTACAGTTTTGAAAACTTTTTTTAATTATTTTTTTCCTAAATTTTGAGTTTAAAACCCATTTTTTCCAAGACTATTCATTTTTTTTTTTGATTTTGATTTAAAAATTAGCTAATAGAACAATGTATTGGCTTAAAAAAATGTACTACTTCATTGTAAGTATTACCGTTTATTTTTGTTTTTTCATGTTAAGTCATTTTTTCTAAAATTGCCCCTACCTCCTAAACGGGGCGAGATGGACTCTCCCCTCTCATAGTAAAAAAATGGTTGTTTTTGACCCCTTTACTAAAAACCGTTATCAATTTTTGGCGCCCAACTTATCGTACTCATGCCGCCACCCTGTATATAGAAAGTTCCATTTTAAGTCGGCACATGTATAACAATTCTAAGTAATAAATTCAACAATGCTACCTCGAAAAAAAAAATAATTTTCTTCTGATTTACAACTGTAGAAATAATAAATTCACTCTGACAAATTTCCTTAATATTCTGACCATTATAAAGGTAAAAACAAAAATGACTGCTAAGCTTATAAACCGAAAGCAAAAAAGGTAGAAGTAAGCCCATGTTAATGACTAGCACTTAAGCCGAAGGCAAAGTCATAAATATCATCTTAGACCTTCATAAGGTAATCATAAGGAAAATCGCTTTCTCCCTTGTTTATTAAGTTCTTTATTTATTTCAACAAAAGGACAAAAAATACTTTTATACTTGTCGCAGGAATTAAATTAACTTTTGACGAAACCAGTATGGCTTATGGGATACGTTTTTCTGCATCTTGCAATTAAAACTTGTTTCCAATTTATTGCGGTAAATGAAATCCAAAGACACAATTCACAGATATAAATCCATATTGTTTGTCACATGACATGGAGACAACCACCTAAGGACCACAAGATATGTTCGAGTTTTATACCTACGTAGGTAATATGGTGCAATGAGGGTGGCTGAAGATGCCATAGCTAAAAGTTAATTTGATATTTGTGAAATTTATGATACCAATGTTGTGAGCACTTTTTCAGCAAGGGAATACAAAAAAAAGGTTGCTTCCGAATTTAGCATATTCCCCTACTTTTATCTGGAAGCCAACTCAAGAAATAAGCTTGTGTAAGTTAAATTCCTTCCTCTTATGTATACCATTGTACTACATATTCATCAGGTTCTGCATGGGATATGTGTATGATTGAGTGTATATACTTGAGAATGGCACAGTGCGAAGCCTTGCTGGAGCAAAAGTAATAAATCAGACACCACCTGGGTCATGTGTTATCGCAAGAAAAAGTGTGAGAATAAAAAAATAATTTACCAGTATTTACAAACGGGAATTCCATTCAAATTTTTCGGTGAACATAACTCTGGATTGAGATAGGGGTTTTCCTATTTTATTTAAGCCGAAGCTTAAAACACTTTTTAAGAAATCAATTTAAGTTGGTAGGTTATCTTTTACTTTAATAAGTTTTCTTATTGCATAGCTAACTTGAGCATTATTTTCATCTATAAGTATTTATCACCTGCACCTTCATGGAGCAGGTACAATTTTGAGAAGGTAAGCATCTGTTGTGAGTGAAGTGATGTCCACAGAGGTATCGTTAAATGAGGCGAAGATGCCATGACACGCCGAAACCTTTCTTTGGTCAGTTCGTAGGCATCCAAATTTGACCGTATACCCAAGATATTTAATCCATCTGCAACAAAATGTGCTCCTTTAAACAATTATTACAAAGACTGTTGGTGGACACACCTAGCGACTTCTTTGATTTAGGATTCAAAATCTGAAAAGGAAACCTAAAGGTCCTCGAGATAAACAAAGACATGTCTTCTTAAACAACCGGAAATGGTTTTGTGCATCGACCGAAATAAGCCCTGGGCGGCGCACATCCCGATCTGGATGAAATTTTCAGGAATGGAAGTGATTTTGGCTGTTTGTGGCTGTTTCGAAAAACCATCCCTGGTCAAGACGGAGGGCTAAGTGGCGCGATGGTTAGTGCGTTGAACTGCCGAGCAGAAGGTCTGGGTTCGATTCCCAGCTGTAGCAACACCTATATGATTTTTCACTGGCCCTCCTCTCGTGATGATCTGACAAATCATCCCAGTAGTATCAATTGTCAAGAAAAGCTTATCTCAAATTCGCCATTCGGAGTCGGCATAAAACAGGAGGTCCCACCAACGTGCAAGAAGTACACAGGCACACATGATTGGTTGTGAGAAAGCTACGCCCTGGGTACTAACGAGCCTGTTGCGCAAAAATTTGTAATTTTTTTTTGGTCAAGACGGAAAAGTGAAAGTTGCCGATACCCGAACGCTAATAGGAATCACCAGACGCTCAATTCGCAAACTTGCCATTATACAAAGGGGTGTAATGTTAGAGCACTTCATTTGAATTATGTAGAATCAAACAGTAACATTTAATTGTACTAAAAAAAAAGTTTATTTAGATTTTGACGATCTAATTCCAATACTTGTCATATTTATTTGAACTGCTTTCGTTAAGTGTTATACCACTTGCATTGTATAAATATAGCAATAAAACACATGGCAGTTTTCTCTTGCGTGTAAAACCGAACCATTCGGAGACTTTTTTCGTGTTAGTTTTATATTTTTCCCCGTCGTTGCTAATTTCTCTCATGTAGCTCCGTAACTCTGCTTGTAATGGATCGTTGCATTTGATTCGTATTCATTTCGCAATCCGAAAAGAGGCACATAAATACCTACAAATCCATTTGCTAGTGTGAATTTTCCTATGAATCCTAGGAGCACAGAAAGTTGCTGATCATACAATCACCCTAGCAGAAAGTCTTCAAAATAAATTAAAAATTCAATGCTAATTCGAACTATCTATCTTCTTACCATACCTACCAGATCCTTAACTTAGACATTCTGTGTATATAGTTATTTATATGAATTTTGAATTTGCAAACGAAGCTATCTAATAATATGTTATGACGCCATATGTCATAAATCGATCATATGTATGCGCTTTTATTTAGTTAGTATGGCGTAATGATTGCTCGTCAATGTATTCATGAATACGCAATGCATGTGTGAGATCACTTAGTCCGTTTGTAGGGCACGCTAGCTGGTGACTTATTTTAAGCCACCGCTTTTAGCCTTCATCTCTATGCTTTGCTTCTGCAGTTCAGAAAGATTACTATTTACGCAGTAATTTGTGGTAATTTTATCAACAGATATGTTTAATTAACGTCAGTTAGTAAAATAGTGGCAATACGCCTAAAAAACAAACTGTTAACATGGTCCTTTGACTGCTATGAAAACTCAAGGACGTACTCTGAAATACATTTAATAATGTTCAATGCAGTTTTTATCTATATAAAAAAAAACTATGCCAGTACTTAAATAAACAAGTCTTACCCTTGTGGCTGATATGCCAAGTATGCCAAAAAAAATTCCTACGTGTCTGCTTCAAATATTCATTTGATTTAGATACAAACGACATTTAATGACATGCCAGAAGGACAAAGGCAGTATGACATTCCTGCTGTTTCATTGTTTGACATCTTAATAATTTCCACCAGACAGAAAATACCCCTTCTTGATGAAATTCAAAAAAAAGGAAAATTTCATTCATTCCAAGGTATTTGATGTATGTAATTTATTCACTTGAATACCTATGCTAAAGTCCGACAAACCCATTTCATATCACGAAATGATGGAGAGGCATTGACCCGTTTTAATAGTGATACTGGAATAGATTCATCTAAATAAAAGAATGTGTCTATGTAGTTCTCGTAGAAATATGCTTATAGTATAATAGTCCTCTCATATGATCCGTATATAGCTTGATGTCGAATAGTTTGATATGTCACTTTATCAAACTATATATATATATATATATAGTAAATGTAAATAGCATCTTAAAATGATAATTATCTTTGATAGAAACTTATACTTTTCGAACAGTTAAAGGTTCTGACACAACTCGAACTTCGATATTAAATTTGAATAAAACAAACTTTGCAAGCAATGGTTGTATTACCATTACTATCATTTTATGAAAACACTAGGAAATGCGATGAAATGAAAACACAAGCGTTTTCACTTAACTAATAACAACTAACTAAGACTCCGATGTGCTGACCGCAGCTGTTGTGAACCCTTTGTTAAGTCTTGGCAGCAGCAGATAAAAATGGTGGATGGAGGGGATAGCTTTTATTAAAGTAACTCTTTCTATAATGAAGGATTTTTTTTCTTACCAGGTCTATGTCACTCTACGGATCGTAAAGTTCTTTATTGAATTTTCGTCATTAAGGCCCCCCACTCAAATGGTTTATTTTTCAAAGAATTTGTCGCTCAAATCTACAAAGGATTTTTTCACTCTTATACATAAAATCCATGGTTCAGGTTTCGCTCGTTTATTTCTAACGTCACTTTCATCTCTACACAGCCGTTGATGACTTCTCCTTGGGTCTGATTTGCTGCAGATTTAATGAAAAGAAGCCGCCCTGATGTTAGAGTTCTATTATCCTGCCTAGACTTAGCAGATTGCTTAGTATACCAAAACCAAGTTTTATAGCGTTAAATATTGAGCTAGAATGATGAAATTTGGTACACGTGCTTGTTGTTGCTCCCAGCAGAACAAGTGTAAGAATTTTTGAAATCCGCTTACTGCCACGCCCCGTTTTCAGAAAAACGTAATTTTCGGCCAAATCGTTAGAGCTGTTTAAAAAATGCCTAAACAACATATCTAGACAATCATAATGTCTATATTTAATTCACACAAAGTTTTTTGCCACGCCCATTGTTTGGTGGCGTTTTTAGTAAAAAACGTTTTTCGGTAAAATTTAAAACATTTAAAAAAAATGTTGATGCAAAACCATTGGTTCTGTAAATATAAATATTTCTTTCATATAATATTTCAACCCACGCTCACTTTTTGGAGGCGTTTTCATACAAAAACCATTTCTATACACTACCTCACAGCATAACCAAGCGAAAAACGGTGTTTTTTGTCGAACCATTAGTGATTTTGAAAAACTGTCTGAACAATATGTTCTATATTTTCCTATATTTGATAAAAAAGCCGACATTTTGAGGATATTTGTTTTATAGATGGGATGGGGTAGGGTATAAAACGATCCACAAAGTGGATTGTAGCCTTCTCATATGTTTTTTTTAAACCGATGATCTTGTTATTACACTCTATCCCATAGGAGTGTTTGATACATAGTTTGTAACATGAAGAAATAATTTAGGCAGATATACCTCAAAGAGGTCGGTGAGTCGATTGAGCCACGTCTGTCTGTCCATCAGCCTGTATTTCACCGATTTTTGGACCTTAAATTTTGAGCTAGATTGGTGGAATTTGGTGCCAGCTGCCCCGTCCACCTAAAAAAAACGTTGTTTTATTTTTCCATTTAAAATTTTTTTGCCACGACCACTTTTTGAGGGAGTTTTTATTAAAAACCATTTTGAGTCAAATTTTAAAATATTCGAAAAATCTTTGATGCAAAATGGTTGGTAATATTAACATGAATATTTTTTCATAGAACATTTTAGCCCACGCCCACATTTAAGGGGCGTTTTTTTTACAAATACAACCATTTCTAAACCCTTCCCCATAGCATATGCAGGTTTTCGGTAAAACCATAAACGATTTTCATAAACAGTCTGAGCAATATATTGTAACATTGCCGTGCCCACTTTTTGGGGATGGAACGGAATAGGGTATTCAACGAATCGCACTTGGAAATAATTTAGCTAGACATACCTTAAAGTATATGGATCGACTCAGAATCGATAGCTGAATCGTTTTAGCCATGTCTGTCCGTCCGTCCTTACGTCGCCAGTGTTTGACATTGAAATTTTGAGCTAGAATGATAAAATTTGTTACACGTGCTCGTTGTTGCTCCCAGCAGAACAGGTGTTAACACTTTTGAAATCCGCTTACAGCCACGTCCCTTTTTTAAGAAAAACATAGTTTTTAACCAAAAGTAAAGGAATTTTGAAAGAGTTTCTGAAAAACATTTTAAGACAATCGGAATATCTGTATTTGGTCCTTCCATTTTTAAACCCTATCCAAAGAGGTATATTAGTTTTGACATTCAATTTGCTACATAGAGAAATAATTTCCATAAATAGTCCTCAAAGTATATGAAATTTAGTGAGACTCAATGGCTTGGCTAATGACCGTTGACCATTCCATGATTTGGCAAATCATCCGAGTATTATATAGTATCAACTTCCAGGAAAAGCCCAGTTCGTTACTTTCATTTGGAATCAAGAAGTATACCCACATACATGAATAGTTGTAAGGCTATTTTGACGGCTCATTTGTGTCAAAAACCTGAACTATGAAATTACAGCCCATCTGAACGCACTATTCACATGGTTAGTAATTTTACAGATTTTTCATAAAATATTTACATCAAAGAATTGTTTACGTACCTAATTGTTACGCCTAAAAAAATATAAACATTCGGCTCTCCCGAAATCTAAATTCAGTATCTTGTGTATGCCACGGAAAGTGTTGTGGTCTAAATGGGAAGAACATTTTCCGCAATCACCGCCCAGCAGAAATGTTTACAATTTTAACCCTGTTGGCGAAAAACTAATTAAGGAGTAAACTCGTTCCAACATCCACTTGAACCCATCCACCAACACATGCACAATTGTACTCCAAACGTACACTTATGGAAATTCTGTTCAAACTGTTTCCGATGTTTATTATGTAAATCGTACTCATCATGCGAGAGCTCAATTTACATGCCCACTTAGTGGATTGTATTTGCGGTTAGAATCCCCGTGGTTGGTTCGTTTTTGCCCCGTTTTATAGGGTGTACTCTTGATGGCGCCGTATTAGTAATACATAGAAATAAAATGCTTTGTATTATATGACAAAATTTCATTCCCTTCCCTAAATTATTGCAATTATGAATTAGGTACGCCGAATTAAAATTAAGCGTATTTAACCTTAACATTTTCTTTGTTGTTTACCTATGTACTGCTAAATTGCATCGGGGTATATTAGTTTTGATACATAATTTGCGATATAGAGAAATAATTTGAAATCTTTATGTCCTAGTCATCTTAAACGTCCATTGCGGAGTTTTTTGACCAGGGGCTGTACAGCTTGTATAGTTCTTTGTTGAATGTTAGTCTTCATACCCCTCAACGCAAACGGGACCGAAGATTTTTCGAAGAATTTTCCTCTCAAAACGACCAAGGATTTCTTCATCCGCTGTTGAGACGGTCCATGTTCTTATGGTCTTATGGTCTTATATAGGACCTCCATAGTAGTTCGAGTGAAGGCTTTACTACTGAATTGCCTTCTAAGTCCGAAGAAAACAGGTGTTTGCAGGGGTAACTCTTCATTTATTTTCAGACGAGATGTTGTTGTCAGATCTGTCAATGGTGACGTTCTGTCCGATTCGCCGATGTTGTGTGTCCCTTCGTGTAGACAGCATGTACTTAGTCTTGCGCTCATATACTACCAAACCCATTTTTGCCGCGTTGAGTGCTACCAATAATGTCAATATCGTCGGCGGAAAATTGTGGCTCTGGTGTTGGCTCGGGAGTTTTGAACAATCCTCTCAAGAATCAAATTGAAGAAATCACATGACAGCGCATCGCCTTGCCTAAACCCTTTTTTGGTACCGAATGTGTCGGTGAGGAGCAGCGAAAATTCTCCACGTCATCCTACACAAAAGGACGAGTTTGGTCGCTATATAAAAATAAGACATGGCTTTGTATAGTTCGTCTCTATAAATGCTGTCTTACGCGGCTTTGAAATCGATGCATAGGTGGTGGGTATCGATTTGGACTATTGGGTTTTTTCCTGGATCTGTCAAAGTATTTAAATTTGATCGGTTGTGGACTTTAACATTTAACATCGTACTTCGGTAGTCGCTCATAAGTTTTGTCAAGGAGCTCGTAGAAGCAAACCTTAGCTATATCATCTTTTTCCTCCATCTGCGCGTTAACGAATAGGCGTATGTTGGCGAATTTGGCCTTGATGCGGATTGTTACAATACGTTCGCTCATATCTTGGAAACATATGACTTATTGCAGTTACGAACGTCGTTGTCCTTTTTTCATTTAGCAAGGTCACCAAAAGTAAAATCAGTCCTTTCCGAGGCTATTGGTTGCTTCGTTACAAATAATTTTTCCATGGTTGGGTAGTTAACCCAATGAACAACCTCCAACCAGGAGGGCCAGTTCTAATTTATTAGATATCCCTAGGAAACGGTGCCATCAGTATCCACTACGGGATTGAGCGCTGCCGTTGGCCTTTCGGTTCATCCACCACCATCTCTATGCATTGGGTCTGACTAACCCTTGAAATTCCTAGACAACCTGTTGTCCGAATATGTCGAAGCAGCTTGTCTAGGTTCACCTGGGCCAGCAGGTCGTGTATTCATTCCCTGCCCTTCTGACCTTGCTGTTTATAGTGTTGCTGTTTTTCCCGTGTTCTCAACACTCGCGGTTATTGTTAAGCACGACAAATCCGGTTGGATGAGACCAGTGCTCGATTGTTACTACATGGAGGTTACAAATAATCACTTTATGTGCAGTTAGAGTTATAACCACTGGGCATTGACAAGTTTAAGCCGATCAGAGTCTACCCTCGTTCTACAACACCCAACCATCAAACATTTTGAGCAAGGATAATGAAATTTGGTACACTTCCTCACTTTTGCTCCCAGCAAAAGAAGTATAAGTGACTTTTGATGCAAAATCATTGGTTATGATAATATAAACATTTTAACAAGATATTATTTTAACCCACGCTCACTTTTTGGAGGCGTTTTTTTATACAAAAGCCACAGAACATAGCTTAACCAGGCAAGAAACGTTGTTTTTGTCGAACCATAAAAGATTTTTGATAAAATTGTCTGAACAATATGTTGTGACAGTGACATTTTCTATATTCCACGGCCGTAAAATCTACATTTTGGTAATATTAATTTTAAGGAAAGGATGTGATGGGATAGGGTATTAAACGATCCGCTCAGCGCAGCGGACTGTAGCCTTGTCATATGCTTTTATATTGATGTTCAGGTTTTTGTTCGGCTGGAAGTTCATCGAATCACTTTTTTGGTGTTAAGTAATTTCGGAAATACATTTTGGAGCCTACATTTTAGTTAATTTCTATGACTTTCCATTTTCAATTGTGAAAAGTAGATAGAACCTGAGTAGTACTTGTGTTTCGCCATAACTGATATGTATAGCTATCCATTGAGTATTCATTTTCGTCATATCAGTCGAATCACCATTCTATATGTATTAATATGACATTAATAATATGATGTCATTCGTGAAGTTGATGTTGAATCTGATGCTGACGACGATGTTTGACTCCTTGAAACTAGCCCCCGGATGATTTCACAGACCAGCAGACTATTTGATGGCGAAGATCGCCTGACACAATTTTTTTGGAATTCTTCGTCATCGTGATGTTATGTTTGATTATAATCTCGAATTGCATTTTTTACGAAACAGATATGTATGTACTACGTTCTCCATAGAAGCAATTAAAATCAGTATTGCCAGCACTGTTTATTATCTTCCGCGGCTGTCTAAGACTGAACTAATTTTCCATAATATCACATGAATAATCCTCTTGACAAAACTAGGCAACTACTAGATTCACAAATTTGCAATATTTTAACCCTGCCTACCTGAAATCATTGTGCGTGAAGTACAATAGTGAAAACGCACAATTATTTCATAGAATTTGTACTTACAGCCTTCCAACACAGCGTAGGAGCCTTCAATCAGGTTAAAACGGAGCTAATTGAAAGCGCAACTGTAGAGTTCGGCACAAAAACGGTAATAGCTAAATAAATAATTACCATATGCTTAAATATCGAACTATCATAGTATGAAAAGATGATTTCTCTAAACGGATAATTAAGTCTAGAAGTACACCTCAGGGTGGTCACCCTTATTAACAAACTATCTTCGCTTTTTTTTTTTTTTAGATATTGAAGTATTGGACAAGCTGAAAGACACTGCAATTGGTCAATGTGTAGTCTTCATGACAAGTGCGAAATATTTATCGGGAATCTTGTCCTCTTACCAAAACATTATCAGCATGGAATCACAATCATTGCGACTGCGCTTTTCCCCTTAACTAAAAAAGATCGATCTCCGCTTTTATAACCCCGTTTTTGGGCGATTCCACTATAACGATTTCTACTAAAGTAAAGTACTTGAGGGTTGTACTTGCGCTTAGTGGCAAAACATGGGGTGCGTTTCAGAAAATCAATATTCACACCATATGAACTTAATACAGATAACATGCGTACCAGTACCACATTGGGTTTGATGATGATGATTCCGTTTTAGGTTTGATGATACTACTTAAGACACAATCTCCAAGAAAATATCCCCTAAACTAAAATCTCACATATATTTTATAATGACTTGATGTAAAAGTTCATGTTTCATTAAATGTTATTCACAAAGTAAACATATAATCCTCTGCTGAAATGTTAGGTAAAGAAAATACATTTTTTAAATTAATGCAATGCCGATTAACACTTGTTCTGGAGGGATGGAAGAATAGCTTTTATACCAAATTACACTATCCTATGTCGAAATGTTCGGACGGACCTATAATACCGCTACGGAATATGCATTGAGAATTTGAGATAATGTATTAAAAATGTTTATAGAAAACGCACCAAACCTAAATAACACAGCGAGTTAATATATATTTTGATTAATGATGCTTAAAATGATATAAATAATGTCGAAATGTGATTATACGAAGGTCAATTGCAAGGTCACTGAAAGTAATCGGTGTCCATGTGAATAATTACGATTTTCCGTTATTGGCCAAAACTGAAAATTCCGCTTGGATGTAATTGGCCAAAAATCAATTAACTGGAACTCATGAAAACAGTAATAGTAGTATACAAATTAAATTTCATTCAATTTGGCCAAATAGTTTGCGAAAAATTGACAATTTTCTTCATATGGCTTATATGCAAAAATCCGTTATATGGGTTTTCTCGAAAGAACTGAGTATGCAGTTTTGTTGGAACTAATATGCTTATAGCGTATAAGAAGTTTAATCAAAATTGTAGGAGCCGTTCTTGAGCAAATTGAGGTGATGTATGATTTTTATATGGCAGGTTCAGTCGCTTAGGCTGGAGAGGCTTGTACGGACAGACGGACCGATGAACCGACGAACCGATGGACGGAATTCCAAAAACAACTTTTTTGAGTTCCGCTATCATCGTAATGTTAGAATCCATCAAAATATCGAGGTCGAAAAATTTCACGAAAACAATATCTTTCTCTTTATAAGAGAAAGTTAATAAGCTAGTAATTCTGAATACAGCTTCTATTTCAGCCGAGAGGGTGTTAACAAGACACAACATGCTATAGTGAGCAGATAGCAGAAACAGCGACTATTCTGAAGCGGATAAGTTATAAGTGCCATACTCAGTCAAGAAGTCTTGTATTTCCAAGACATTAGCGAACTATTCGCATTAAGGTCAAATTCGCCAACATAAGCCTCATATGCGCTCACGCCCCGACGGAGAAAAAATATGATATATATAGATAATCAATCGACAAGCTCCTTATCAAACTTATGAGCGACTATCGAAGTACGGTGTTAAAAGAAGAAGTTATTAGTAGTATTGTCGGAAGCCTACACAACAACCCGCCTGGCAACGGACTAAGGCTAATTGACTTCGCTTTGGCGCAAAATGGTCCTAAAGGCATCACACGGTTTCCTCACCACAATATCCGTAAGGAGACATGACGGTCTCCAGATCAACGAACGTTCTATCAAATTGATAACATTGCGATAGTATAGTATCAAGAGCATACCGCCATCATCGACTGTTGAAGACCAATGACAACGATGCCAACAAGTCCTTAGAGCAACTGATATGCTGGGTTTCTCGCGCTCACCAGCAATAACCCCCTGGTCTGTTGCGGAATGCCGAAAGAAGCTCGCAGGCAAGAATGAGGCCTACAAGTCTAAGCTAAAGGTGAACACGAGAGCTGCCATTGACCTCTATAGACAAAGAAGAAGTGATGAACACCGGCTTTTCGGAAAGAGGAAAAAAAGAACAAGAAAAGCGTGCGATTAAGTATATAGAAAAGTTCCATACCAGGAACGATGGTCGCATGTTTCAAAAAAGTGTAAAAAGCCAAGGATACAACGCTCGAACGGAATCCTGTCGAGGAAGAATCAGTTCTGCAGACGGTTAAACGGCGATTACGAACAACATTCCGTTCTAAGGTAGAACGAACCATTCAATATTGGCAACGACAGCTAAGACTGCCAACCACCCATCCTGAGTGAAGTGAGGATAGCAATGTCTAAACTCAAGCTTAATAAGGCTGCCGGCAATGACGGCCTTCCCACTGAGCTTTATAAAGCCGGCGGAGTTGACTTCCACCAATTACCATCCACCACCATCCACCAATTCATGAGCCAAATCTGGTTGGATGAAAGTATGCCTGAATAATGGAACCTCAGCATCGTTTGCCTAATCCACAAAAAAGGTTGCTATCTGATCCTCGCTAACTACAGAGGCATGAGTCTCCTCACCATCGCTTGCAAGGTCCTATCAGCCGTAATGTGTGAACGCCTGAAACTGTTTTTCCAACAACCTGATCGGCACTTATCAATGTGCTTTTATGCCAGGAAAGTCTACAAATGATCAAATCTTCATATTTCGGCAGATCCTAGAAAAGACCCAAGAAGTTCAAATTGAAACCCACCACCTATTCATCGGTTACAAAGCCACATACGACAGCATTTACAGAGACAAACTATACAGAGCCACGTCTAGTTTTGGTACCAGCCCAAACTCGTTCGTCTGTGTAGGATTCGTTTGTGTTGACTCGCTGTTGAGACGAAGATTCAACCAAAAACTATACGAGCTGTGCAGCAACATGTCTCCGGTCAAACAAACTCCGCAAATGACGTTCAAGACGGCTAGGACTTATAGAACGAATATACGCCAATACTCTGGCTGGCAGAGTCTTCGATTCCCAGTCAGACGTTCAACGTAGTAGACTTCGCTTTAAGTGGCGCTCACAAGTAGAAACCGACCTCAAACATTGTTCAGTGTATTCCACTTAAGTACGTACATAAGTACCGTACCCCATAACATATTTGCAGGAGAAAAACATATTGTTCAGTCTGTTTAAAAAAAATCATTTATGGCTCGACAAAAAACACCGTTTTTCGCCTGGTTATGCATGAGGTAGTGTATAGAAATGGTTATTGTATGAAAACGCCTCCAAAAATTGGGCGTGGCTTAAAATGATATATCGAAGAAATGTTTATATTAATAGAACCAATGATTTTGCATAACCATTTTTTATAAATGTTTAAAATTTTTCCGAAAACCGTTTTTTTATAATAACTGCCCCAAAAAGTTGGCGTGGAAAAAAACTTTGTACAAACAAAATATAGACATTCTAATTGTCTGGATATGTTGTTCAGACACTTTTTCAAAATCTCTAACGGTTTGGCCAAAAACTAAGTTTTTCTAAAATGGGGGAGTGACAGTCGGCGGATTTCAAAATTGTTTAAACTTGTTCTGCTGGGAGCAACAACAAACAAAATTTCACTATCCTAGCTCAAAATTTAAGGCCAACAAACTGGTGACGTAAGGACGGACAGAAATGGCTTAATCGACTCAGCTATCGATTCTGAGTCGATCCATATACTTTGAGGTATACCTAGCTAAATTATTTCACTATGTTACAAACTATGAATCAAAACTTATATACCCCTATGGGATAGGGTATAAAAATAATGGTACGTAATTCAAAACAAACACCAAAAAATGCGGAAACAATAGCAGAATACTTTGAAAAAACTTTAAGGCTTTAAGGCGATGAAAATAATATAGAAAATGTCATAGTCACAACATATTGTTCAGACAGTTTATTATAATCTTTTGTAGTTCAACAAAAAACAAAATTTTTCGCTTTGATATGCTACAAATGATTTTTGTATGAAACTTACTGAAGTAATTGGCGCTGAAGTCCGGAATAAACATGGGCTGCAACCAACATGCTAACTGCCTCCAGTTGCATCCGATGTCTGGGTGGGAATCGAAGACTCTGCGAGCCGGAGTATTGGTGTCCATTCGTTCTACATGTCCTAGCCATCTTCAACGTCCAATGCGGAGTTTTTTGACCAGCTGCATATCACTGTACAGCTCGTATATTTCTTGGTTGAACCTTCGTCTCCATATAGCCCGTCAACGCAAACCGGACCGAAGATTTTTCGAAATATTTTCCTCTCAAATCGATCAAGGATTTCTTCATCCGCTTTTGAGACGGTCCATGCTTCAGCGCCGTAGAGCAGGACTGCAATGATCAGGGTCTTATATAAGATCTCCTTTGTAGTTCGATTGAGGGGTTTACTTCTGAGTTGCATATACTTCGTCTTGCCCTCATTTACTGCTAAACCCATTTTTGTCGCTTCCTTCTCTATACCAGCAAACGTGGCTATGACATCACGTTGGGTCCTACCAATGATGTCAATATCGTCGGCGTATGCTAGTAGTTGTACAGGTTTTTGGAAAATTGCGCCTTTGGTGTTGGCTTGGGAGTTTTGCATAATCCTCTCATGAATCAAATTGAAGAATCCATATGACAGCGCATCGCCTGGCCGAAATCCTGTTTTGGTATCGAATGTATCGGTGAGATCGTTTCCGACGCTGATTGAACAGCGAGAATTCTCCATCGTCATCCTATACAAACGGACGAGTTTTGGCGGTATACCAAAACTAGATATGTCTCTGTATAGTTCGTCTCCATAAATGCTGTCGGATGCGGCTTTGAAATCAATGAATAGGTGGGTATCGATTTGTACTTCTTGGGTTTTCTCTAAGATCTGCCGAAGTGTGAAAATTGGATCGGTTGTGGACTTTCGTGGCCTAAAAACACACTGATAGGATGAAGCTGACGTTGAGGGGACTTATGCCTCTGTAGTTGTTTAGAGAGTCTTCTCTTTTGTGTATCGGGCAAACGATGATTAGGTTCCATTCTTCAGGCATACTTTCTTCCGACCAGGTGGATGTTGTTTACAAAATCATCTCCACCGGCTTAATAAAGCTCAGCGTGAAGGCCGTCATTTCCAGATGTCTTCTCTTCCTACCTTTGTAGGAATGTAGAAATGTCTCCCTTCCTACCTTTGCGTTAAAATCTCCCAGCACGATTTTAACATCGCATTTCGGTAGTCGCTCCTAGGTTTTGTCAAGGAGCTCGTAGAAGCAATCCTTAGCTTTATCATCTTTTTCCTCCGTTGGGGCGTGAGCGCATATAAGGCTTATGTTGGCGAATTTGGCTTGGATGCGGATTGTTAAAATGCGTTCGCTAATGTCTAGAAGATATGAGACTTCTTGCCTAAGTCTGGCACTTATAACGAATCCGCATCCGAATAGTCGCTATTTCTGCTCACTATAACACGATCCGTAGTAGATGTTTTTCATCCCCTTTTTGCCCGATCCGTCACATTGTACTTACTTGATGGCAGTAATGTCTGCTTTGTAGTAGTTAAGGGCTCCCGCTAGTTGTTCGCTTGCACTTCTCCTATTTAATGTTCTCAAATTCCAGGTGCAGATACGAATGTCGTGGTCTTTTTTAGTTTAGAAGGGTCGTAAACAAAAAAATAAGCCATCGCTTATCGTTTAGCAAGTGAAATCCGTTGGTATGAGACCCGTACCCGATGGTTACCACTTGGAGGTTAAAAATAAGCACTTGATGTGTAGTCAGAATTACAACCAAGGGGAATTCGAACAAAAAATGTTGACACAAATTCATTTTTTATGATAATATACCTAAATATTTCGTCTTTATATTACTTTAACCCACGCCCACTTTTTGGAGGCGTTTTCATTCATAAACCATTTGTCCAATGGCAAAAAAAAAAATAAACTGTCTTAACAATATAAATCACAATCATGAGCTTTCCACGTCTATACATTAATATAAACTAAAATTATACATTTCCGAATTCCACAATTGTTGTTGTGTAAAGCACTTAATAAAAGTGACTAAAAGATGTCAGCATAAAAGGTCCTTGAATAAACGAGTGGTGGGAGCACGACGATGATATAAATAATGGAAAAATGTTATTATACGAACCCTTATTCCGTAATTGAAAGGAATCGGTGTCCCTGTAATGATTTCACGTTATTGGCCAATTCCGTTTAGGTGTAATTGTGC
Source organism: Rhingia rostrata (assembly GCA_949824845.1). Taxonomy (NCBI): domain Eukaryota; kingdom Metazoa; phylum Arthropoda; class Insecta; order Diptera; family Syrphidae; genus Rhingia; species Rhingia rostrata. The sequence continues at coordinate 108,338,726 of OX463756.1, forward strand.
CAAAACCATTTATGTGAGATTCATGAAACCGGTAAAAGTAGTTTTTAAATTAAATTTGATTCAGTTTGACAAAGTATTTGGCGAGAACTGGACAGTTTTCTTTATATGGTCTACACGAAAAAAACCATTATATGGACTGCGTCGTTTTCGAGAAAATTGAGATTATGTATAATTTAATATTGCAGGTACCAGTAATAACATGGCTAAAAGCAAACAAATAAAATTGCTTAGAATTATGACCAACAAACGTTGGATACGAGGTTTGAAGAAAATTGGTCAAGCCTTTCAGGCTGAAGAGACTTGAACGGACATATGGAGAGACAAACGGACGAACCGACGAATTGCAAATATGCAAAAACCACTTTTTTGTGTTCCGCTATCATGGTAATTTTAGACTCAATCGAAATTCCGAGGTCGAAAAATTAAAATTTTTTCTTTTTGTAAGAGAAAGTTAAAAAGTGAGTGCAATTTAAGAAAAATTATATATTCATGTTCATCTTTGCATAAACTCTGTATGGCAACAAGGAGTTTAAAGTAACAAAAAAAAACAGTAAGATGCTTATAACGATTTTAAGTTATTGCGTTATTTTTAATTATAAATATGCTAGTTTTTACTGAGAAAAAGAATTTTTTAAGGAATTTAAAAAGTACCACAACCTTTTTTTTGTTTGCGGAACGCCAGTATAAATATTTTCTCCATCTGTATGCAATGGTATTCTTCTGTTCAACATACCTACTTATGTAAACAAAATACTCGACTCATGTCCACAGCATGCTTTTGCATATGCTTACACACCATTTGAGCACAAAATGTTTTATATGCATATTTAATTTTACATGCATGTATTTGGTACTATTGCAGAAGGAAGTCAAACGATAAAATACTTTGAGTCCAAAGCGTATGATTACTTTGTCTTCATGCAGCGAACATTTTAAATTTTGTGGTATAGGTATGCTTGTCGAGATACCATACACATTTTCATATACTCTAAGACTGCCAATTGCATGCTAAAAAAGATTGCAGATTACAATCATTGCAGGCAAATTTTAAATTCTATTTAAAAACCTTTGACCCTTGATCGGTTATTTGTCATGAGGAATATAAATATTTTAGCTGAAGTCTACCAACTACAAATCTCAGTTTCCACATAGCGGACCATTAGGTGCCTAGCAATTTAACCGCAAAAAAGATTTTAGCCTCTTCAGTCAGGATTCTACTTTTTCAAGACGGTTGCATCCACAGTCGCAGGATGAATAAAGTTAATAACTAACAACAAAAGGGATTCTATGGGATAAGTCAGGGCACTTTATCAGAAACCATAGCGAATGAACTGAACAGTCCTGACCCTCTAAGTGAAGGTTGGTCTGGGTAACTTAATTGAAATATGAAAATTTCTTAGTTATAACAAAGATAACAGTCTTCCGTTAAACGATGGATAACGACTTATAACTACACGTATACACATAGAACGCATGCATGATGTATGTGTTCAAGCTTAAGGTGGTAAATTATTGCCTGGATGTAATTCGGTTGAGTAAATTCTCATTTCAATACATGTTAACTTTTCGGTTTTCTATATTCAATTTGTCACTCCAACGTAAATTACTATAACAAGTAATCTCTCACTTCCAATTACATACATTACACTAAACATACATACTAACAAGTTTATACTCTTTGTGTTACTAAGTTAGTTCCTAATAAACTCTTAAACTATAAGTGAAGCGGATCGATGTTATATCCGTTAAAATAAGAAAAAAGGGGACTTTGTATTTAGATTCAATTTTCTTTTATTTTCGTCGTTTTTCAAAAAATATTAACACAGGGCCAGGTGACCAATTTCTTGTTCAACCTGTCCACCGAACACCCTATTTACTTCAATCGTATGAATTCCTTAAGGCGGCTCCAACTATGCCTTGTGTGCAAACCTCATTCAACAGACTGCGATAATTTCACATTTCGTTCTCTCTTTAATACTAACAATCGGTAGCACATTACAATTTATTTTTAATACAAAAAAGTGCTTTGTTATTCATTCTTCACACTTTTCAATTTTTGTATGGCTTCAGAAAATGTGATGTTTATAAATTTAATTCATATATTTTGTAAATTTAATAATTCAATTGAAGTAAGTAATAATAATAATAATGTAAATAACAATAACAAAGAATTTAAATTTAGGATGGCCGCTACATAAGTTATAATAATCCTGCGCAAACAGATTATGGGCCCAGGAAATTAATCGCATGAATTAAAGTTTATAATTTGTAATCGGTACAGTTAGTTATTGATAATTCATATGAGTTTTATAAAATCGATACAAGTGAAAAGCATTTTAATTATATCAGATCCTTGGCGTATGTAGCATCGGAAAAGAATGCTAGGGATCGTAAAGACGCAAGGCGTTTGTCCCGATTGTTTTAAATATTAAAGCTGCACAAATTAAATATGTAAAATACTGTGATTCGTCAAAATCTGTTTGGTGCTGTTGTGGAGAAACCAAAAATAGAGTTCAAAATCAACAATGAATTTTTAGTCGTCATCAAACTTTCCAGTCTCCCAAAGAAAAACAATTTTGTTTTCGCAATGGAATTTCGAGAGGCATTGGTACAGTTTTTATACCCTATCCCATAGGGGTATATTAGTTTTGACATTAAGTTTGTAACGTAGTGAAATAAATTCGCAAGATATACCTCAAAGTATATGGATCGACTCAGAATCGCTAGCTGAGTCGATTAAGCCATGTCTGTCTGTCTATCCGTCCGTCCGTCTGTGTGACACCGAGTTTTGGGCCTTCAATTTTGAGCTAGAGTTTTGAAATGTGGTATCAGGTTCTCTATCCGACAAAGCAGAACAAGTGAAAGCATTTTTGAAATCCCCCCACTGCCACGACCCTTTTTTCGAAAAACATAGTTTTAGGCCAAACAATTAGAGGTTTTGAAAAAGTGTCTGAACAAAATATCTAGACAATCCTTATGTCTATATTTCGTGCATACAAAGTTTTTTGCGATATGATATGATATTTATTTTAAGGTTGGGATTGAATAAGGTACAAAACGATCAACACAATGGATTGTAGCCTTCCCATATGTTTATACCCTATCCCCTAGGGGTATATTAGTTTTGATACATAGTTTGTAAAATACTGGAATAATTAAGCTAGATAGGTATACGTCAAAGTATATGGATCGACTCAGCCTGTCCATTTTTGGGCCTTAAATTTTGAGCTAGAATGATGAAATTTGGTACACGTGTTTGTTGTTACTCCCAGCAGAACAAGGGTTAACAATTTGTTTAATCCGCCCACTGCTACTGAAGAAGTGTCTGAACAACATATCTAGACAATCATAATGTATATATTTTGTTCATTTTAAGCCACGCCAACTTTTTGGGGGCGTTTTCATACAATAGCCATTTTTATACACTACCTCATAGCATAACCAGGCAAAAAACGGTGTTTTTTGTCGAACCATAAATTATTTTGGTAAACAGTTTGAACAATATGTTATGACAATGACATTTTCTATATTTCATCGCCATAAATCCGACATTTTGGGGATATTTGTTTTAAGTATGGGATGGCGTGGAATGGGTACAAAACGATCCACACAGTGGATTTTAGCCTTCTCATATATTTTTAATTCAAAGTTTGTTACATAGAGAAGTAATTGAGCTAGGTATACCTCAAAGTATATGGGTTGACTCAGAATCGATAGCTGTGTCGATTTAGCCATATCTGTCCGTTTTTGGGCCTTAAATTTTGAGCTAGGGTGATGAAGTTTGGTACACGTGTTTTTTGTTGCTCCCAGCAGAACAAGAGTAAGCATTTTTGAAATCCGCCTACTGCCACGCCCATTTTTAGAAAAACATAGTTTTAGGCCGTTAAAAGATTAAAGATTTTGAAAATTTGATGCAAATGAATTGCTTTTGGTAATATAAACATTTCTTCTATATATCATTTTTACCCACGCCCACTTTTTGGAGGCGTTTTCATACAAAAACCATTTGTATACCCTACGCCATACCATATGTAGGAGAAAAACGTTGTTTTTGGTCGAACCATACAAGTTTTGATAAACTGGCTGAACAATATGTTGCGACAATTTCAATTTTGATATTTCTTTGTCATAATACCCAAATTTAAGTGATATTAATTTTAAGGATGGGATGGGATAGGGTATAAAACGATCCACACAGTGGATTGTAGCCTTCTCATATGTTTTTTTATAATTATCACGCGCTAAGGGGTTTATGAATATTCTCGTGATCTCCACGAGCAATATTTCATAGAATGCAATGTGGCATTCTATGGAAATTGCTTGTGCAGACTTCAAAGAGTATTCTAAAAAAAATTCTTTCTATGAATTACTCAGTCCATTGCTTTCTATGAATAGTATTCTATGGGCTGTCGTTTCTGTTTAACATTTTAAGATTATATGAGAGATTTCATAGCATTCTATCATTATTTCTTTCTATGAAGAGTGACAGATAGTGAGCTATCAAATATTGCTTTTGGAGAAGCGGTGTTATGGTGTTTGAGCACATTGCGGGAGACATTAAGGAAATTGATTAGAAGAAAGGAGGAGAAACTGATTACGCGATGTGCGTTGGTTTTAAATATCTGTAAACTGTAATGTGGAAGAAAAACAGATTTTGTTAAAGCATACCACATTAATATTGTACGGTTTATGTATGAATCTCTATATTTCATAGTACATTCGAAGATAGGCTCTGGGGTGTATTGATAAGCATTCATGGCATGGCGGGTATTACGGTAAAATGAAGGGAAATTTGAAGGGGTGGATTGCAGTTGACTATTTCATTTGAGCGTTTTCTGTTATAGTAGGGGTAAAAAGTATAAGGCAGGATATATTCCTACGATGTTCAAGCGATATTATAGTGTTCGCTACGGTTGAATGTCCTATTTGTTTTATCGCACGCTTTTGTATCTTATCCATTAGGTGCGATGATGGTTTTGCTGCACCTGACCAGATGTGGGCGGTAAATTCAAGTTTGGGGCGTGTATATATATATATATTGAGGCCAGATCAGAAGGGGATAAATATTTCATACTTCGTACTGAAAGTTTTTTGGCAATTGGTCGGTAGCTTGAGATAGCAGAAGATTCGCCTTTTTTAGCGACGGGCTGGATAAATGCTGTTTTCCATCTACTCGGGATAAGTCCTGATGAGTGGGACAGATATAAAAGCTTACGCAGTGGTTTTGCCAGCGTGGAAGAACACCGTTTGGACCAAATGATTTGTGAACGTTATGATCCAATAGTACTCTTGCGACTGTACGGAAGTGTATTGATCCCATAGAATGTTCTACGTTTAAAAGTACAAGAGGAAACTGGACACAATCTGGTAACGTGCAACTGACTGCAAAATGAGCAGCAAGAAGTTTGGCTTTGTCCATAGACGTGACGTGACAGCTGGAATGTCATTGTAAATGAGCGTTGGGATGGAAGATGATGTCGAATTCTTAATAACTTTTACAAACGACCAAAACTTTTCACTAACTTTAGTAGATTTTTTTTACCTCAACTATTGGTCGTGGAAGAATTTGACATACTTAATGTGTGCTTTGCAGTCGTTTCTGGCTCGTTTGAACTTTAATCGGTTTTCATCAGTAGGGTTGGTATTGTATTGGAGAAAACATAGCTCCTTCAACCTAACAGCCTCTTTACAGCTCGGAACATACCACCCGTTTACCTCAGGTTTGATACTCTTTACCTAGTGAGGGATAAAAGATTTCATACCCAGGAGAATGGTGTTCGTTATCGCAATAGCAGTAGCATCCACGTCACTATCGAGCAAGCATAATGACCAGTTCAAATTTGAAAAAAAAACCGTTTAGAGCTACTCAGTTGGCTTTTGTATTACCACAAGGTTCTTCAACGAAATTCTACGAGAAATTAACTGATACGATAGAGAGGTCTGATATGCCTAGAGGCGATAGTATATGTATTTATGGTGTATTTATTAAAGTGAGAGGTTAGAAACAAGTTCATAGTGTTATCGCTAACACTCTTGACTGTGAATGTCCGGAATTCGCGTTGGCTCATTTACAAGGTGGGTTAGGTTGTTTACCTCAGAAAAGATCTCCACATATTATGTTGAAGCCACGAAGAATTATGTACATTGAAATCGCCCGCAAAGATGTATTTCAGTGTTAAGATACAGGGATACAATTCTTGAGATGGAGTCAGACAGAGCATCAAACTCATTAAAAGTCGAATTGCTGGGATTTCGAGTTGTTTTATACACTAAGCTATACGAATTGGGATTGCAAAACGTATTGTTTATTCCCAACTTAAGTATCTGTTAGCAAGGCTGTTGCGAGTGGACATGAATTTTATTTTACGAAGAATTTTGTCACTATTAATCAACATAAGCGTAATATTTTGGTTGCTTATTTGAAGAACATTTTATTTTTATTTTTTATGTTTATTTTTTACCGTGTTATTTATTTTGAAAATCTTGGTTCTGTTCCGTCTGAGTTTAAATGTAAAACAAGCATGAAGGGAAAAAAAGCTTGAAGTCGTTTCCGACTTCATCTGGATCAAATGATGTTTTGGATCTTATTCATACTGATGTTTGTGGCCCTATGAGAAAGTTGTCAATGCCACTATTTATGGGCTAAGGCTGTCAACACAGCTGTTTATTTGAGGAACAGGAACCCAACACAAACATTGCTGAATATTAATCCTCAGCAAGTGTGGAGTGGGCGCCAAACAACAGTCTCCACCTTACAGTTTTTGGACGAGCATTTGTAGCATTGAGATGGTTGGGTGTTGTAGAACGAGGGTAGACTCTGATTGGCTTTAACTTGGCAATGCCCAGTGTTGTAACTCTGACTACACATCAAGTGCTTATTTTTTACCTCCAAGTGGTAATCATCGGGTACTGGTTTCATCCAACAGGATTTGACTTGCTAAACGATAAGCACGAGTGTTGATAACACGAAGAAAAACAGCAACACTATAAACAGCCAGGTCAGAATGGCACGGAATGAATACCCGGCCTGGTGTCCCAGGCGAACCTAGACAAGCTGCTGCGACATATTCGGACAACAGGTTGTCTAAAAATTTCAAGGGTTAGTCAGGCCCCTTGAACAGAGCTGGTGGCGGATGAACCGAAAGGCCAACGGCAGCGCTCAATCCCGTAGTGGATACTGATGGCCCCGTGTCCTAGGGGTATCCAATAAATTGTAACTGGCACTCCAGGTGGGGGTTGTGCTTTGGGTTAACTACCCACCAATTTAAAAAAAGCATTGTTACGATGCAACCAATAGCCTCGGAAAGGACTGATTTTATTGTTGACGATCCGGCTAAACGAATAAAGGACAACGACGTTCGTATCTGCACCTGGAGTGTGAGAACATTAAACAAGAGAGGTGCAAGCAAACAACAAGCGGAAGCCCTAAACTGCTACATAGCAGACATTACTGCCCTCCAGGAAATATGATAGGATGGGCCGGCAAAAAGAGGATGAAAAACTGTGACATATACTATGGACCGTGTTTTAGTGAGCAGAAACAGCGACTATTCGGATGCGGATTTGTTATAAGTGCTAGAGTTAAACAAGAAGTATTATGTTTCCAAGACATTAGAGAACGCATTGTAACAATCCGCATCAAGGCCAAATTCGCCAACACAAGCCTTATATGCGCTCACGCCCCAACGGAGGAAAAATATGATGTAACTTAGGACTGCTCCTATGAGCTCCTTGACAAAACATATGAGCGACTACCGAAGAACGATGTTAAAATTGTGCTGGGAGATTTTAACGCAAAGGTTGGAAGAGAAGACATCTTTAGCAGAATTGTCGGAAACCAAAGCCTACACGATAACACGTCTGGTAACGGACTTAGGCTAATTGACTTCGCTACGGAACGAAATGCCACTATAGCCAGCACACGGTTTCCTCACCTCGATATCCATAAGGGGACATGGCGGTCTCCAGATCAACGAACGGTCAATCAAATTTATCACATACTACCACCACTACCTTGTTGCAACCAAGGTTAGAATGCGGATATCCACTACGCCACAACAATCCAGAAATACTGTAAAAAAAATTTAATGTCTAAAGACTGCAATCGCAAGAGACCGCCAAGACCTTCGCGCAACGCGTATCCCTAAGCCTCTCGATTAACACCATACCACCGACATCGAATGTCGAAGAGCTATGGGAACGATGCAAACAAGTCGCAACTGATGTGCTAGGTTTCTCGCGCCCACCAACGAGAAACCCCTGCTGGGATGAGGAATGCCGACATATGTTCGCAGCCAAGAACGAGATCTACATTTTTAAGCTGCAGGTGACGACGACTGCTGCCATTGAGCTCTACAGGCAGAGAAGAAGGGAAGAACACCGGCTTTTTAGAAAGAAGAAAAAAGAGGAAAAAAGCGCGCGATGGAGGATATAGAGAGGTGCCACTCCAGGAAAGATGTTCGCAAGTTTTACCAAAGTGTAAAACGTCAAAGCCAAGGATACAAGGCTCGAACAGAATCCTGTCGAGATAAAAAAGGAAATATCGTAGTTGAGACACAGTCTATGCTGAGGCTATAGAAGAACCACTTCTGCAGACTGTTAAACGGCGATGACTAACAAAATTCCGCTGTCAGGCAGAACGAACCATTCAATATTGGCAACGACAGCGAAAGCTGCCAACCACCCGAAGTGAGTGAAGTGAGGATAGCAATATCTTAACTGAAGCTTAATAAGGCTGTGGAAATGACGGCCTTCCCGCCGAGCTTTATAAAGCCGACGGAGATGACTTGGTAAGTAACATCCACCAACTCATAAGCCGAATCTGGTCGGAATAAAGTATGCCTGAAGAATTGAACCTTAGCATCGTTTCCCCGATCCACAAAAAGGAGACTCTAAACTGCGCCAACTACAGGGGCATAAGTCTCCTCAACATCGCATACAAAATTCCATCTGCCGTAATATGTGAACGCCTGAAACCGTTTACCAACAACCTGATCGGCCCTTATCAGTGTGGTTTTAGGCCAGGAAAGTCCACAACCGACCAAATCTTCACACTTCGGCAGATCCTGGAAAAAAACCCAAGAAGTCCAAATCGATACCCACCACCAATTCATCGATTTCAAAGCCGCATACGACAGCATTTATAGAGACGAACTATACAGAGCCATGTCTAGTTTTGGTATACCGCCCAAACTCGTCCGTTTGTGTAGGACGACGATGGAGAATTCTCGCTGCTCCATCAGGGTCGGAAACGACCTCACTGACACATTCGATACCAAAAAATTATTTAGGGAAGGCGATGCGCTGTCGTGTGACTTCTTCAATCTGATTCTTGAGAGCATTGTGCAAAACTCACGAGCCAACACCAAAGGCACAATTTTCCAAAAATCTGTACAACTACTAGCATACGCCGACGATATTGACAAAGCCACGTAGTGTAGAGAAGGAAAAATGGGCTTAGCATTAGCATAACGAAAGGACACACAACGTCGACGAATTTGACAGAACGTCACCATTGACAGATATAACATTGAGGTAGTAAGGGACTTTATCTATCTCGGTTCCGCTATTAACTCTGACAACAACATCTCGTCAGAAATTAAACGAAGAATTACTCTTGCCAACCGCTGTTTATTCGGACTAAGAAGGCAATTCAGTAGTAAAGCCCTCACTCGAACTACTGAATTCCAACCCAAGGAAGAGGAATTTTTAATGGTAGGATATTCGTCCACTTCTGAAGCATACCATCTATTCAAAAAAACTGTTACGAAATTATGGAGCAACGGGATGTTTTGCTTTAAGAAGAAGAAAACAATTCAGTGGCGTGGCGAGGGGTCAAGTGTGGCGCAGGCCACGGGCGGCACTTGACAAGGGCGGAAATTCGGAGTGGTGAAAATATATATAGATTATAGCTAATTTACCAGCATTTACCCTGCTTCACAGTAGATAATCATACATTCCTCGTGAAGCCTTACAACAAAATCCAATGAACGCTACTCCCTAGTAGGTATACAACTACATTTTTATTTTATCAAAAATGTCAACCTTGGGTAGGTATTCCTTAACTCTTAAAAAGATTATCGTTGATGATAGTGTAAGGAATACAATTATATTCCGTGTGTGCAAATTTGTACAAATTACACGGCACGTACCCAGGAAGTCTCCTTCACTATATTATATCTACAACGATTATCTTTTTGAAAGTTACGGAATGAGTACCCCAGTACAGCACACACAAATTATAACAAAGTAAGCCACATCTTTATTCGAAAATATTCTTTTTCTCTTTGAGCTAGAAGTTGTGTGTACGTGTATTTAAGTGTAAGCGATGTATAGCTGGAGACTTTTCGTAAACCTCAAAATAATAATTTTTAGGTGTATTGTTTACCTTTATTTAGATAAAAGATGTTCAATAGAAATTAAATTTTTCTTGTTTTTATTGCAGGCAAATCTTGATAGGTCATCAGTAGCACCAACAAAAGGACAAGTTCTGAAGGGATAAAGGAAACGTAGCCAAACAACTACATACTAAACAAAAATGCAAAACCATGAAACATTTTAAATTGATTGCAACTATCCCTTTTTCGGAACTCATCAAGTGTCTTTCATAGAAGATATACAAAACGGGCTTTTGTGTTAAGAGACGTGCAGTGTACTCTATAGTCGCCGAGGTCACAATAAAGAATAAAAATCTAGAACTGTTGAAGAACATCCACCTGTTTGAGGCCATTCCTCTGACAGCTTACGTGATAGTACATAGCCATCCGAACCGTGTCGTCGTCTTGTCAACGAACAAGAAGTAGGTCCGCATGGATTTAAACAAACTAAATACTTGAAGCCTTGACATTTTCCAACAATGATAAAAATGAATTGGATTTTACCATATAAAAGGAATTATCGACTAACTGACTTATATTTTCATGGATCAATTGGATAAGACTACACGCCGAAGGTTTCTGCAATGACTTTTTAACCGGAAACACAGTTTGACTTCACCGCTTTTGGATACGTGAAAAATACTACAGATTAAGCGGCTTCCTTGGATATCTGCTGTACAACAAGTCAATTCTCTTAGCACAAATCGGCACCAAACTCTTCTCATACAATGCTTAAAACGGCCTTAGCGACTATCATGCCACTGCCGGACCCATTTCCATGAAATTTCAATAGCAACGGGATGATTTAATAGTCTCGGAATGACATGTTCACTATGTTCAGGCAAAACGAGTGGTAAGTGCACGACTGGGTCGTATAACTTTGTCCTTTACAGCGAGTTAATTTGACGTTTTTAATAATTAGCCAAAGTACACAATAATATTTATTTTGATTAATGATGCTTAAAATGATATAAATTAAGTCGGAATGTGATTCGGTGCCCATGTGATATATAGATAGATATTTTATTTTGTATAAAATTTAACATTAGGTTTGTTACCGCACATTTAACACAGAGATTCGATAACAAGTAATTTTCTTCTGAAACATTGTATATTACATTATTAGATAACTAGGAAAGGCAAATGTAAGATTATTAAAATTGAAATTGTCGCAACATATTGTTTAGAAAGTTTGTCAAAAACTTGTATGGTTCGACCAATAACAACGTTTGTTTTCTGCATTTGGTATCGCGTAGGATACACAAATGGTTTTTCGAAAAAAAACTTGTATAGACGAAATATATATATTTAGATTGTCTAGATATGTTGTTCAGATACTTTTTCAAAATCAATAACGGTTTGGCCTAAAACTATATTTTTCTAAAAAGATGACGTGGCAGTGGGAAGATTATACAAATTTGTACAATTGTTTTGCTGGGAGCAACAAAAAACACGTGTACTAAATTTCATCATCCTAGCTCAAAGCTTAAGGCCCAAAAACTGGTGACGTACGGACAGACGGAGGGACAGACATGGCTTAATCGACTCAGCTTTCGATTCTGAGTCGATCCATATACTTTGAGGTATACCTATCTCAACTATTTCTCTATGTTACAAACTATGTATCAAAACTAATATACCCCTATGGAATAGGGTATAAAAATAGATAATTATTAAATATATAAAATCTAAATATATAACAATTTCATATATAACATTTTTTATAGATAACAATTTTATAAATAACAATTAAACAAATAACAATTAAGTTAATAATAATTTAATAAATGACAATTAAATATATAAATAAAGTAGGTTAAACAATGACATCAAAAGAAAGAGAAAGAGAAAGAAAAACGTATATAATAATTTATTTATGAATAGATTCGATATATATATGTATATATATATATATATATTTTTGGTTTTAATTTATGTTTAAAGCATTTATTAAGGGATTATTACCAAAACTGCAACGTTCTAAAAAAATTCTTTTGAGTTTCGCTATTCTATTATAAATCCAGTCAACTTTCGCTCTTGGTTGAGTGGTGCCTAGGTACAATGCTAAATTTACTTAGGCACCACTCAACCAAAGATTTACATATTGTTATTTTAAGCTATTTGTAGTTTTTTAAGTGACACTTAGCTCAGTCTCCCCATAACTGACATCCATAGAGTAAAATTGCCTGAAAAATTACCTTAAAGACTATTATTCCGTTTTCTGTTAAAAGTTATGAGTTTCATTGATGAATGGATACAACATTCTAGTGGCGATTGATACTAAGAGTTCTGGTAGTATGGTCATTAAAAGTCAATCTTGGGTCCAAGTAAATACCTAAATATCTGACGCAATGCGCCTATCTAATGGCTATTCCATTAACCTGAATTGGGCTATTAGGTAAGAAACAAGACTTTTTTTTCGTGTAAAAAAAATAGCTTAAATATTACCCTCATTCAGTTTTATTTCCCTTTTTTTATACCTAAAAGTATATTGATCGAGTTAGAATCGGTAGGTGAGTCAATTAACCCATGTCTGTCCGTCACCAGTTTTTGGGCATCAAATTTTGAGCAAGAATGATGAAATTTGGTACATGTGTTTCTTGTTGCAGAACAAATATAAACATTTTTGAAATCCGCCCACTGCCACGCCCCCTTTTCAGAAAAACAAAGTCTAAGGCCAAACAGTTAATGATATGGATATCTAAAGAACAGAAGAACTAACAGAATATAATCTTCTAAGGTAATTTTTGAATGTTAATCGTTTTTCATCTTTTGCATTGCCGCCCGGAAAATATACACAGAATATTTTAATTCATTTTTGGTTGTTTAAAATTACCTCAACACCAATATTTCAACATATTGAGTTCTAACAATAGGCAAAACCGAATGCTGAATTGATCTTCTTATCAAAATGGCAACCCCTCCTCCCATTCTACAGATTCTATCATTTCGATAACATTTAAAAACAGGTAAGGATAAATTTAAAAAAATTGAAGAATTCTACAGTTTTGCTGCGGGTAACTGTCGCATTCCAAGTTATTATATTTATATATTTATCTGGCATATTACTTAGCATTAGGATATAGAAACTTAGTAGCTAAATGTACGATAACATTGAATTATTCGATTTTAGTTTTACATGTTGATAATTTTGTAAACATCTCCGTAGCCAAGAAATTAAGCTCTTCAGCTGAGAAAAGTGTACTGGAACTGTCGCAACAATAAGTGTTGACGGGGATGTTGCTAGGATTTACAGTGTTGCTGGAAGCACAGATCGGATTTACAATAGGAGAAGTGTGAGAGGCATGATCCCACGCGTTGTGTGGTTGAGCACTTATATTATCGGTAATACTCAAATCGCTAGTAACTTTCTGTCCACGTCATTGCGGCAGTGAAGGAAAATCGGTGAGGGAAGCAAAATGAACCTTTTCTGTCTAATATGAAAAGCAGTTACTTGCGAGTTTGCATGTGTTGTGGCCTAAGTAGAATGGCTTTGCTTTCCAGATGTAGGTAGCTTTTTCTCTTAATTCCAGATATTTTGATCTGTTCACACATACTGGATCAGTGGCTTTATGTGAGCCTTGCATTTTGCATCTTTGGGTGCATTTGGGTGCTGTAATACTGTCGCATTCAACAGTCTTATGCGCGTATGTTTTAACATGGCAGTTTTTTCACCATGACCATTTGCTCCAATTAATTTGCGTGTGAAAAATAGAGCGGTAACGTTTTTTTTAGATCGAATAATTTAATAGAACCATTTTCTAGTAGAATTAAAAAAATGTATCACTATAATGTTCAAATTGTTTGGTAATTTTCTTAATATCAATGCACTTCCATCCGATTTTTATTAGTTCAGTTTATAGTATGTTAACATCCATTTCACCCATAACGTGTAGAATAACTTTGAAAGCTTTTGCACTCTTTAGGTCGTAAGAGACGAACTGACAGTTTTTAAGTTTTAATTTACTGATTACAGAATTAAAAGATTCTATAGTTTCGAAAATAATCTTAATTCCGATGGATACATTTTTAATGAAATTATCTATGATATTTAACGATTTCATTACGCTGTGAATATAATCACTTTATTTTTTCAATAGTTTTATTGGGGGCACATGCACTTTTTATACCCTATCCCATAGCGGTATATTAGTTTTGACATTCAGTTTGTAACATAGTGAAATAATTTCGTTAGATATACCTTAAATTATATTATATATATAATTAACGTTTTTCTCCTGCATATGGTATGGCGTATTGTATAAAAATGGTTTTTGTATGAAAACGGACAGGCAGACATGGCTAAATGAACTCAGCTAGCGATTCTGAGTCGATCCATATACTTTGAGGTATATCTAGCGAAATTATTTCACTTTGTTACAAACTTAATGTCAAAACTAATATACCCCATTGGGATAGGGTATAAAAACGTCTGAACAAGATATCTAGACAATCCATATGCCAATATTTCGTCTATACAAAGTTTTTTGCCAAGCCCACTTTTTGGAGGCGTATTAATTAAAAACGTTTTTCGGTAAAATGTTAATCTTTTCGAACTTTTTTTTGATTCAAAATCATTGGTTATAATAACATAAATATTTTTTCTATATATCATTTTTTTTTCATACAAAAACCATTTTTATACCCTACGCCATATAAGGAGAAAAACGTTGTTTTGTTGCGACAATTTCAATTCCAATATATCTTTGCCATGAAATCCACATTCAAGGGATATTAATTTTAAGGAGAGATTGGGATAGGGTATAAAACGATCCACACAGTGGATTGTAGCCCTCTCATATGTTTTTGATGAATCGTTTGGTGTAATCACTTCATCCATATCGTTTGAATCACTGTCTGGAAGACATTGAAGAGGACTGTAGTAATTTGTACTACTGCCCTTCTTCTTACGAGAAATATAATTATTATTCATATTCTTCATATTAAGACATTGGTTTTTATTCGAGGACAAGCTTTTGTCCCCGTTTTCGGGCGATCTTTCGCGTTTGGAAATTTGGATAAATTCACAGAAACAATAGATAGTAAATCTAAAAAGTCAGACGTTATGCACAGACAAAAGCTTCTGGTTGACTAAGGTGCCCATGTGAATAAAATGATTTTCCATTATCGGCCATCAATTCTATCAAGCTCAAAAAGTAAGAGCCGTTTTCGAGAAATATGAGTTTACGTATAGTTTTAATATGGCAGGTACCGGTAATAGCATGGATAAAAGCAGACAAAAAAAACGGCATAGAATTATGACAAAAAAAAAGTTGGATAAGAAGTTTGAAGAAAATAGATCAAGTCGTTTAGGCTGGGGAGAACTGTACGGAGAGACGGGCCGACGGATGACTTTCACAGCTAGTTAATTTGACGTTTTTAACGATTTGGAAAAAATACACAATCATATTTATTTCGATTAACGATGCTAGAATGATATAAATAATGTCTAAATGAGAATATACGAACGTTCATTCCGTAATTAAATGTAAATAATAATGATTTTCCGTTTTTGGCCAAAACTGAAAATTGCATTTGGGGGTAATTGGGTCAAAACCAATTATCTAGAACATTCAATTTGGCAAAATAGTTTGTGAGAAATTGACAATTTTCTTTATATGGCCTAAACGCAAAAATCCGTTATATGGATTTTCTCGAAAAAAATGGGTACTCAGTTTTGTTGGAACTAATATGCTTAGAGCATATAAAAAGCTTAATCAAAATCGTAACAGCAGTTTTTGAGCAAATTAAGGTTATGTATGATTTTTATATGGCAGATACCAGTAAAAACATGGCTAAAAGCAAATGCAAAACAAATAGCCTAGAATTATGACCAAAAAACGCTAGATACGAAGTTTGAAGAAAATCGGTCAGTGGTTAAGGCTGGAGATACTTGTTCGGACAGACGGACCGACGAACCGACGGACGGAAATCCAAAAACCACTTTTTTCTCGAGGTCGAAAATTTTCACCGGAACAATATCTTTCTCTTTATAAGAGAAAGTTAAAAATAAGGCTAGACGTAGACATATTAAGCATTGAGCTCATTGCCCAGAAGTTGAAATACAACATTTTAAGTCGATTATCCAGTCTACTGAGTATGACGACCTAACAGTTTTGAAGAAGGTCCTGCTTAAGGTGGAGATTCATTGTTTATTAAAAGATTATAAATTTCAAAAAGTCTTGCGCTTACCGCTGTCGAAAGTAGCAACAATATCAAAGAGCATATTATAGATTTAATCAAACTTTAAAATTAAAAATTTTGATATTTACTGTCTTTAAACTGTATATATGAACACTAACATCCTACCATCCTACCATCCTACCATCCTACCATCCTACCATCCTACCATCCTACCATCCTACCATCCTACCATCCTACCATCCTACCATCCTACCATCCTACCATCCTACCATCCTACCATCCTACCATCCTACCATCCTACCATCCTACCATCCTACCATCCTACCATCCTACCATCCTACCATCCTACCATCCTACCATCCTACCATCCTACCATCCTACCATCCTACCATCCTACCATCCTACCATCCTACCATCCTACCATCCTACCATCCTACCATCCTACCATCCTACCATCCTACCATCCTACCATCCTACCATCCTACCATCCTACCATCCTACCATCCTACCATCCTACCATCCTACCATCCTACCATCCTACCATCCTACCATCCTACCATCCTACCATCCTACCATCCTACCATCCTACCATCCTACCATCCTACCATCCTACCATCCTACCATCCTACCATCCTACCATCCTACCATCCTACCATCCTACCATCCCACCATCCTACCATCCCACCATCCTACCATCCCACCATCCTACCATCCTACCATCCTACCATCCTACCATCCTACCATCCTACCATCCTACCATCCTACCATCCTACCATCCTACCATCCTACCATCCTACCATCCTACGATCCTACCATCCTACCATCCTACCATCCTACCATCCTACCATCCTACCATCCTACCATCCTACCATCCTACCATCCTACCATCCTACCATCCTACCATCCTACCATCCTACCATCCTACCATCCTACCATTATAACATCCTACCATCCTACCATCCTACCATCCTACCATCCTACCATCCTACCATCCTACCATCCTACCATCCTACCATCCTACC